>CAJQZP010000824.1:837500-1212500 GCA_907164705.1 Parnassius apollo
TTATATCACAATCTCAATTCCTATGAGATTTCAAAATTGTACTAGTGCATCTCGTCTAACAGTTATCAAAAACTTGCCGTGATCACGATTCTCTTTTTTTTCAGTAAAGGACTACGTTTCAGATTCAAATCTCATCACTTTCAACAATCTTGCAACAAGCACTATGCTTGTTGCAAGATTGTAAATATTTATTTTAAAGTTTTAGGGTTTACACAACGAGAAGACGGGTTGCAATATTCGGAAGGCTGTCCAGTCGAGTTGAATCCATCAATAGAACTTCCGGTCAAAATCGAACTTATCTATTTGGATAATAATTTGTCCTAGGCAATCAAACTGATTTTGTATAAAGTGACTTTTGTCTTGTTCATGCCCATTTTGAGACCTATCCTTTAGGAGACACTGTTGAGGTCCTTAATATTAGTGCTGAGGTCCGTTAGCAATTCTGATATAATGACTATATCATTAGGCAATCGAAGGTTAGTAATGTACTCAAAATTTATGATAACACCGTTAAGATATTTTAACGCAGACGTGAAGTGTTTTAGTTGAATAAAGCCAGCCTGCAGATGGATAGGTTTCGTACCTTAGTTCTGCATTCGGATAACCATCGTAGTCCTACTTTACAATACACAGTAGCATTATGCTGCTATTGAACGCTATTATTCTGTGAGAGCGTAGTCCTTTCCAGGTCTAGCCAACGCATCCGTGCTTTAACCATAATACAGATACAGCTAGATTTATGCCAGTTTCAAATTATAGTTTTTGAACTGCTGTCGAAATTATTTCAAGAAGTTGAATAAAAATTAGTAAAATATTTGTTTAAAAAACATTATTCAAGTAATTATATGATCGGGTTATTAATCTAAATGTAAATGATTTTATATAAGTTAAGGTATGTATTATGAATTCGTACACTAAATATTATTCGGGAAAAATACCACCCAATCACCTTAAAATTTACTTTCATTAGTTTCTTCCTTCTTCTGCTTTGTTAGGTTTTCCTATCGTAGGAGAGATTTGCATTCAAAGTCACGCTTGGAAGGTGGATTAACGTGATTTTTGTACCTTCATTATATTGAAACCCAAAAGGTATTATTAGAATTTCATGTTGTTGCCTCATACGACATCTACGAGACGAAAACTAATGGATTCTCTCACACTGCCACTGCACGATCAAAAGCAACCGCTACGGTTGATAAGTTTGTTAGTATGTTTTCATAATTATATTTAAATAAACTCACAAGGATGGTGAGCACGTGGTAAATCAGCAATTAAAATTGCAATTAACAATTTCATTGGTGCCGGCGGGAATTGAACCCGGGTTACTCGCGTTCTGTTATTACACACAGCGAGTGATAACCATGTAAGTTGCCACGGCTTCACGGGGTATATTTATTTTGAAATATTTCAATAGTATTTTTTGTTATTAATTTTGTACAGTTTTCAGATTTATGTTGCAGAAGTGAATGGCAGAGTCGGAAAGGGACGTCCTAGGCGAAAATTTATCGACTAAATTGGCGATTTATTGAAAACGGGCCAAATTAGAAGTACCCTTAACCGATGAGCATGTATACGTAGGTGTGTAGGATGTGAAGGAGGCGTGAGAGGTGTGTCAGGATCATGCCAAATGGAAGTCTGTAGTCTCTGCCTACCACTCTGGGTGACAGGCGTGAGTGTTTATGTTTTTTTAATGTTTTTATTCCCTTTTTTATGTTTTTATTCCCTTACGCTACAACCACGTACATAGGCGGTCCCATAATGAATTGGCCTAACTATGAACCAATGAAGGAAATGAAACGAAACCAATTTTATTTTTCAATATAATCACCATGAATACTAACACACTTCTGACATCTGTGAATCAACATCTCTAAACCTTTATAAAAATAATCACATTTTTTATCCTCAAAATGACTGAAGACGGCCGCCTGCAACTCTTCATCGCTTGAAAATTTTCTTTGGAAATAAATAATAATCGGACGGGGCCATGTCTGGACTGTAAGATGGATGTTGAACTTCTGTGAACCCGCATTGACGAACTACATCCTTCGAAACACCAGTGGTATGAACAGGGGCGTTGTCATGGAGCAACAGCACACTTTTAGACAGCTTGCCTCTTCGTTTTTCCTTTATCTTGTCTCGTAATTTATATATTAAAGAAGCATAATATTCGCCGTTCACGACTGTATTACGTTCTTTAAGATCCACCATCAAAATGCCTTGAAAATCCCAAAATATTGTGCACATCAGTTTTTTAGTTGATTGTAGCACCTTTGCCTTTCTAGGGGGCTTTTCACCCTTATAACGCCATTCCATTGACTCGCGCTTGCTTTGTGGATCATAATACAAGATCATAGTTTCATTACCAGTCACTAGCCGCTCGATCACAGTCTTTGGATTTTCGCCACAAAGATCTAAAAACTCCAAAGCGCAGCGCACTCTTTCCTGTCTCTGTACCGCTGAAAGAAGTTTCGGTACCCATCTTGAACTCACTTTTTTCATGTGAAGATGTTCATGGATCGCGCGATGAACAGTACTCTTAGAGAGCCCAAGCCTTGCTGCAATTTCTCTAATCTTCAAACGGCGGTCACTCAGAACCTCCTCTTCGATAAGAGCAATCGTTTCGGGAGTGAGCACTTCCACAGGTCGACCGTCGTGGCCAAAGTCTTCGACGGTTTCTCTCCCGAGGCGAAACTCTTTCACCCAATTTTTCACTGTGCTATAGGAGGGGGCAGACTCCTTATACACGCCACCCAATCTTTCTTTTATTTGGGCAGGGGATAAACCTTCTTTAAACAGAAACTTTATGACACTTCGATACTCAGTTTTCGACATTTTGAGAAAATACGCGACTCTCGTTATTCAAATGCCTGTTAAACTAAGACTAAGCATTTCATGTCGATGCATGTTTCTTATATTAAGTGCACGATAAACGTACTATTTAATGCAATACAACATGTAGCGATATGTCGCGTTGAACTATATCAGGCCAGTTCATTATGGGACCGCCTAGTATGTCACTAAAGTACTGGGTACTGGTAACACGCACTAGTTGTTCAAACTAGTTTTGAGGTTTTACAGTATGCCTGACGAAAAGATGTGGCGTATACTCCGGAACGCTGCCCAGCCGAGTTGAATTGATGCACTCGCCATTGACGTTAATATCGTACCTTTTTCAGTCCAGTAACAAAAAAAAAATGTATTCCAATGCAGTGGTGAAGCGGTTCAGGGATATCAGGAGTCAGAGTAACGTAACTCACACTTACACCTCTCTACAGTTGGATAGGTTTCGTTGTCTGGGTGTGTACTCGGATAGTCATTGTAGCCCTACTGTACAAACACTTCTGCACTTCGATATACCAACAGGCAACTTGGTACCGCTGAAGGGACTGCATTACCAACCAAATTTTAACGGAAACAAGGGATTTCTTATAGTCCACATACGCAAGGCAAAATGGCAGATTGTACTCTTCGGTGTTCTATACAATTTCCCGAAGGGTATGTATTTGATCTATGGTGCTAAATCGTTTTCGGAAATCGGCTTGTTCGGGAGTCTGTACGTAAACATCACCTAAACAAACTCTCGAAAGCAGCACGTAAACGCGGCTCAGAAGGGTAAATCGGTCTTTAGTCTTGCGTTGTCTCCTTTCTTGAAGGACATGACGACGCATTCTGCTGCATGCCTCCGGAGTAGTGTTACCATGGAGAATGGGATCGAAAAGCTTCTGAAGGACTTTAAATATCTATTTTCCACCCGCTTTCAGAAGCTCCGTTGTAATTTCATCCTCACCCGGGGACTTGTCCTTTCTAAGGTGCTAGAGAGCCATTATTATTATCTAATTTCGCTCAGACTCACGTCCGGGATATATTCGGAATACGAGTAATTTCGGATAATACTTGCTCTTGGATCATTACTTACACTTACGTGTGGCTCCAACAATGACGTCCATATGACTGTCTATAGAACCTCTCAATTTTACTCAAAATCTCAGGTGTTCCCGGAAACGACACTGCCACCTTCAATTAGGTACTCCTGAATAAATATCGTCGTTGGTAGCAGCCCGGCCTAAAGGATCTGGGCTGTGGAACGCGGGACGGCTTGTCAACACTGGCAGTTTAGATGGGGTGGTGCCTTGCCTGATACCTTGTCATACCCTCGCTAGCAAGGTTAATGAACTGTGAGGTTCTTTCAGTCACCAGACTCTGGAGTGGTAGAAGAACCCCAAGTCGGGGATTGATATAAGTTTTATTAAATTGTTTGTAGCAAATAAATGGTTGTTTTTAGAAAGAAAGGATGTTATTGACCCTGCAGCCTTTACAGCTTTTTTTTTTATAGGATAGGGTGACAAACGAGCACACAGTCCACCTGATGGTAAGTGGTTGCTGTGGCCCATAGACATCTACATCTATCCTCGATTACGAATCAAATGCAGATGCTTGTCACCCGTAGGACTAAGATGGAATGCCTCGTTTCCAGTAAAAAGGGTCTCCGGTTCTCTGCACTCACCATACGAAACACAGCAGCATTAAGCTACTATTTTACGCTGGTATTCTGTGAGAGCGTGGTCCTTCCCCGGTCGAGCCGACCCATTCGTGCTACAACTATACTACTAATATAACTGCAGCATGGCTCTACCACGTAAGACGACGTAAGCTTCTACCACGAGCTCGTAAGCTCGACGTAAACTCTACCACGTAAGCTTCATCGAAACATACTCATAACCAAGAATTTACGAGCTATTGTGTGTAACTGTTCGGTCAGTCCCAAGGCACGCCGGTCCCCGATTTTGCCTCAGGAGATGCGGACCTCGGCTTAAACAACTGTCAGAATGATGTAGGTATGGCTGGGCATTGTTGCGGGCTTATGTAGCCACGATCAGAGACTAGTGTTGAATAGTTTACCGATAGCATGAGATAATTATTTTTCTCTTTATTTGGTCTACAAAACTGAAAATAACACACTTTAACTATTTTATAAATGTGTGTTTTCTATTATACATATCAGCATGTTGTAATAATGTTTAGTTTTGTAGACCAAATGAAGAGAAAAGCTTTTTTAACTTTAACTATTTTCGAAATGTGTGTTTTATATTATACCTATCAGCATGTTGTGATTATGTTTAATTTTGTAGACCAAATAAAGAGAAAAAAATAATCTCATGCAATCGATTAATTTTTTTTCTCTTTTACATTTCTTAAATAGTATTCTAATATATATTATCTAAATAGAGTTTGCACAAAATTTGTTTGTAATAATTAAAAATAAAGTTTAGTACTTAAAGTTATATTAATTCTAAACTAAATGCCGAATTAAATTAAGGCTAAATCACACTACAGACTTAGAATCAAGATATCGAAATAATTTGTTTTTTGTTGAGGCCACAGAACCCATGAAAACATCCAAGATTGAACAATGTTACTAGATGAACAGAAACATACAAGTATTCCGGTGTATTGGTATTTACGCCCTTTTTGATTATAATAATAATCATCTGAATAAAATGAAATTCATCATACATACATACATACATATGATAACAAATCCAGAAAGAACGTGAAACAAACTTACGCTATAATCAACACATTCAGTATGATATATGTATAAGATGCAACACGTTAGTCGACCATTCACGTACACGCTATCGGTCTTATTAGCCTGGTGTCATTCGTGAACAAAACCAATTCCTCTTGGCTAAATTCCAGATTTTAAAGTAAGTAAGTAAGTAAGTAAGAATGAGTGTTTAATAGACGTAATGTAATTATGACTATGTGCGTAGTACTTAACTCACCTCAGAAAGAAATCCTACATTACTACATATATATTATAAATTTTACCCCTAGGTATGATTGAAATGTTTAGCTGTCTCTTTAGTTTGTCTCTTTCTCTGTCTTTTTTAGAGCAGGTACAAACAATTTGTTACATTTTATAATAATAATCATCTGAATGAAATGAAATTCAAAAAAATTACTAGTACCTACGTGAATTACCACTAATTAAAAACCTCATTTTTATATAGATAGATATTATCGATAATATCTTATCAAAATGTCATAAATATACGAAGGTACAACTTGCATGCAGCCTCATTCAAATTAGTAATATTTTATTATAAATTTTAAAGTAAGTGTGAAGAGGTAAATAGATAGGAATGTGAAGTGGGGTGACAAAAGAGCACACAGCCATCTGATAGTAAGTGGACGCAGTAGTAGCTTCTTACAAAATATTGAAGTTCGACAAAAACGGTTGAAAATAATAAATGGAGAAGAATGGGTTCTCAGAATAAAATATTTAACTATATGCAGCGAATACTTTGAGGTAAAACGTTTTTCTCGCCCTCCGTACGTTCCATGGGTGTCATAAGAAAAGATAGATAGAAACAAATCAGGAGACGGGATGCTCCTTAATAACGAATAATAAAACTGTGGTTGCGAACCCTCAATGAAGCAATTTATGGGGGAGGCCTATGTTCTGTAGTGGACTTTAATAGGCTGTAACAATAACATAGAGCTACTTTAAGAGAAATGCCAAAACAACGCATTCGTAAAAACTTATTAATAAAATTACATATTGAAGCTTGTTTTATTATTGGAATGAAATAGGTAGCAAAATTGCAATATATCATTAATTACAGCTCATAACATTTTTAAGTTTAATTTATTAATACTTAATTTATATACACATCATAACACTTATATCATTTTTAGGTGAAGTTTCTTTCAGCGAATTTGTAACAAAATTTTTTGACATTTATGTATGTACTATTTGGTGGGACCCCATTTATGTCCGGGAGATCGTCTTAGCAGGTATTATCCTCTTACCTAGTACCGGTATAATTAAAGGCTATAAGGGATTCCATCTCAGTTCGTAGAGGTTATAACGACCTTCTTTGCTTGAAGTTAGCTGCAAGTGTCCACAGGTTGTAGTAGCTACTTATTACCGTCAGATGGATTGTTAGTTCGTTGAATTTTTTTTTTCACAATGTTACTTCAGTTTTATAAAAATAAACTTTAACTAATAAATACTAATACATTTAACATTTTTATAACATTTATTTTCAAAATATCAAGATTCATATTTATTTAATTAGTATTACCATTTAGCGAGATAACGCTACCGTCTTTGCCACAATACCACAGGAAATAGTACTAAAACAACTGAAATTATAATTATATATGTAGTTTAATTTGTATTATATGAATTTTAATGTTTAATTATATGTCTGCAATAAGCCGCCATGTTAGTTCTTTTAATGTAATGGACACAATGCTTTTAAAGATATCTAGATATCTGTATGAGTAGTTTAGAATTTAGAAGATTTGAAGGAACAGATGAACCTCGCGAGTATTAAAAAATATTTGTTATGTGATGTGATCTGCCAATTAGAATTTTTTTATCTACTTATGCTGTGCGATATTGTTTTATGCCATTTTTTTATACCAATTTCAAATCAAGAAGGCACAGATACGTTGTCACCTCTGAGGATTAAGATAAAATGCCTCAAAACTCGTAATTTTATTAGATTTCTATACCCTTCGGGAACACAACAGTGCACGCGATGATAGTTAGCGGGAGAAATAGGTAAGATCGTGCTATGTACCCAGATGGGCTTCCAGGATGAGGAGGGTATTAACAGTTCCTTGTTTCGTTGTTCTTGTTCGTGTAATTTAAAGGATTCCTAAAAGATGGTGATTTTAAAATTTAATGATGCTAGGTCAACGGGAAGTACCCTACAGGTTTTAAGTGACTTTGCGAGAGTCAAAACCTCGTTTGTCAACCCCAAGGAATAAAATGGAAAAAGGGTTTCCGAGTCTCAATACTCACTTTACAAATCACAGCAGCATCAAGCTGCTATATTACGCTAGTATCCTGTGAGAGCGTGCTCCCTCAGTAAAGCTATACTCCTATTCATGCTACAACTATAAAATAACTGCAGCGTGGTTCCACCACGTTTTACGATAGAATAACTCGCAAATTGAAACCTGCCTCTAAGCCTTTAAAAATGAAAAGCAATATTCGATATTAACATTTTTAAAAGTTTATTTTGTAGTTTGCAAATGACACCAGTTACCAGTTTCCACAATTCTCCCATATTATACAATATATTTATAGTTTATAATTTTTTAATTTATCAGATACCCGCTCCTTAAAATGTTCTCCCGCTTCGCCAAGCAAGTAGTAAATTAGCAATCATTTATTTTATTTATTTATAACTTAAATTTAAATGAACATGTTGTTTCACTTAAAATTACAATTAACAAATTCACTGGTGAAGATGGATATTGTAATCGGTTCACTCGAAGCGCTTGGCTCCTGAACTACTACGGGTGGTAGAAATCGTTTTATACCTTGAAGTCTGTTTGGGTAGGGACCACCACCTTTTTTATTTCGTTGTGTGGTCTGAAGGGTATACGAGTATAGAATTATCAGGTGGACTGTAAGTTCTTTGTAACTTTATTTTTGTAAAAAAAAACAAACAAAATATTAAGCCATACAATTCTTAACACATTATGTATTTAATTTATTTTTACATCAATTCCAATAATGTTATGTTCTTTATCTTTACAGTTGGTTTTAATTTTCAGGATGTTTTTCGACTGTTTTATATAGCTCTTGAGATAAAATTTCATGAAGAGAACAAAGAATGAGCAGATGCTAAACAAACAGAAGTAGTGGAAGAAGGCAGGAATCGGACATGGCGTTAACTTTTGCTGGTGGTGCAAATCGAGGACTACTAAAACAAACTGGATCTGAAATTTAATGTTCATGTAAGATTATTTATTATGATGTTAATATATTTAAAATGAAAAAGAGAATCTTTTCAAGGTTACTTGTTTGCTTCATTATCGGCTATGAAATCTATCTAATCTACGCAGATCCAGCCATCTGTAATACGCGTCAAGGAAACGCCAATGTATACAATAGTGTATAGAGTTCGCTGAGGCGCGGTAAGATCGGAGGTGAAATAGAATGTAACAACTCTCTGTATTGCATATATTCGTAGATAGTATTAATTGTATTTTAAAGTGCTAATTTATTTGATCTACTGGACGCAACTTACACCTCGCTTACCAGTACGAGACTGCCCTTTGAAAACCTTTCTTCCCCATTGGTTATCAGTTCTTCGAGCTATATGACCGATCCAGCGTCACTTCAGCCTCCGATCCGTTGGGTTATTTTGGTTATCCTTGTTCTACTGCAGATATCTTATTTATGAATGTTACCACGTCCAGAAACTCCTACCACAGCGCTCTTAATAGCTCGCCGTGTGTAACTGTGACCTTGAGCTTCCTTATACGGTCTGCAGGGCAGATCCATATGCCTAATAAACGAAGAATGACGACTTGCACAAACTGAATGGATGCAGGAAGCTCAGTACTGTGTTTGGTGTACTCCTTTTGGCAGGCCCATGTTCAGCAGTAATTTGTGATGGACTGTAATAATGATGATGATTTATTTAATGATTGCTAAAATTACACATTGTCGGAACATACATATTTAAATGTTATTAATATTATTTCCAGGACAAGAGAAATCCACCAACAGATATTGGAATAGCACAGCGGACTACTAATCACTATTAGCGTTTATGCTCTTTAAATTTACATATACAGGATGTTACTTTATAACTTAAGGAATAGTTCCAACTTTGCGTTAATGATTTTGAGAAATAATAGGAAACTACGTGTAGAAAGAATATTTTTTAAACTGATAATTTTAATTATAATATCATGAACGCAGCACAAATGTCAGTCTGACCGGAAAAGTAACTCGTTGTTAAAGAGTATCAGAGGACTAAGACTAAAGGTTAAGGTTAAGACTTGTATGAAAGTTGCTACATTTCATGGTGAGTGTAGAGAACCAGAGACCGTTTTTAATATTCTCTATTATTTTGGTGTTAGTGCTGTTAGTCTATGCGACTCTTACAGCTTCATCTTGTCTCTAATTAAAAAGAGAAAGGCAATGAGGTGAAAATGATGATGAGATGGTTTATGATTTGATATTGTTACCAATCATCATGTCGCCTTTAAGGCGTTTTTCTTTGAGCTTTCTAACCGCAGTCCGAGGGGGGGGTGTGCAGACCCCCGTCTCTGACTGCTCAGCTCGTGTCGGTGGATGGTCTGGGCGGTGAGAACCGTCCAGGAACGCGGGTGTACGGTGTGTACGCGGTGTGAGCTGGAACGCGTCGTGCCCGTCTGCGGGTGCGACGCGTCCCATTCGTTGTCCTATTTGTGTTTGTCCCATTTAGTGTGGATGTAGTGTCGTTGTGTGATGTGCCTGCGTCGCTTGAGTCGACTGGATCGAGCGATAGAGGTGGTTCTATTAAAACATTTCGCGGTCTACGGAGATAGGGCGCGACGTTTGTTATCGGAACGTAGTTAGCTGCGTTTGTCACTAGCGGGTTAGGGTGGGTTTCTACTCTATCAAAGTAGCGTTGGGACATCTCCTTAAAATATTCGGAGATAGATGGTAGTTCACAATCATTGTGTAAATCAGAGTTCCGTTGATACCACCGTGCACCGGTGGCTTTTCGGATGAAAAAGTTTTGTACTCTTTGGAGTTTTAAAATATGGGTCTTATATGTATGGGCGATAGCTGCACTTGCATAGGACATAACTGGTCTAATGCAGGTTTTGTACAGCCGGAGTTTGTGTCTTAGCGACAGTTTACTCTTGCTGTTAACGAGGGGGTGTAGACGGCCAATTATTGACTTGGCTCTGTTGCGTACTACACTTATGTGCGTCTTGAAACTCATGCGGGAGTCGAAAGTGACGCCTAGGTATTTGGCCGATTTTTCCCAAGGGATTGGGCGGTCGTTTTGGGTTTATAACCTGTAGAATTCCGTTGAAAGTGTACTGCTACACTTTTTTCGGGATTCACGTCAATTCTCCATAGGCGGAACCATTCACCAAGGTGATTGGTCGCCTTTTGGAGCTTTATAGCGAGTCTATTTTGTTGGGGTCTGACACAAAGAGTGCCGTATCGTCGGCAAAGAGAGCGGTGTTCACTACGGGGTCTTTTGAGATATCACTCGTGAAGAGTGTGAAAAGGAGTGGAGATAGTACGGAGCCCTGTGGGACCCCGGCCTTGAGGAAACGTTTCGAAGAACGAGTTTCCTCCACTCGATATCGAAAAGTGCGGTTCGAAAGGAAAGCTCGTATGTGTAAACGAGCCTATCGGGCACGTTTAGTTTGTACAGCTTGTAAATCAAGCCGTCGTGCCAGACCTTGTCAAACGCCTTCGCGACATCGAAGAAGAGGGCTCCGGTGTTTCGAGACTTTTTCCTTAACGGGTTTTGGCTGAAGCCAGACAGAATGTATTCTATTAGGCGATGAATCTGGTGAGTGCATGAGTGATTGGCTCTAAAGCCGAACTGTTCGTCTGGGAGGAGTCCGTTAGCTTCGGTGAAATGACGGAGACGCTTATGAATAATGCACTCGTATAGTTTTCCCAATGTGTTGAGCAGGCTAATGGGTCTGTAGCTAGAGGGACGATTACGCGGTTTACCCGGTTTTGGGATCGCTATTACGTCTGCTTCTTTCCAGATGTCCGGGAAGGAGCAGTTCGTGAGAAAGGTGTTAAATATTCCAACAAGGAGGCAAATAAGTGGCGCCGAAAGGGATTTGATCACCTTGTTGCTGATGCCGTCTGGCCCAGGGGCTGATCTATTTTTAAGACTTTTTATAGTTTCGGTGACTTCGTCTACTGTCACAGGATCGAGTGGTTCACCCGCTGGTGGCAGCGCAGACCTACGTTCTACTTCCGTTTCTACCTCTAATAGGTGAGCGGGATCTATTGGTGCAGTGGATGGCGTGCACTGGTACTCTAGACTGTCTGCTAGGCATTCGGCTTTTTCGAGATCGTCAAGGGCGAGATCGGGGCGGTCCAGCCTCACGAGAGGCGGCATCGGTGCTGATTTGTCGGCTTTAAGAAGTCTCGTTAGTTTCCAGAAGGCGTCTTGGGATGGTTCGATACCTTCTAAGAGGTTATCCCAGTTATCGTTTCTAAACTCGGCTACTCGTTGTTTAATCTCGTTTTGTAGAGGACGTACCCGAAGTTTGTTGGTTTCCGTGCGGTAGCGGTCGTAAGTTTTAAGCGCGGAATTCTTCGCTCTAATCAGCCGTCGAACATCCGCCGTAAGTTTCGTGTATTGATCGCTCGATACACGAACCTTACGGGAGCAATCTTCGACCGCTGATGTGAGGTGAGTCGAAAGGGCGCTAATCGCCCTATCGGCCTCCTCCAGCGAGTCTATCTTGTCAGGTATAGTGTCCAAATTCTGGGAGTTCGTAGACTTAAGTTTGACCTCAAGTTTACGCTAGTCGACAATAGTTTTGGTCTGAGGGACCTCACCTGCCGGCCGGCCCAGTTGTAAAACGACCGGCCTGTGGTCTGAGACTAGCTCGATAATAGTCTCTATCGAATTATTACTAAGTCGGATGTCTTTTAGCAATGCTATATCAAGGACGTCCGGATGTTGGTTGTTTGCAAAAGGATGTTGATGTTGTTGGACTCTCGGGAGCGATAACATCGAAGTTTTAGTCTCTCCGTGAAGTCTCTTAGAATTATTCCGTTAGGATTGTTAACGTTAGAATTCCAGCTAACGTGTTTACTATTTAGGTCTCCTGCGATTAAAACGCTAGGGCCTAGGTTTAATAGAGCCGATATGTCGGAATCTAATATGCTTTTTACGGGAGACAGGTATGCTGATGCAATTATTAATGGCGGATGGCCCGTGAGTGCTATCCTACAGACCGACGCTTCTAAGTTAGTAAGCGGCGGAGTATCTACCGGTGCACATTGCAAGGACCTTTTGTAGTAGATCAAGGTGCCGCTTTTAGGGCCGGTCAGCCTATCATTTCTTACTAGGGTATAATTGGCTATTTTGGGATCGCTCAAACTAGGTTTCAAGAAGGTATCTTGCACTAGCATGATGTCGATATCATGGTTGCGTTTTTAATATTAGCGCATGCAAATATTTCAAATTTGTTTTTTCGAGTCTCTGCCTTTTTAAGAAGTAGTACTTTTGTAAAAAATAATTTAGAATATGTCACCTTGATTTACAATCACCATACAGGGTTGCCAAGTTAGGGCTTTTTCGCCTAAATTTAGGGGGTAAACAAGTGAGATGGGATTTTTAGGAGCTTTACATTTTTAGGGGTATTTTAGGGACATTTATATATTTTTTCCACTTTTCTTAAAATTCGAGTTGTATTTATGTTTTGCATTAATTATTACGGTTGCAATTTCTTGTTATCAAATGTGATGACGAACCGATTCACATTATAACAAAGTAGCGCTTCATTTATAACATTAAATCTAAAACGTTCTTCAATATTCAAATGTATGATTTTTATATGTCGGAACCATCAGAAAAAAACGAAATAATATTTGAAATATTAAATAATTGATTTATAAAGAACATTACAAAGCATTTTACTTATTTTAAGGGATTTCCAAGTAAATAAGGTAAATTTAGGGGTTTTCGACTTAACTCCTATGGGTAAATATTTTTTGGAGTTGGTAACACTGCATCAATCGGAGTCAGGTCAAACGCCACGAAACAATAACGCTTTTGACTCACGAGCGTGTTTCGCTAAGATTCGCAAAATTTCAAAAATCTCAATCTTTTAAATATTGATTGTCCAAACCGTGCCCATACATTCAACTTTTGAAATACTTTAACATTGGATGACTAAATTCTTAAGGACATCACTGGTTTTTTTAACATTTCTGATAAGCTTAAATATTGCGTGTGCCCTCATTGTGAACTGATTTTTTTTTTGTTTTTTTTTTAGGTTATAATACACCTTTCCATTCCAGTAGCTTGAAAACGTCTTCCAATGCAGCGATGAAGAGTTAAGAAGAGTCGGGGATATAACGTAACCCTGTCTTACATCTCTCTGCAGTTGGATAGGTTTCGTACTATAGTTCTGTATTCGGATAGCCATCGTAGCTCTACTGTACAAATACTTCAGCACTTTGATATACCAACAGTCAACTTGCCACCGTTGAATGGACTGTTATTAACTGAGAAGGATACGGTAGTAACATTAATGGCGAATACATCACTTACCTTCGATTTGCCGACGATGTAGTTCTTATAGCAGAATCGTTGAAAGACCTAAGCACTATAGTCATTGACCAATAGTATCTCCCAACGGATAGGCCTTAAGATGAACATGGACAGAATAAAGGTAATGTCCATGTCACACCTATGCCGATAATTGTTGGGAGCACTAAGCTCAAAGTTGTTGACGAGTATATTTACCTGGGACAAATAGTCCGACTAGGTAAGTCTTACTTTAACCGAGAGGTCAATCGATGGATTGAACTCGGCTGGATAGCGTTCGGAAAATTACGATACATCTTCTCGTCAGGTATACATCAAAACCTAAAAATGAGATTGTACAATCAGTGCGTGTTGCCAGTGATGACTTATGGATCTGAGACGTGGTCCTACACTGCCGGCCGTATGAACGAGGACGCTCAAGGTTGCTCAGCGAGTTATGAAGAGAGGTATGCTCGGGGTTTCTCTGCGTGATATACTTAGAAATGAGGATATCTGCAGTAGAACCAGAATGACCGACATAGCCCAACGAAGAACTGACAACCGATGGAGAAAAAAGGTTCTGGAGTGGCAGACTCGTACCGGTAGGCAAAGTGTAGGGCGACCCCCCATTAGATGGTTTGACAACCTGCTAAGACATGCAGAAAATCGATGAATGCAGGTAGCTCAGGAATTTGCTTTGTGACATTCCTTGGGGGAGGCCTATGTTCAGCAGTAGACTTGTGAAGGGCTGTAATGATGATGAAGTACTACTTATTATCCACTTTGCCTTTTTGACTTCTTTTTATTTGTAGTTCAATTGTCGATGTTCTTTTAAAAACAACACATTTAAATAAAGCAAAGTCAGTGTAATTTCTTAATGAGTAAATATCAAAAGGTCAAATCAAAATATCAAATTGTGAAGTGGCGATGTAAGTATACTCACTACCTTATACTGTCCCGTGGGGCGGGTTTTGTAAGAGGCGACGGAAGAAAACAAATCAGGAGATGGCAGCAGCATCTTGAACGTATGTTAAGCAGTAGACTTGTGATGGACCGTAATGAATTCAAATTTCAAATTACATGGAAGTTTGAATTTGAATGTAATGACGTGTGATGATGAATCATGCACCATTTTTATTGTATTAATAATACATACTCGTAATATAATACAGTAACACAAATAGAGATTGCACAATTTGATGATTCTTTATTAGTTTATACTTCAGACGGGATCCTATGAAATGTAACTGTGAAGACGATTTTAAGATTGTGGTATTCCTTAATCTACTCAAAAAGGGGTCAAATAAATAAAAAATAAATTCAACAAGAAATAAAAGCTGACTTCAATGAACTAACACATACAAAAAAAACATTATTTATCGAAGATAGCACTTAGCAAGTGTACGGCAAATCTGATGACTGCTATAATATAGAAGAGAAGTAGAAGGTAAGTACTTACAAGTTGTATTTTCGTCAAATGTTTTTTCCACCAAATAAATTTAGCAAATCGTGGACCCTGCGACGACAATCCATAATATGCGTACATTAGTACATGAACAAAACTGTTAATCAAACCAACAACTACGAAATGGTCCGATGGCTTATACGCATAGTAAAGCCAAGCCCATGTTACCATCACACTATGGTGATAAACATGAAGAAATGTTACTTGGTTTTCCTTCTTCCTTAAAACGAAGAACACCGTATCCAAAAGATCTACATGCTTTGCAAGAAAGTATGGGAAAATGTCTTTTATCACCTAAAAAGAAATCAATATTGAATGAAAAATTAAAAGTACTATAAGTACTAATTAAATCCACTTTAATATTAATAGCTCACCTCCTTTAAAGGCTCTCCTTGGGGACATCTCGTAGGGAATATACCGTGTTTTATTATATACCGCGTGTACTGAAATATATAAAATAGTAATTGTTATAAATTAAACTAGATAATGACTACATAGGGTTATTTTGCAATATAAGTCTAAAGCAGACAAGGTTTAGAATAAGTAATATAGGCGAATGTTGAAGAAAAATTAATTAAAATAAATTTCAAACATTTTGTCCTTTGTAACTCTTAAATTCAGAATTCGTAGTAATGCATTATTTTAACTGATTGTCATTCACAAATATCCAACGCCTACTATTTTACCATTTACTATGGTATATTACATATGATATTTTTTTATTCTTTCTACTTGAAAGTTAGTCGTGTGAACCTTTCGGGTCGCACCCAGACCGCTTTTTAGAAATAGATCTGTTATCAGCACAAAATAATAATAAAAACTACGGTTGTCAATCCGTCAGCCAAATGTGGACACTATATTTATCTTATATCACTATGAGGCCTTTGATCAGTAGTGGGCTTTTGATAGGATATAATGAATGAAACTTGTATATAGATGCAGGTGAATCCTACCTCAGTAGGATAGCTCCATGTCCAGCAGTGGTACACCTGTCAAGTACTCTGGTAAATTTCAATACGTGGTAGAGCCACGCTGCAGCTGTGTTATAGTCAAATGGATCAGCATTTTATGAAGTGTATCATTGATATTGTTCCCTGTTTCTAGTGTATTTTATATTAAGCATATACGAGATGGTATATTGCAATTTATGGGGGCCATGTTATCTTTTTGGCTTTTTTAATAGTTGCATCTTGCAGTAGTACCCACCAACACCCCGAACATTTGTTTAACACGAGCCCACTACATTACATTATAATATGGAAATAGTAGTCTGAAAGTTTTCTATATCTTAACTATTAGTAGTATGAATACGTTTGAGACTCCATAGTAAGTTCATTAGGAGAGTATTGTAAGTAGTCCCAAAGTAGTTTACATGCATGATCTACCTTGTTTGTTCTAGTTTACATGCCTGTTTTTAGTGGTAAATAAAGAAATGACTTTCAATAAGTATTATGAAATAATCTATATTAAATAAAGATCATTCGTTTTATTTTCTTTCAATGTGTGACGGACCTGAGTATATCATGCTCGTCTAAGGGTCTCTGCTTACGACGGTGTCCCATATTGGTTCGTCCACTTCCCTTCTCGTCAACAGATCCTGCTTGTAGAGGCTGGTCCACTCTGGTTAGCTATGCAATGATGAGCTCCAAATGTTAGGATTTTCTTTTGAGTGCATCATAAAACATGCTTTAGTTATCGATGGGTCTATTATAGTTTTATATTTTAACATTAAAAAACACGTCAAAAAAGAGGATACCTGTGGAGCTCCTTTTGCTGTTTCTTCTTCGATCAGAGGAAACTACAAACTTCAGAATGACAATATATTTAAAAAAGTGATATTTTACTAAATATTTTTTTTACGTTGATGTTATAGTTGAAGTAGTGTCTTATCCCCCGCTATTATACTTGGAACACATCTAGGAAGGAGTGGAAACGCCGTATTCAAGGCGCGCCTGTTGCATATTGACCCGTTGTAAAGTCATCAGATGCCCTTGGTCGTGTGTATACCGTCCATGTAACTAATTTTGAATGTTTTTGTTTATGATTGCTGCTGCACCATGTTCGGTGTCCTACAGGATATAAATACCTTAAAACTGTCAACGGTCAGGAATGCGCAACTTATAGAGAAGCATGTGAAGCTCTGCATCTTTTAGAAAACGATAATCACTGGGATGAAACCATGGAGGAAGCTGTGCAATGCCAGTCACCAGCCAAAATTAGGGATCTTTATGCAACTCTCATATCATCTTGCGGGCTATCTAATGCACATGAATTGTGGGACAAATATAAAGAGTACATGGCGGAAGATATTTTACGAAGGTTAAAGCAGACACACGCGAACATGACATACAATGAACACATTTATAATGAAGCACTTGGAAAAATTGAAGATAAAGTAATGGCAATGGTAGGCAAAAAATTAAGCGACTTTGGAATGATAAGCTCTCAGCGAACAACCGAAAATGAAATAAGTGATGAAATTATACGTGAAACAAACTACAATATACCAGCTTTGGAGCAGCAAGTAGCCGAATTTGTACCCCGCTTGCTTCCCGAACAAAAACGAGTTTTTGACAAATTATTAGGACAAATTGAATCTGGAAATGGTGCACTTTTCTTTTTAGATGCCCCTGGAGGAACTGGGAAGACATTTTTGTTAAATTTATTATTAGCGCAAGTACGGAAAGATAAAAACATTGCTGTGGCCGTAGCTTCCTCCGGTATAGCCGCCACGCTGCTAAGCTGGGGCCGCACTGCACATTCTGTTTTAAAACTCCCTCTAAATCTAGCCCAGGAAGAATCGCCGATCTGCAACTTTAGCAAAAATAGTGCACGAGGCATAATGCTACGACAATGCAAACTTTTAGTGTGGGACGAATGTACAATGTCGCATAAAAAAGCTGTAGAAGCACTAAATCGAACGCTCCAGGATTTGCGTAACAATACCGATGTAATGGGAGGAATGGTGGTTTTACTGGCTGGTGACTTTCGCCAAACTTTACCTGTCATTCAAAAGGGCACACATGCAGATGAAATTAAAGCATGCGTCAAGTCGTTTATTTTATGGAACTAGGTACAAAATTCAGTTTAAATACGAATATGAGAGTGCATTTGTATAATATCAATGCTGGAAACTATGCTGACACACTATTAAAAATTGGCGATGGGCGGTTGGAAACGGATGCTGAGGGCTGCGTTAAATTGACGAGAGATTTTTGTAATTTAGTACAGTCATTCCGAATTAATTGCGAGCGTTTATTCAGATTTAACGAACAACATGCATGAAGACAAATGGTTATGTGAAAGGGCGATTCTTGCACCAAAAAATGAGAGCGTTAACAAAATAAATTCAGATATATTAAGCGAAGTAGCAGGAGAAATAACAGAGTATTTGTCAGTAGACACAGTTATGGACACAGAACAGAGCACTTCATATCCCGAAGAGTTTCTCTAGAGTTGTCAGGTGTGCCCTCACATAAGCTTCAATTAAAATTAGGCGTCCCAGTCATGCTAATGCGAAATTTAGATGCTCCTCGTTTACGTAACGGGACAAGGCTGCGTGGGCCACATCTTGAACGGAACATAATCGGTGCTACAATTTTGACAGGCGTCGGAAAAGGTGAAAATGTTATTATACCACGGATCCCTATAATTCCCACAGATCTTCCTTTTCAATTCAAAAGGTTGCAGTTCCATATTAAGCTCAGTTTTGCAATGACAATTAATAAAGCGCAAGGGCAAACGTTACAGGTAGCGGGGGTCAACTTAGAAAAACCGTGCTTCTCTCATGGTCAGCTGTATGTAGCATGTTCGCGTGTGTCAAATGCCCAGAATCTCCACATTCTTTCTCCGAATGGAAAAACATATAACATTGTGTACAGTAGCATCTTAAAATAGTATTCAGTAAGTTTTTTTTTCCAAAATTCCCACAATTAGTTAATCAGAATTCCCACAGATCTTTCCTTTCAATTCAAAATTTTCTATTTAGCTCAGTTTCGTTTCAATTCCAAATGCTGCACCTCTGACGGATCTATTAAGATCAGTTTCCTTTCAACTCAAAAGGCTGCATCTCTGACGGATCTTTTATTTGGCTCAGTTTCCTTTCAATTCAGAAAACTGCATCTCTGACAAATTAATTTAGCTCAGTTTCTTTTCAAAAGTCTGCATCTCTGATGGATAATTATGCTCAGTTTCCTTTAATTAAAAAAATATCCCATTTCGATTTGGAATAAACAGGCTATTTTCATGCTTTCCTATACGCTGCGTTTCAAAACATTTAAATAGGCTGACGAATCAATTTTGCTCAGTTTCCTTTTAATGGCTGCTTTTCTGACAAATCTATAAAACTCAGTTTTCTTTCAATTCAAAAAACAATGGATAGTTTATTTCCCAGTGACCATGCGGGCGAAGCCGCGGGTAATAGCTAGTTATAAATATAGATCTAATATATAAAAGTTAGTGTTTGTTTGTTAGTTCGTATTTTATGCGCTGACACATCGTTTATTACATCGCGTAAAAACTTTGTCAACGTATTGCTTGCACTTGCGCGAAGGTTATATGCATAGTACAATTAACTTGCAGAGGTGGCGCGTGTATCGTACCCGCAAATTAATTAGAAAGTTATATATCATTCAAATTCCATGAATGTATTATCCGTGCAAGTAGTTAATAAGTATTGTAGATAAAATAATGTAATAGTTACTTGTACTTATATTTTAAAGTAATTCCATAAGCTTCGCCAACAAACTTTTAAATATGAAGTTTGTCGAATTTTAATCTATATATTTACACAAATAAATAAAATTGAAATGTCTGTTTGTAATACACAAATACCTATCTTATTACCTTTACGGGGTTATTTGCGTGCCATAAAGATACAAATTACCATTTTTGTCTTCAGAATGGCTTAACCGATTGTGATGAAACGTTACGAACAGATAAAAAGCAATGCTAAAAGGAATCTAGGTTATTTATCCGAATAATTTGATTTTTTATTATATTTTGATATTTAATTATAATAAATTTAAATAATGTACAAGGTTTAAGAATAAATTCAATATTATGTACTTACTATAAAGACAAGATAACTTGAATAAACAACTTGAAAAGTATTATAACATATCAACAACTTGGTTAGTTTGTATGACTGTCGATTCTTCATAAACGCCGGCAATATCTTTAAGACCAAAGTGAGGTAAATGCCAATAGTTATTATATTAGCGGCTAATATTTCTAGAAGACTCCAGGTCTGGAGAGAATCTGAAATTATTGAGCGAAGATTTGAAAATCCATACCTATGTTTTATAATAAGTAGCAATAAGCTGCACATTGAATTTTGAATAGTAATTTTTTTACATAGGTACTTTAATTTTATTCAGTTAAATATTATTGTAAGCAAGAACATTAAACTGTAATAAAACATATTACATAAATAAATTATTCTTCTATGCTTATATATAATACCTATTATAGATAAGTGTACAGCGTCAATATATGCAACAGATCTGATACTTATAGAAGTAACTTAAAAGTTTGTTTAAATACGTGGGACACTCAAAATTTTTTAAAAGATTTTAAAAAGATTTAAGGAATCACTGTACTTACAACCGATACTCCTTCCATTAGTATCTTCCGTGCTAGGCTGCCACCAGGCATCCATTTCGATTATTTGTTGCCGGCAATATTAAATATAACAAAAATATTGTTTTTACAACTATTCCTACATTACGATTAGTGACACGACTAATAGTAGTATTTCTAAGTTGACTCTGGACTGAATTAATAGAATCGTTTACTTTTATTTAAGAACAAACACAAAATATACAAATGTAAAGTGAGTGAGGCAATCGGTTAATCACGGTTTTGTATGCAAATTTTATGTTCCAGTTACCTATTTTTTTGAAATACTGAAATTAATTTGGGGTAGCTCAGGGACTACGCGCTCCTAATAAGTTTAATATAACCCGAGCAACCCGGGTTCGATCCCCGGAAGCGCCAAGGAAAATGTTAAATGTGAAGGAAAAATCGTGAGTAAACTTATATTTCACAGTGGTAGAGCCACACGGCAGCCTTTGCTGTTGCACGTACGGGCCGGCTCGAACCAGGGTGTTACCACAAGCTCATAAAAGACCAGCATGATATAGAAACTCTGCTTCAGAATTTCGTTTTGTGAGTGCAGGTGACCGGAGGCCCATTCCCCCCCCCCCCTCCAACATGTTAGCGGATTTAAAAGGAACACTACCCCAGGAGAGTACCAGTACTTCCGGTGACCCTCGCTGAGCATCCACGCCCAAGTTACCTTACTCTTCCTGAGAGTGGGTGCTCAGACTGCCCCGCTTATTCGGGTGAGGAGTGTGTGTGGTGGGGGGGGGGGCAATTCCGCCCCACTTACGGTTCCCCCGGGACAAAATTTGTGACGAATTTTCGTATAATTAAAACGAGGTCAAGCTTGGTGACTAAGCAATAATATAGTTAAAAGTTATATTATTTCATAATATATCAAGAATTCAACTATAGTGAAAAGTTTCTATGGTTTTCACTGTTTTACCATACGAAAGACAGCAGCATTATGTTGCTATTTGATGCAGGTATTATGTGCGTGCGTGGTTCTTCCCCGGTCGTGCAGAAAATAAAAAATAAGTAAAGACGTGGTAGTTTCATGATTGTTGTCATAATATAATATACATATGGAATGAGATAGAGTAATGAGCTTTCAGGCGCCACCATATCACGGATTTGATATTCTAGAACCGTTCACTTTGTTCTCTTTTTAGTACCCACCCCATACCAAAATCTCGCCTTAAATTAAGGTTTGCAGGTGATGTAATCTTTTCATTTACTATCAAAATGTGAAGCAACATTTGTGCACCTCTATGTTATTTTGCACACAAGTATTTTGTGCTGACTCAAAGCAATGAGGCACATCTTCAACATTGACAATAATATTAAATTTTTACCGGCTACCCCACAATAGATGGAGTGACGACCTGGTAAGACATGCAGGAAGTTGATGGATGCAGGTGGATCAGAACCGTGCTTTGTGGCACCTCTTGGGGGAGGGCTATGTTCAGCAGCGGACTTGTCAGGGCTGTAGGTAATGAATGAAAAATACTAAAACTCAGTTTTACCAACGATGAATTAATGCGGACTATGATGATTTGTATATCGATAAATAATATCGAAATAGCCCTCGCCTAACGTTGCTTACGCATGTAGACAGCGGCACCATTGTACCGACACGTGTACAATTTGATGGTATGCGTAAATGCAATGAACACAAACACAAATACTGTAGTGTGTGTGTATAGTGACGCGATTCAATTTTGCATTTGTAGTGAAGTATACAGTAGTGTGTTTTTCTGACGCCCGCCTGACATTGACAGACTTTTTGTTTAGGAATTAACGCGCATGACCTTCCAAATTCAAATTCAAATTTATTTATTTGTGAATACAGGTAATGAGACAGAATAGATCTTATATGTATAAGTTATATAAATATTTTCGCTGCATTCAACCCCTAGGTATACAAATATTACAGTTACAATTAAATATATTACATTTCCACGATTATTTCATTTTATTACTTATATTATAATTATATGAGAAAAATTCAACAATGATGTAATAATTAATTAGAATGGGATATTTACAATAATATTTGTCTAATCAAAAGTCAAATGAATTATATTTTATGCAATGTCATTATAATATGCCTACTGATGCGTCACTTAAATATTCATCGATTGAGTAGTAGCATTTCTCAATTAGAAATGTTCTAAATTCTTTTTTAAATTTATGAATATTTTCCATTTCATGAAACATAGAAGGAACCTTATTATATATTTTAGATAATATACCGAAAACGTTTTTTCTAAGTAAAGCTGTCCTTGATGAAATTGGATGAATTTTACTTTTACGTCGATTGTTCGTTATTAGGTAATCATTAAATATTTCAGAATTAGTTTTTACAAATGTTACAACTTCATAAATATACATTGCGGGAAATGTCAATAACTTAAATTTTTTAAATTGTGGTTTACAGCTTTCTGTACTCGATATACTTGCAATAGCACGCACACACTTTTTTTGTGCTTTAAATATATCTTCGCGCCTTGTAGCATTGCCCCAAAAAATTATACCGTAGCGTACAGTAGAAGATACGAAGCCGTGATATACCGTCCGTAAAGCATCTTCATTAACTACTTTGGATAATACATGTAAAGCGTATGAAAATTGGTTTAACTTTTTGCAAATATATTCTGTATGAGTCTCCCACTTTAAGTTGTTGTCAATATAAAGACCTAAGAATTTTGCTGCTTTGGTTTCACTAACCGTCTCACCATCGTAATTAATGTTAAGTAAGTCAAGGGGCCATTTCCGTTGATAAAAATTCATTATTTGGGTCTTTTTTAAGTTTATTATAAAATTGTTTGACTTAAGCCAGCTAATTATAATTAATTTCTGTTTCATAATTATTTAAGTCTGTACATGTAAACACCATAGAGCTATCATCTGCAAATAGAGTCATAGGAAAACTCACGCTGTTAGGTAAATAATTAATATATACTAAAAACAATAAAGGACCAAGTACGCTTCCTTGAGGAACACCAAATTTGGGGATCGAGGATAGGACCAATAAATATATTCATTTTTAGTCTTTGGCTAAATCCGTGATACTTGAGTAATTTGAATCCTGTTTGTTAAGTAGGATTTTATAAGATCAAGTGTCTTGCCTCTTACACCGTATTTATTTAATTTTATAATCAACAAGTCATGCCTGACAAAATCGAAAGCCTTCGAAATGTCCATATATAGGGCTGTCACTGGTAGTTTTCTGTCAACATTTGTAAATATTTGGTATAAAAATTCATAAATTGCTACATTAATAGATTTGTTTCTACGAAAGCCTTTTTGTTATTTTGCAAAAATATTGAATTTTTCAAAGTAATTATATAAATTACTTTTTCTATAATTTTTGAAAATATAGAAGTCATAGCAATCGGACGGTAACAGGATAAGTCCTCCCTGTCATCTTTTTTAAATAACGGTTTAATAATGGACGTTTTAAGAACTTCAGGAAATACACCATTTTTAACACATAGGTTTATAATATGACTCATACTGGGGCAATTGTGTTTCCTACGTGTTTTATTACTTTCGTTGAAATGTCATCAAAACCAGTGCTATTTGTGTTTTTTAATAATTTTATTGTTAATAGTATGTCATTAGGTGTAACAAAATTAAATAAAAATGAATTGTATTTATTATGTGTCAAATTATTAGAATATGTCATATTATTTTTGTCATCTATTGCATATACTTGGTCAATGTAATGATCATTAAATGCCTGCGCAATATCTTTTGGATTCGTTATAAATTTATTATTTATTTTATTTCGTGTTATAAAATTTCTACTAAATTCTTTATTATAATTTTTTCTGTAGCTATTAACAATTTTCCAAGTCGTTTTTGTCTTATGAAGTGATAAATTAACAATGTGATTGTTTTGAGTTTTTTGTGTTAATTTAATTATTTTTTTAATCTATTTGAATAAGTCCTAAGCATATTTTTATTGTTTTGATTAGGATCTCTTCTATATTGCCACAAAAGGTAACGCTTACGTTTACAACAAAATTTTATGCCTTTTGTAATCCATTTTTGTTTCGTATTTGTTGAAATTCGTGCTCGAATAACAGGAAAACAAGGATTATAAAATAATTTAAATTCATTATAAAACTTATTAAATGCCTCAATAGATGAGCTACTGGTATAAACATCTGTAAATCTAATTTTATCTATGTAATACTTGAATTTGTTTAAGTTTTCTGTTGAATAATCTCGTCGTTTTTTATACCAATATTTTAATGTGCATGTTGTTTTCACTGGAAAACTTAAATACCTGAGCAGTATGATCAGAAAGTCCTAAATCTAAAATATCACTTCTCCCTTTCCCAACATTGTCTATTATATTATCTATGCAAGTGCCGCTACACATTCTTGTCGGTTTGTCAATTTCCAATTTTAAATTATAACTATTCATTAACAGTGTAAACTGTAAAGAATATTTAATTGTTTTTATTATTTCAATATTAAAGTCGCCACAAATTATTACCTTTTTATTTATTTTGAAACAAATTTGTTTCAGTACTGTATCCATTTTACTAAAGTATATTTCATAGAATTGACTGTTAGTTCTTGGGCTTCTGTAAATGCACATAATAATAGTTTGATGAGCAGTAAGCTCTACAGCACAGCATTCAAAGATATTAGATATAGATAGGTTATTTATGTTATTTAGGGGAATGTATGTATAATTATTCCTAATCAGTATACAACATCCGCCATTACTATTATCTCTTGCATAAAATGAAGCATATGCATAAAATAAGTTCTTTCACGCGGGTTTATATAACAAACATATAGCTGACGTGAAGCACCGACGCTCCAGGAAGTCTGCAGTCTGCGAACATGTTCAAGATCGTCCCCACCATTACATTCGTTTTGATAAACCACAAATTCTCGCAAAAGAACACCGATTCCTACCAAGGATGATACGCGAGGCTATTGAAATTAAAAAACATCCAAATTTCAATAGAGAAGATGGATGGGTGCTGCCACCTGCTTGGGATCCTATAATTAACAAAATTAAACCAAAACCTAAGCATACCACTGCAAGACTTCATGATACTATAAGCTCGTTTTGCGTAAATCGGACAAAAATTAATATTCAAAAACTGAAGGTAGCCGGACTAACTATGACATTGGGACGTCAAACACCTCAGTCCCCCCCCCCCGTGACCATGGTTGCTGTAAAGCACCCGAAACGTCGGGAATTAAAAAATAAGTAAAAGTAGTGAAATAAACGCGATAAAATCTGTAAATTTAGTTTTATTCAATGTGTATGTTCGCGTAAATTTAAGAAATCATAATATCGAAAGATGTACTTATGTTCAAAGAATCTAAGTTGTTATTTTTAGAAATAATACATTCTTCGGTTTGCGTAGATTTATCGAATAATTTGTTAGAATTAATACAATTGTATGAAATTACACGATTGTTTGTTATTTTGTATGCGTTAATTTTTATTTGATATTCATTGCGTAATATCTCTTTTAGCAACGAGCGGCAAACAAAAGTAGAAAAAAATGACTTAAATGGTATAAAACGATCAAAACCCATTTCTACAAATATACAATTTTTATTACGATTACAAATATATCTCAGTTCATAATAAAAATTTTTTTTTCATTTAAAAGTTTGTTATATGGAATTTCGGATATAATTACATTTGTATTTGATAAACAATTTAAATAAACTTCTATATTACACTTAAATTCAAATGGATTTTTGTCATTAATTCCCCCCATAATTATGACGTAATCTTTACTTGTGAGTGACAACAATTCCTGTTTAAATGAGGATAATAGATCATACATCTTCGCACCTGGTTTCCATAGACAAGTGACTAAAAATTCATCTCCGATAAGGTTTTGAAGGCAGTGACGAACTCCTCGACCCTGTTGATCTGCGATGATAAATATTTTTCTTTTAGTGCTGTATGTTGGAATCATGGAACTTATTCCATTCTTTACTATTATTTTTGTTTGAAATTGCGAAGGCGTCAGGTCTGTGGTGCACATGGAATGATTCTCGGTGTACTCTTTGGCTTCTTTTTTTGTTGTGGAGCATATTACATTACCCTGTAGTTTTTTTTTATTTTATATTTTGGTTTAATTTTTCTAATTTTGTTTTCAAGATTAATTACTTGTGTAATACTTTTCTTAGGGGATATGGAATTTGTTTTCGTGGGAGTTTTATCCATAGATATAAAGTTTTTAATTTTTATTATGACCGGAGAAGACATTACTGAATTTTCAGAAATACCAATTTTTTTCATTAAACTTAGAGTATTTTCTCTTTGGGCTAGAGTTTTTTAGGGTCTATGTTTTCTAGAGATAATCGCTCCACTTCTTCGTTAGCAGATTCCAGTAATAATTTTTGTTTATTAATTTGAAGTTGTAAGTTTTTTGTGTAGTCATTTTCCGTAATGGAAGTGTTTGGTAAACTTAGCATAGATGTGTCGAAAGGATTCGAATAATTTATATTGCATTCATCTATAATTATTGAAAGATCTGTAACTGATTTCGATTTGTGTTTTCGTAAAGTGATATTTGTTTTTTCCATTATTATTGTCTCTTTAATTGCATTAAAATTACAAATCACTATAATTAACAAAATAATTTCAGATCAGTAGTGACATCTGTTGTAGGCCATACTAGTGTTTTATTACCTGTCAATATATGCAGGTCAGTAGTACCATTAAATTTTTAAAGGTGGCGCTACTTCCAAGTTTTTTAAAAATAAAAAACGGTCTGTATTTAATATTAAATTTGTTGAAATTGTAGTTGATCCGATTATTCCACACTTCACTATATATCGTTTTGTATCAGAGCACCGTGAGTCTGAATACACGTTCACAATCACTTGAGATATCTTAAATTTATCTGGATTAGTCACTGTTACAATTATTTTTATTTAGCAGTATTTTTGTTTATTATACACTACGAATACCTTGAATAAAACTGGTGCCGTTAATTAGTGTGTTTATGGTTACTTTATTACACTAATCACTGTTTAAAACTTATAAAGACTGTTAAAATAAATTAAAATAATAAGAGCTCATACAGAACACTGTTTATTCAACTACCGCCCCCTGACAAGAGAGTAGTTTTATACGCATCTGCCTCCAGTTTGTTTAATACTCCAAGCTTTCTCCACTCTTTTTCCATATACATTTTAACTATGCCAAATTCCACACTCACAATAGTGCACTGTGTGCTCGTTTGTCACCTTAATCTTATAAAAAAAAAAACTATTGGGTAAAGGAATTCGTCCTGTAGTGTTGTAAGAGACGACCATTGGAAATAACAGAAAGATTAGTTAATGATTACGCTAAAAGACTATACAATTTAATTTAGGCTAGACGTAAAAATACTTAGACCGACGACGAGAGCAGCGTCAGGTGCAAGACGTCTGGTACCATAATTATCAATCCGCCAAGCGTGATGACTAAAAGAAATCCTCCTTATCAAGGCAAAGTTTTATTTTACAAGCAAACGAAGAAGGATAAAGTAAAAGAAAATTAATGATTACATTGATAGCTATTTTAGTCTACAGATGAAAACACATGAGCTATTAAATTCATTTATAATAAATCTTACCTTTTAAATAATGTAGAAAAGGTAAATTTATTCTTCTTTGGTAGATCGCCCTGTCTTAAATACTCAGAGTTTGGATTTAGGAATTTATATAAAGCTTCACTTTGGTTTAAACGGTCATCTTCTAGCACGAACTATAAAAACAATCAAAATTGTTATTCATATTAAATATGTTATATTCACATTTTACTCCTATGGTACTTACTTTCAGATACTTCTGAAGCAATGTTTTAGCCTTTTCCAAAGAGTTTCTATCGTTTTTTCAGAAAAGAAACTTGAATGTATTAGAAGATAGTTCCAAATTTTTTAGCTCTGAATACATCAGCCTTAGTTTTCTGTGTAAATCCTATAAATTACGAAAAATATATCAGAATTATATTCTTTTAGTAAGATTCAGAAATATAGTCAGAAAATAGATTCAGTGTGTTAAAATCTCCATCGGCATTGTAGTCTTCTAGATATTAATGCAACCTGACACATGCTTAAATGGGTCAATAGTGAACTTAAAACGTGATTTCATTTTAGATTTCTATACAACAAAGATATCAATGTCAAAACTAGGACAACATGGCACTGTAAAGATCCATTCATGATTTGGTCTTAGGCATCTTAAAAGTCGAGAAATACGAGTATATTCCGTTATCTCCCAGCTAGACATACGATCAACACTGAGGTGTTAGTACTTAGTAGCAACAAGCAACAGTGAGGCATTTGCGATACCAAATGCAGTACTAAACGCCTCACACCGTCTACATTGAAAAAGTTATCTTAAACGTCCCTTCATGATAGATTTTTTTTATTAAAGAAAAATATCTAATGAAAAAAGTTGTTGAGTAGTATCAGTTAGTCATTTAGTTTTGTTATATTTGACGTATAAAAATCTACTGTTTCATGTCAAGATAGGACCTTAAAAGTAATAAGTTATTTTACTTTCCTAAATAACACATACCACATCTAAGATTACTGTCTTTCTTTGTAGATTTTTCCACGGTCTTACGGCACCCACGGGACGATGTGAGGTAATGGATTCTCTTCTTTTACTTCTTCACCTCTTATAATTATCCTAGTCTATTTATGATACAAATAGTCTAGGTAAGGAGATATTTTTTATTGTGTTAATGATGAGTGTTGATTTAATATTTCATCGGAAAATTGTGTTGAATAACATTGCTATTAAAATTGTGCAGGCGCTTTTTTTTAAATTACTAGCCGGTTGTAGCCCAGGCAATAAAATTATGTTGTACTCGAGAACGAGTTGGATTCCCAGCGTTACAATGACAAAGTCCATTATAATTTTATTAACTGTTCATTTATCATGTGACCAACAGTGAAGAAAGGCTGCAGAAGAATTGAAAAAATATTGGATATGAAAAGTTCAACATGTATTGGGGCAGCTCTGCAGATTCCTGCTCCAAAATCATCAGGAATGCATACATTTTTATAATCTACTTAGAAATCAAAAGGGGAAATCCCACTGTTCATAGATACTTCGGCCATGGGTGCCCACATATAAAAGCATATGGACATAATAGTATGCAATTAAAAGAATGAAATAGTTAAGGAATTGGTTTAAAAGTCGGGATTTTTAAGATATAAAAGTTTTTATTTTCACAAATACAGTTTTTAACACTGCTTTTACCGATTTTATCGCTTTTAATTTCTTTAATTTCTAATTTCTAGAAACATTTCGCTTGCTTTCCAGCACCTATGGTCACGAGGGACTGAGGTGAATGATGTTCTAGTCAGTATTAAGAGGATAGAGTAAGTCAGTTCAAATTCTAATTTCACCCCCACTTGCCCTGTGTCTAACGACCCTTATAATGTAAGTAGAAAGGTCGTTAGACACTTATTTCATTAGGTTTATCATATTTATGCCTGTTTCTTAACGCCAAGCCAGCTGCTTCTTATTTTTATCACGGTTATTTCCCATTTTAATTTAACGTCGTACTGTTGCGTAATGTATATTCTGATCGTAAGCGACACAACTTCTCCCTTCAAAAGCCTAAGCGATACTAACGGGGCGACAGGAATTAAGCTTACGCGCAGATAGTTTAGGTAATTTCTTTTTTACAGTGAAAATAATGGTATTTTAAAAAAAGTAAACAACATAAGCACTGCTTTATAGTTAGTTCAGTTAGTATGCAAAGTTTCATGATCTTATTTAAAGTATTTTATGAATAACAGCGATTTATTGTTTATTTTGGAGGTAACTTTGGATTTTTTTTCTATCGAGAAAATTTTACGAAATCGTGTTTTCGTCTAACATAATCATTAACATTAATCCTCAACTTTACCATATATTTTATTTCAAAATTAATGCTGCAATATTTTCGGCATAACGAAGGATCTTGCTAAGCCATTTGACATTATATTTCCCCTTAACATAGATTTCCTTCAGCTTTTATTTATTATTTATGGTCCAATCTACGCAGAATGAACTTACTGTGTCTTGAAGTCTTGCAGTGATATGCTTGGGTTTTAATTTTAATTTTATTAGTTACAGGGTCCCAAGAAAGTGGTAGTACCCAGCTTCTTTCTCTATTGAAATTATGATATTTTTTTAATTTTAATAGCCTCATGTATCATCCTTGGTAGGAATCAAAGTTCTTTCGCGAGGATTTGCTGCCTATCAAATGTGATGTATGTCTATCTGGTTGGGGCCGTCTAGAATATGATCACAAACTGCAGACTTCCCGGAACATTTATGCTTCACGTCAGCTATATGTTCTTTAAGGCAGGTTTTAATAGATTTTTTTATTTGCCCTATATATGAGAGACCACATTCACAATTAAGCTTGTACACTCCTGGATCTTGTAGAGGAATATGACACTTGACGTATGTAAAGACTGACTAATCTTCTTCTGCGGCTTGTAAAATGTTCTAATAGAAGCTCGCTACAAGATGTAACCAATCTTGTCTGTGAAACCCCTGACATACGGTAGTCAGCAAGCACACGCTCGACTGTGGCCAGCTTCACTCAGTCACTGTGATGTAGATGCGGGACCCGAAGCTTGTTGTCATGCAGAACCTGCGTGACATGCTGAAGCTCCGCAGCCAGGTGTTTGCTGTCACAGATCCCTCGTGCTCTCTGTAACTAAGATTTGTTCACGGTAACTAACTGTGAAGGATGATGGTGAGACTCACTATTTAAGTTTTGGTTTGTATGGGTCTTTTTTCTATACACAGTGTGACCTATGGTGTTGTTAGGATTTCGGATGACTAAAACATCCAGGAAAGCTAAGGAATTATTTGCCTCTAATATAATATCATAATCACTGAATGGAATTCAGCGCAAAAATTAAACATTTCACGGGCCATTTTCATGAGCCGCTCTAATTGGTTCTTGGCACTTGCAATAATGTAATGCAAATAATCTCCTGTTCTTACGTTCATCGAATATACAGCATGTGCAAATCAACCCCTGTTTACTTGACAGTCTGGCAACTTCAGACAGAATATGTTGGTATTGTGCCTGTGATAAGCCTAGACAATAATGTAAAGTATGCTCAGGCATACTGTGATTTTTTTCAAAGTCTATATGATGGTGCATATTATCTTTCAATATTGTAGCAGTCTTCAATTTGTGCTGCACTAAATGTTTTAATAGGATTATATATTGATTCTAAAAGTAAATCCCATGAATTATTATTTAAATGGTAGATATAGATTCTACATTCTGGAGGTACATAGTAATTGTATTTGCAAAAAGACGTACCCGGAATGCGGATGGAATAGTGAGTCGATTGGAATCATTACAACCAGGAAAAAACATTGAATTTATGTTAGTGGTGCTCTTACATAAGTAGGCAGCAGTATATTGTGTGATGTATGATCTAAGCTTTCTTGTTCTGGGTGCATTCGTTACTCACTTCAGATTGCAACAAGGATTGACTAGATGATTCAGTTGGTTCCCATTCTGTAGTTGAATGTGATGCTGCTCTCTATCAGTCCTTCACCACCAATTATGACACACACAAGATGACGATGGCAACTGAAATAATATTAAATACAAAAAATTAAGACAAAGAGAACAAAATAAAAATAAAATAGATTTGTTTACTTTAGACTCAAATATAAATAAAATATTTATCAATTTGAATGTTACTGCACAAAGGTGGACTTAATGATCTATATTATTTAATAATTAAGGTCTGACAGACTACCAGTAGTCCAAAACGAATTAAAAATCAACTGTCTCATTTCTTGGTCTCGTTAACACCTGATGTTAGCTAGCTAATCTTATCGCCATATAAATAAGCTAGTATATTTGTTAGGTATATGTAGCTTGTGCAGATGTGAAAATTAAAACAACTTCTTAATTTGATATGCAGAGTAAAAATATGTATCAATATCGGATATCAGCACTACACTTAATAAATTAAAAACTGTTGAACACTTACCTCAATTTATAATAATATACTTGCAATCTGATGGGCAATCTCATTGCTTATGAGTTCTTGAGTATTTGATTCCAGGCTGCAGTCCAACATGAGTGGCACACTACACTTTACATGTAATGTCTTCGTGTTTTCGTGATATTAAACCACACATACACATATTACACAGCGTAAATGTTGCTTAAATAATAAATTCACAAAATAAAAAACAAACATAATAACACAATTGTAACTATTTAGTTGTGAATTCTCTAGTAATCTATGTTGTTTGTTGTGATCCAGTAAATATCTTCCGTATATATTACTATACTCTTTGGTAAATATATTCTGTTCTGTGGTTGTGATTGTTGCTGTTGTTTTTATTATTCACTCAAGAGAACAGGCAAAAGAACTAAGCTATACAGTCTTATCTTTTTTTTTTAATTTGAATATATAGAATTTTGAAGTATAAAGGCCAAAACCAATTCTTATTTTTCTTCTTTCCATCTCTTCAAGTCGATAAAGGCTGAAGCCAAGTTTTATTTTCTTTAATTCTTCATATTTTAAAAAACCACAAAGGCAGCCAAGTCTATATCTCTATATAATCTTTATAAGTTTCAATCCATACAGATTTATCAGTCCAGTTTCAAGGTTCCCGCGTTATTTTTTTCTTCACAATATGCTGATGCGTCACATTGCGAAGCCCTTGGGAGATTTTGACGACAGCTCAACCCAGCGGACAGTTGATGACGACAGCCACTCAAGTTCATAAGGCGCCTAAGCGATCAAAATAACTTGAGGTTTATATCGACATCAAAGCACTTGTTTCGTTGGTTTTTCTAATAGTTCACACACGCAGACAATTAATTCACAAAATCACATCACTTTTACGTATTAAAATCCACTTCAAACTATTATTCAAGCGACAAAACAGGAGCGACAGTCCGTCGTCGGCCAAGTTCCCGCCAAAACTCTGTTTGTTGTAAAAATAATAATGGGAGTTGATCATCTTAGTTAGGTATTTACTTTTATATATTTAGAAAATATTAATATCACAAATAGTTATTTTAATAATATAATTTTATCAAACACATAACGCCCTCATTAGCAATGTAATGGTGAAAGAATTTTCAAAATCCGTCAAGTACTTTTCGAGGTTAGCCAAAATAAACGTATTTACAGAAAGTAGCGGCCTCTATAATAAAATGCATCCTACATTCTACATCTATAATTATACATAAAATTCTAGTGGTGAAAGAATTTTCAAAATAGATGGAGTACTTTACGACTTTATCTAAAAAAACATACGAGTATTCGTTGATAGTAGCGTCTTCTATAAAAAAATGCATCCTACGTTTCACAGTCATAATAGAAAATGGTGATATTTTTTTTTAAATCGTTATAGATATATATCTATACTTCGAATGATATTAACAATAATATTAAAACTTTTTATAATATAAAATACAAAAAATTGATATTGTATATGACAAATTTCACACCCAAACAGCTATTTTTCAGCTTCTGTAAACAGCTGTCGAGATACAGTATGAACAGCCAGGAAGACATGACACAACCCTGTTTTACGCCCGCTTGGACGCTAAACATGGGTGACAGGTCATGCCCTACCTGCACACAGGCTTTACAGTCATAGTAAAGTGACTGCACAGCCCTTAACAATCGACCATCCACACCATATCCCGGCAACAGTTCCCACATTTTCTTCCTTATAACCTTATCAAATGCTTTCTCCAGATCCACAAAAGCACAGAAAATCCTCTGGTTAACACTCAGAAGCTTCTCCGTGATCATGCGGAGAGAAAACATTTGATCCGTGCATCCTCTTCCAGGTCTAAATCCGCATTGTGCCTCCCATAAGAATCTTTCCGATTTCTCTTGCATCCTACGTGTCAAAACCTTCGAGTAAACTTTACTTGCTAAACTGGTCAAGCTGATCGCCCGATAGCACCCGCAGTCAAAACGTGAACCTTTACCTTTATATAAAGGCACAATGACCGCGGATCGCCAATCATCCGCGACATCTCCCGTCCACCAGCACAAATTGCACAGCAGATGGAAGCTGTCCCAGACGCGAGGCCCACCGTACTTGACCATTTCAGCAGTAACTCTGTCTAGTCCCGCAGCCTTACCACATTTCAAACTTCGAATCGCACGTTCAATCTCTTTCATGCTGATGACCTCAGTGTCATCGAGGTCCGTGTCTGGCGTGCCAGTCACGGCGTCACCCCCGGATCCTTCACTAAGATCATGACACGCATACATTTCTCTATAAAATTCGCTCCATCGCTGCATGACGTCCGATTTTTTGAGAGGACGTCATTGGTTCTCGAAAGCACTTTGTTCATTCTTAAGGCTGTCGCACCACTCCGGGACCTTCCAACCTCTTTCCAGAAGAGTTTGGAGTTTTCCCTAAAGTTGTGCGACAACCTCTCGTCCGCTTCTATTCTACATCTTTCACGTACTTCCTCAACCAATGTTTTCGCATGAACTTTCTGCAGCTTATATCTTTCTTTCATCTTCTCTCTCATATGCTCATCGTTACTAGAGGCCAAGTAGTCTAACCATGCTTTTTTCTTCTTTTTTTACAGCTTCTCTCACTTCATCATTCCACCATGCATCTCTTCTTTTACTACTACCTCTTTTTGTCGTACCACATACTTCTTCCGCTGCACTTACCATTCCAACCCTAAGGTTCTGCCATGTTCTCTCCACACATTCTTTCCTGCCATCGATGGTGTCAAGCTTTTCGGCTACCCTCGTGTGATATTTGTCCTTAGTATCCGCTTCCTGAAGCTTCCAGCTTCGGATGCGACAGACCGACTGTGGTTCTGTTACTGCCGTCCGGTAGCGCCAACCCGCGAACAAGCCCCTAAATCTAGTAATTACTAGATAATGATCCGTTCCCAGGTCAGCACCCCTGAACACTCGTGTATCCATCACCTGTTTTCGCAGTCGGTCATCCACCAGGAACAAATCAATCATACTTCTCTCATTCTTTCTTTCTCTAGTATACATATGGATTTTCCTGTGATTAAACATAGTGGTTGTCACAAGAAGACCCTTTTCCTTGCATACAGCCAGTATAAGCTTGCCAGCATCATTAACCCTTTTATCGCCAAACTTTCCAAGCACCGACTCGTATCCTGGTCGAGCGATACCTACCCATCCATTCAAATCACCACATACAACAGTTCTTTCGTTTCCCTTAACCAAATCTAGAACTTCTCTTACATTCTCCCAAAACTCCTCCAGCTCAGCCCTGGACGACGAAGCTACCGGCGCATAAACAGCCAAAAGGAATAACTTCGTCAGTCCCATTTTGAAGCGAGCCCAGAGAAGTCTTGAGTTCACAACCTTGTATTCAGTCATAAGATCGACCAACCGGGACGACAACAGCACTCCCACTCCCTGCCAGGCGTTCTCGCTTTCCGGGACTCCGGACCATATAGCTAACGTCCCGCCAAGGGAGCTCTTCAGTACCACTGCCTTTCCGTTTGGTCTCCGACATACACACGACATCTAATTCTCTTTCTTTCATTATTTCGATCAACTCATTCGTCTTATCTCTCATGCCCCCTCTAACTCTGCTCTCCGTCCTCCACCTTCCGCCGTGTCGGGCTGTGCGTGACGGATGGCGGTCCCCATCGCCGCTTTGCGCGCTGCATTCCACACCAACGGGGACGAGCTGGTGTGCGTCGCCTTGGGGGGACGCCCTAATCCTCGTTTGCATGGGTGCGCAGCTGTGTAGAATTGCAGCCCTGAAAAGGGCTGGCAGGGGTCGCGATCAGCACGCTTCTACAATGACCCCCTATATAGACAGTTTAAAAAGGAAATTGAAGCTGTAATGGATAAAAGTTAAATTAGTAGCTAAATTATCATTTAATTTTAATATTACACATTACTTTGACTTAACTTCACTTTAGTTTTATTAGTAATATGTGTTATGTAATAGACTAAAATTATGTATGTTTCCCTTGAAGATAAAACAAAAAAGTTACGGATAGCGGAAGTTTAAAAGTAGAAGAAAATAGTTGCAGCCATTCCTGACGAAGCAACTGCTATCGCTATCTTCCCCGATTGTCGTATCTTAGCAAGTATTAAATGGGGAGTGCGAACTTCGAGAGAGACGTCAACACGGATGGTTGCTGAACACAGACCACCCAGCCTACGAGACATGAAACCATTACGATTCACTAAGTAAATTAGTCTGTCAAGGTTAGAAGAAAGAAAGGTATATAATAATAATAATAATAATAATAATAAGCCAGCTGGGACCTTTGCGAGACGGACTCAATTCTTTTTGGCGCCGCACTGGCAGTATGCCGTATTATTGGCGCCAAACTTCCCGTGGCTGGACGTGCCACTCAAAAAAGTAGCGCCATCCCAGCCTGGAGAAAAAGAATTGAGGACCGTATCGCAAAGGCAAGGGCCCTTATCGGCAGACTAACAAGCTTCAGGTCGGGTAATAATAGACCGAGAGTTGTGCGCACCATTAGAATGGCGTTTGCTGGGACAAATTTTAGTTTGTCCCAGCCGGATATAACGCAAAAACTAACGGAGCGCATAGATGACCTGAAGCAAAAAATCGCTGCTTGGGGGAAGCGGATTCGACGATGTAGCGAGAGGTCAAGGCAGTTCAACCAGAATCTTCTCTTCCAGAGTAATCAGAAGAGGCTCTATAAATCATTGGAGCGACCAGAGGTATGTGGAGCGGGCCCAGGACGGGATCAGGCTGACACTGTTGCATTTTGGCGTGGCCTGTGGTCAGAGCCCGTAAACCACAGCAAGGGCCCTTGGATGGAAGTTGCGGCGAGCCAGAGTGCAAGTGTTATGCCTATGGACCCCGTCACCATAACGCCTGAAGACGTGGCTGAGGCGGTCCGTAGGGCCCCGAACTGGAAAAGTCCGGGGCTCGACGGGCTGCATCATTACTAGCTGAAGGGGTTCGTAGTGTGTCACGCTGTGCTCGCCCGACAGTTTCAAGAGGCTCTCGATCAGAAGTCGCTCCCGAGCCTCTTCACTACTGGGATCACTCATTTGGTTCCTAAAGATCAGGATACCACAGACCCGAGCAAATACCGCCCCATCACGTGTCTACCCACCATATATAAGACTGACTGACACTGACATCTATTTTGAGCGCGAGAATCACTCGTCACCTGGAGCTAAATCAGATGATGTCACGCGCTCAAAATGGATGTCGGGGCGGTGGTCGTGGAACCAAGGAACCACTCCTCATTGACGCGGTCATTGGCAAAGTGGTGAAACGCAACCGTCGGAATTTCTCCGCCGCCTGGATAGACTACAGAAAGGCATTCGATTCGGTGCCCCATACATGGCTAAAGAGAGTCCTCCAACTGTACAAAATTGACTGTACAGTTGGAGACTTCCTCGAGCAGTGTATGGGGCAATGGAGTACGATCCTTTGCTATCTGGGCGAGCGGATGATGGCTGCGGAGTACCATATAAGGATAAGAAGGGGTATCTTCCAGGGCGATTGTCTGAGTCCAATCTGGTTTTGCCTCTCTCTGAACCCTCTCAGTACTTTACTAGAGGGCTCCGGGAGGGGATTTCAGCTTCGGAAAGGAGGTACAAAAGTGACCCACCTTTTCATTATGGATGACCTCAAGTTATTCGCCTCCAGTCGCTCCCATCTTGTGGAATTGCTAAACATCACTTGTTAATTTAGCAATTCTATTGGAATGGAGCTGGGAACGGATAAGTGTGCGGTCCTCCATGTAGAAACCCTCTCCTGCTAACTCTGAGGGCATAGACTTATCTATGCCCGTCAACTTAAGGTGACTCTAGTCGACATTATTTCCATAGAAATTTCGGAGGGGTTTTACTCCGCTGTTTGACAGTGTACATCCAAAGTTAAACATGATATCGTTTTGTCTCATTATTAATTTTGTCTGTACCGAAACAGAATAGTAAAATAAAAAGTCAGTAAAAAGTTACGAGCTACCAAAGATTCGTTTTTATTGACAATTTTAACACAACTTATGGCGTAAATTAGTAATAAAAGCAGTGTAAAATTTCGAAAACAAAGTCGGTATCGACACAGCTCAATTATCGAAGAATTCAATAAATTTTATTGGTAATTGATTCATGCAGTGATTTTTTCGTAAAACCCCTCCTTCCAAAGGCCTTTTCGTGTTTTTTACGCGCGCGTGTTTATATGAATTATCGTGCATCTCACTGAATAATATTTCCCCCGGTGCGGTGCGGGAGGACGACACTTACACACACATGCATGCGCGGTGACGCGCGCTTATTCTAGTTTTATTCGACTCAGTCAGCCTCAGCCTTATTATACTCTTTGGCCTCAGCTGCGGCCTGTGACGTTCGTATGACTATAGCTATACCTGCGCTCTAAATTACTACGCTACATTGACCCCTGCTTGAACTTTGGAATAAATCAATTGATATAAGCACAGACAAAAATAGAGGAATATATAAATAAAATTTTGAAAAAAAAAAACGATCTCAAAATTTTATTAATGTTCCGCTAATTTTATCTGTACTTACCTATGTCAATTTGATTTACATTCGATTATAATTATATTCTCAGACGTGCAGGTTTCCTCAATATGTTTTCCTTCACCGCCGAGCACGTGGTAAATCAGCACAATTGCAATTAACAATTTCATTGGTACCGGCGGGGATCGAACTCGGGTCTGCATGTCTGAGAAATTAAAAAATATATATTTCGAAGAAATGTGAAGTTCGTCAACACGCATTGAGGCAGCGTGGCGGTCATTTCCTTGCCCTAAAACCCTTCAGAAATTAGAGAGCCAAAGGGGGCGTATATAGGCTTTTATAAATATGTTATTTTACCGACGAAAATTTTAAAGAAAAATAAAAAATAAGCAACCGACAACCTCCTAGGTCCCTAGGTGACTTGCAAGATGTCAGTGTTACAAAACAAAACGGCCCAGAAAAACAGACTTTCCAACTGATAGCTAAATCAGCACGCAACAATTTCATTGGTGCCAGTGGGGATCGAACCCGGGTTGCTCCCGTACTGTGATACCTATAACGAGCGCTAACCATGTGGGCTACCACGGCTCTCAACGACGTCGTTCCGTTCGTGTACAGCGCTGAAGATAGCAGAGTAAAAAATTAGAGATTGTGGTGTTTGAAATTTGTCATCTGTGAGAGTGAATTTTATCTGTGTACTCTGTAACAAATAACTATATAGAAAAAAATCTGAAAATGATATTTCGCCATTTTTTTTTGTGTACTGGTTAGGAACTCGATCAAAAATTTGATAATTTTTCTGTTTTTATACGTTATTTATAATGTTATTTTACATCAAATTAATTGTGAAGATATTTTCTTTAGGAAGTACGTTTCATTACGACGATTCAAAAACGTTTACATATAATAATTTACCTCGAAATTCACTATACGAGATTATCGTTTATTGATTATATTATGTTGTTTAAAAAGTATTCCTATCAGCTTTGTGTTAAATGGATGCTAAACATAAAAGAATGCTTCAATATTGATAGCAATTTATAAACGAAATATCTGTTGAGATGTGTCTAGAAATTATTAATACTTATATTTATTTATTTATTAAAATAATAAATAAATAAAAATAAGTATACATTTATCTATATTGAGTACTAGTTTTTCCCCGCGATCTCGCCCGCGTGGAATATGGATTTCATGGGTTTTAATTTTTTTGCGCGGAACCCTAATTCTTTTTCTAAAACAAAAGTAGTTCAAGTTATTCCTTATATCATCAGCTATCTGCCAGTGAAAGTCCCGTCAAAATAGATCCAGCTGTTTCGGAGATTAGCTGGAACAAACAGACAGACAGACAGACCGACAGACAGACAAAAATAGTACTTTCAATATGCATTTAATAAAAAGCTGTTATTTTAACATTACAAACAGACACTTAAATTTTATTTATTTGTAGATATAGATATAAGATATTATTCATATTGGTGTCATTTTAAAGGGAATATCATGTACTATTATAATAATAAAATAATTGTCTCCAGTAAATATTATACTTTTCTTGTAAAACTCGAAATAAGTAGCAAATAAATACGTTTTATTTTTATATTCCCATATGCTTTATTTTCATCCTTTATTTTTTATTTGACCAATTTTCTTTTAACAAAATTAAATTCTGAATTCGTTGAGCTTTTTGAGAATATTTTTATTTGAATGTTAGGTAGGTACCTATTTAGTTTTTCGGTAGTAATCGTTTTTGTTGCGACAGTCTCGCGCGTTCGTAGAAAAAAGTTACTGCGCGGACAGGTGGGACGAGAATCACTTGCGCGGTGTGGACGGTGGATAGGTAGTGTACCTACTGTTATTACCTAGATACCCACAACCTATACAACAAAATTTGGCAAACTGTCGCTGCGTCGTGGAAACTAAAATCTAAACTGCCTACCTACCTGCCTAAGTACGTCGGTACTAAGGAAACAGTCTTGACGGGTCACTTGTCTTGATAAAAACATGTGTTTACATCTAGTGATATTGTGTGTATATAAAACACAATAAGAAGACAGGTAAGTATTTTTGAAGACAATTTGTAAGTAGGCAGAACTAATTACAATTATTATCTAAATATTATAAATGCGAAAGTTTGGACGGATAGATGTATGTTACTCAATCACAGCTGAAGGGATCTGGATGATATTTAGCTCAGAGATAGGTTGGATACCTGGTCTGGAATAACACATTTGATACCGTTTATTCAGGTGTTTCGTTCCTGTGGGATAATTTTCGAGTTCACGCGTTTGAAGCCGCTGGCAACAGCTAGTACGGATATAAACTGCGATGACTGTTCCAGTTCATGCTTCGGCGTCGTGAACTCTTGAGTGATCGCTGCATGACCACCCGGGGGAAAACAAAACATAATAAAATAAGCAATCTATATTAGGTATCTATAGAGCCATAGAGGCATAGTATAAAGCGATAACGCAGCACCTAATAATTTAGTACGAGTTTGTAGGTAGGTACTGCTGATTTCTCAGCAAGCGTCGAGCGGCACAGAATAGGGTGGTATGTATGTGTGCATCGTGTTCGTGTAACTTCGTTTTTGTTCTAACGGTTCGGAACGCCGTACGAACAAAACGTGCATTCTAACTGCTCTTCACTGATACTATCTCTGTCGGGCACGATGCCAGGTGAGACAACGTGCTTTTTGGCCGCGCCCACCAATGAGTTCGAGCCCGCGACTTGTGCCACCTTAAGGACCCTTTCCGAGGCTGAAACATACCGATACCTGGGTATGTCACAGAACATCGGTATCGATGAGGCTGGTATGAAACAGTCAGTTTGCGACGTGTTTTATGCACGCTCGACCAAAGTGCTTAACAGCCTTTTGTCCGTTGTGAATAAGACACACGCATATAACGGTTGGGTTATGCCTGTCCTCATGTATACCTTTGGCATACTCAGGTGGACCCAGACTGAACTTAACGCTCTGGATAGAAAAGTCCGCACTACAATGACGTCCCATAGGATGCATCCGAGATCGTCGGTAATGAAGCTGTACTTGCCGCGAAAGCATGGTGGGCGTGGTTTTCTGAGCGCGCTCACCATGCATAATCGCAAACTGTGCAGCCTCCGTAATTACTTCCTGGCGAGATCGGATGATCTATTCTATAATGACGTCATTTCTAGTGAGAAAGGGCTTACCCCTCTATCCTTAGCCAACGAGCAATGGCAGGACCCAGCAGTGCTTAGCATTTCTGACCGGGAGACCGTATGGAAGGAGAAGGAGCTCCACGGGAGGTACTACAGGGCTCTACATGAGCCCTTCGTAGATACAGTCGCCTCCCTCAACTGGCTACGTTTCGGTGACCTCTTCGGGGAAACCGAGAGTTTTGTCTGTGCAATACAAGATCAGGTTATTAAGACCAACAACTATCGGAGATACATCCTAAAGGATGGCACCGTCGACATCTGTCGAGCTTGTCGCCATCCCGGGGAGTCACTTAGGCATGTCATCTCCGGTTGTTCGGCGCTTTCTAACTCTGAGTACTTGCACAGGCACAACCTAATAGCCAGAATTCTACACCAGGAGCTCGCTCTGAAATACGGTCTCGTGGACCGAAAATTGCCGTATTACAAGTACTTGCCGGAAGCCGTGCTCGAAAATGACCGCGCCAGGCTCTACTGGGATCGGACCATCATCACAGACAGGACTATTCTTGCGAATAAGCCTGATATTGTGCTGATGGACCGGGCATGACGTCCGTCCGACGAGAACCTCGTGAAAGCCGAAACAGACAAGCAATCAAAATATCTGGACCTGGCTCACGAGGTGACCGACATGTGGGGTGGTCTGCCGACCGAAATTATTCCTGTAGTCGTGTCTGCAAACGGGTTAATCCCAGCCAGCCTCTCGGGCCATCTGAGGCGACTGGGACTCCGTGACGGACCGCTCTGGGCTCAAATGCAGAAGGCGGTGCTCCTCGATACCGCCCGCAACGTCCGCCGGTTTCGGCCGTTTGGTCTCCCCTGCCGAGGGCTTCCATCTGGTTGGGCTTTTATTTATTTATGTATTACTTATTTGTTTATGTTAGTATGTTAAATATATATTTAAGTATATTTATTTTTCCCTTTATATATTTATCCAGCCCAACCAGATGTGATTAACACACCCACACAACAACACACACAACAACAACCAGATTGATTAAGTGTGTGTGTGTGTGTGTGAGTGTGTGTGTGTGTGTGTGTGTGTGTGTGTGTGTGTGTGTGTGTGTTGTGCGTGTGCGTGTGCGTGTGCGTGTGCGTGTGCGTGTGCGTGTGCGTGTGCGTGTGCGTGTGCGTGTGCGTGTGGGTGTGCGTGTGCGTGTGCGTGTGCGTGTGCGTGTGCGTGTGCGTGTGCGTGTGCGTGTGCGTGTGCGTGTGCGTGTGCGTGTGCGTGTGCGTGTGCGTGTGCGTGTGCGTGTGCGTGTGCGTGTGCGTGTGCGTGTGCGTGTGCGTGTGCGTGTGCGTGTGCGTGTGCGTGTGCGTGTGCGTGTGCGTGTGCGTGTGCGTGTGCGTGTGCGTGTGCGTGCGTGCGTGTGCGTGTGCGTGCGTGCGTGCGTGCGAGCGTGCGTGCGTGCGTGCGTGCGTGCGTGCGTGCGTGCGTGCGTGCGTGCGTGCGTGCGTATGTATGTGTGTGTGTGTGATTTCAATAATACTTCTGTTTTATCATAGTCTAGTTTTTGAAGCCATTTGAATAGGGTTTTTTTACATTGATTCTTATTTAAAATGTATAAATTTAGTTGCTTATTTATTTTATTGTACAAGAATGGACCAAGAAAACAAAAATATTTATGTGCATACGAATGTTTAAAGGTAGCAGTATGGCACACTTTGTCCGATCTTCTCTTTATTAATTGAGATGAGGTAAAATTTAGTAACCCATGTTGCTTTAAAATCGTCAGATAAATAAATAATTGTCGGACTGTTAATACTTTTGCAGTGTTTATATAGTTCATATGTTGGATAGAGAATGGGTAGAAAAGTAGAAACCTTTAAAACAGCTCTCTGAGCTCTTTCTAGTGGAGCTAAATTAGTTTTTGGGGCACCGTCTCATATTGTTATACCGTAAGTTATAATGGATTGACACAATGCATGTGTATATTTGTTTCATTAGTTCGGGTTTAGCCTCAGCATGCCTCAGATTTTTAAAGAGATAAATTACTTTTCGAACTCGGGACGTTAAAACTTCTAAATGATCTTTAAAATTCAGTTGATTATCAATAAGAATACCTAAATACTTAACACAGTTGGTTTTGGATAAAGATGGGCAGGTACACGGTAATCCTAAAGGTTTTATTAAATTTAAACAAATGTGAGCAGTTAAATTATAGTTGATAGTTGATTGAGGATCATTTGTCATGGAAAAGGTGATATATTTAGTTTTTTCAATATTAAGAGATAGGCGGTTACTACGTAACCATACCGAGACAACATCAATTCCAGTTTGAGCGTTATCAAAAGCCTCCTTCCATGTACTTGCTGAGAATAGGAGTGCTGTGTCATGATTTAAGTTTTAAGAGGTCATTTATGTAGACGAGGAATAGAATTGGGCCCAGAATACTCCCCCTGAGGAACTCCGTAGCTAACAGGTACATCAGAACTACATTGGTTATTTATTGTAACACACTGTAGTCTTCCAGTTAGATGGCTTTCAAATAGTTTTAGTTGTGTACTCCGTATACAAATTTTTTATATACGATATATATTAATATATGTCGTACGCGTAAATATGGGAGACTATAAAAACGTAACGTAATTATAAACAAATAAATGATGCGTAAAATATACCTTTAAATACATGTAAAGTTCTTTAAAATATATAAATGTAATTTGCATGTCATTTACAAAGCTAATCGCTTACCATAAATCCGTTAAAAGCGGAATGTGCCTAAGAAATACACAACCATAATTATACATACTCCAGAAAACCATGACTTTGCTTCGGCCTCGGCCGTAACAGTCAGGTGAAAATATCTACATTAGGTAAAATTAAGGTAATATAAAAATGTTAACGAAACTTACCAATTTAGCCAAATATAGAGTTGGTATTGATGCATGTACCTAATAATTTTTTTCGACCTTTCATTTCCATATAGCAGTCAGGAGTAAAATGTTTGGAGCATATTGTGCTGTTTGAATTCGGAAACTAGCTTTCGTTTCTCATAGTTTTCGAGATCCATATCCCCATCAGCTGTGAATCTAAGCAAAATTATTTCTGATAAGTAATTAGTTAATCACCTAACTAAAGCTTCAAATAACGTACCTAAAGTTAGCGGCTAATTGATATACATTGGGCATGCATTAGATTTACTCCCTGATGATGAGAAGCAGATTTCCCGCTATTTTTAAAAAAATATTATGGGCGATCAAATTTCACGAAGGTTTTAATACTACACTGGCAAAAGTTTTCGTAAAAGTGCTATAGTTTTGGCAGGCAATAGGGTGACTCCCTGATAAGAAGCAGTTTTTGAAGATCTGGAGGTTTCTTCATACTTACTGTCACCCACTGATAAAACTCCCCATAAATAATTTTTACCGCCAATGGCTCCTTGGAGTACAATTATGTCAATGAGTGAGTCAGTCAGTCAGTAAGTGAGTGGGTTTGTAAAACTGTAATTTCGTTTTCAAATTATAATCACATATAGATTAATACACAAATATAATGACTGTTCGTTTACACAAAAAATAATAACACAGTAAATAGTCGATATAGCCTTCTGAGCCGCGTCTACGTGCTGTTTTCGAGAGTCATTACGAATCGTCCCGCACGCAGACTCGACGACTTTCAGCCTCCCGAACAAGCAGGTTTCCGAAAAGGCTTCAGTACCAAAGACCACATACGTACCCCGCGGCAGATTGTACAGAAGACCGAAGAGTAAAATCTGCCACTTTGCCTGGCGTATGTGGACTATGAGAAAACCTTTGATTCTGTCAAAATCTGGGCGATGCTACAGTCCCTTCAGCGGTGCCAAGTTGACTGTCGGTATATCGAAGTGCTGAAGTGTTTGTACAGTAGGGCTACGATGGCTATCCGAGTACAGAACCAGAGTTCGAAACCTATCCAACTACAGAGAGGTGTAAGACAGGGTGACGTTATATCCCCGAAACTCTTCACCGCTCCATTGGAAGACGTTTTCAAGCTACTGGACTGGAAAGGATACGCTATTAACATCAATGGCGAGTACATCACTCAACTTCGATTTGCCGACGATATAGTCTTTATGGTAGAATCGCTGGAGGGCCAAAGCACTATGCTCAATGACCTCAATGGTGACTCCCAACGGATAGGTCTTAAGATGAACATGGACAAAACAAAGATCATGTTTAATGTCCATGTCTCACCTATGCCGGTAGTTGTTGGAAACACTATGCTCGAAATTGTTGGCGAGTACGTTTACCTGGGACAAATAGTCCGACTAGGTAAGTCCAACTTCGACTGAGAGGTCAATCGACGGATTCAACTCGGCTGGGCAGCGTTCGGAAAATTACGACACATCTTCTCGTCAGGTACACCTCAATCTCTGAAAACTAGATTGTACAACCAGTGCGTGTTGCCAGTGATGACTTACGGATCTGAGACGTGGTCCTTCACTGCTGGCCGTATGAGGACGCTCAAGGTCGCTCAGCGAGCTATGGAGAGGGCTATGCTCGGGGTTTCTCTGCGTGATAAACTCAGAAATGAGGATATCCGCAGTAGAACCACAGTGACCGACATAGCCCAACGGATTAGTAAGCTGAAGTGGTAATGGGCCGGCCATATAGCTCGAAGAACGGATAACCGATTGGGAAAAAAGGTTCTCGAGTGGCAGCCTCGTACTGGTAGGCGTATTGTAGGGCAACAAGACATGCAGGAAGTCGATGGATGCAGGTGGCTCCGGACCATGCTTTGCGGCATTACTTGGGGGAGGTCTATGTTCAGCAGTGGACTTGTGAAGGGTTGTAATGGTGATGATGATGATGAAATAGTCGATAAACTTGCATCGATACTTTTTTGGTTTATCTCTACTTACACGTGCCGCCTGCAGCCCCTCTGATTGATAGACAGAGACGCAACTATAATACTGCGTGCTTGACAAGGACAGCCTCAGAACTACGACCAGAATACGTTGAACTCTCACGTATTTAGTATTTTAAGATTATTGAATGTTGCACTTATCGGTGATACGTGATTTTATCCTTCTTCAAATTATGTTTTCTGCTATCAATACCTTACCACTTTCCTGCGCAAGTAGGTATGTTTTACTGTTTTTTTTTATTTTAAACTGTAGCGCTAAGAACGCAGTGCACATGTCCGTTGTCTGGTCACTACTAAACAGATGAACAAATGAAGTACAGAAATTTGTCGCCTTTCGTTACATGTCTCGTAGACTGGGTGGTCTGTGTAACTGAATTAACAAAGATTTAAAAAGTGAAAAATTTTACTTAAATTACATGGTTAATGTACAGCCTTGTATACGAAGTGATTTATTTGAATATAACGATTAATACCAAGATACGAATAATGTGGCCTAGTTACTAAGCCCAGATTACTTTGGCTGCACGAAGGTGATACATAACCATCACCGGGGTGATTGAATGGGGTGAAAACTGTCAGTCGAGAAGGACGGTAACTAGTTCGCCTACACAGTGAAAAACGAAGCAAAAAAAAAACAATGGAAAGGTCCAAAATTGACCACGCCTACAACACTATGTACTGAAACACTATCTCTTGCAAACGCGATTATGGAATCAATCAAAACCAGGAACCAGAAGATCTTAAACTAATCTTGACTAATGGCATTTAGGACAATGAGTACATACTTTGACACGGCTCAGCATTTTACGGATGTGCAAAATGCTACATGTTTAAGGCATGGACCGTGCAGGGGAGTTACACTAGTATGTTAACTCAAAATTCCTGTATAGTAAGGACATCCTTCATACCAAATTTCGGTCACGACGGAGGGAGACTACCCTGTGTCTGTGGAGAATAGATTATAACGCACTGCGTGCGCAAACACAGGCGCACTCCCTACTCCCTCACTCTCATAGTCCGATGGAGACTACTACTATTACTACTAGTACTAAACTCCTACTAAACCCAATAAAAAGATTTTGGTCCGATCCAGGATTCAAACCCGGGATCTTATGATCACCGCACGGCCTATAGACCAACGACACAGTCAACAGTAGTTCACCATAAGTGTCTAAATGCGGATTCAAACCAACGACTCTCTGAGTTTGCAGTTCTCACAACCATTAGAGAACGACCACCCCCAAAAAAAAAGGTTATAGTTGTTTAAATTTTAATTTCAACAAAAATTAGTGTAGAATCAATAAAAATGTACTATGACTAGTTCTAAAATATAATTCTAGTTTTTTTTTATAATGAATTAAAATCAGTAAGTACGGTGAGTAATTAGGAATTGGGAGGAGGTAGGAAAGTAAAATTTACTCGAACTGCATACTTTACCACGTGCTCGGCACGACGGTGCAGGAAAACATTGTGAGGAAACCTGCAAGTGTGAGAATTGGCAAAAAAAATATTTCGAAGACATCTAAAGTTCGCTAACACACATTGGGACACCACGGCGGACACTTCCTTGCCCTAAAACCCTCAGAAATTAGTGAATGCCATGCAATGCACAGCAGTGGAACGTATACAGGCTGTAACTTTTAACTTTTTTTTAAACTTTAAAATACTTAAGAGTATTACAATAAATTTAGTAATACCTACTCATTGTTTTATTTACGCTTGATAATCATAGTCGTAGCCCTATAATGCTTGTGTAGATAATATTGTGGTTTATACTAAAATACTGACACCTTATATAAGCATATCGCACTACTAGCAACATTAATGATTCCTTTTTTGTCGTATGTGATTCCACATTTAAACCCAAATCCCTTCATCTGTCACACCATCTCAAAGCTACAACGCATGTGTAATTCCCCTAATGTTACGGTTGTTCAGGTTGTTGGGCAGCGGTAGTCACTTACCGTCAGGTGAGCCGCATGCTTAGTTGCCCACTCTTCTATATAAAAAAAATCATGGATTATTGTTAATAGTGGTTTCTTATAATTCGAATACCTGTTTTAATGATATCGAATAGGTTAGAGATAATTTACCATTCCTTCGCAAGCATTATTCTAATCATAGAATACTATAATACACAATAGAATGGCTGTCAACTTATTTTTTACTGAGGTTCGGCGTCGCCGGGAGCACACGTACAAGCAATTACGTCGTATTATCAGTTAATCACTACTACAAACTTGATTCGCTGTGTTGACAGACGGATTTTAATACATATTTATTTGTAAATAGCGTGCAATTTGGCATTTTCTAAATAATTTGCATGCGAAATTTGGAAACGGTTGTAACGTCAAAACACATCTTGTGCATTTTAGTGGCTACACGGGCTTTGCCCATACCCCCGTTCTATTATGTATGTATTATAGTATTCTATGATTCTAATATAGGATTTCAGATACTACTGTGGGACTTTGTGCCTAGTCTGGGAATATTTGAAGACCAGGTCGTTCCTAGTTAAGAAGTCTACAAATACGACACCACTGGGCATTGAGATAAAAACTTTTTAGCGTGAATTTATAGTGGCTCTCCTACCGTCATAACCGAAAAACACACCAATAAGTGGGTATAATACAACTGCTTGAGTGCAAAAATTGAACAAAGAGCTGCCCACTTGAACTCTATGAACAAAATCATAAGTTTCTAGCAAACCTTAATCAAAGCGAATGCCGCAAACTAAATTAGAAAGGTCCGTGTTCGCCTGCTCGTCGTGCACAAACGGACCATGACGCTTGCACATCAGGTACAAAGAGTAAAATGTCTGTTTCATTGCGATTCTCGCCCGTTACTTTTGCAGTGAGAATAAAGAGTTGTCTTGCAATACCTCGCCAATTTGAACACGTTGGTACTGTTATTTACTGAGCTAAAAACGTTAAACAACGCGCATTGATGATCCTTGTGGTGTGATGATCCCAGTGGGAAGAATAAGATACAGTCAGAAAATTATTATATTTCAAAATTTCTTAATACGTCTTCAAAATTTAAGTGGCTATTGCAGCCATGGACATCTGCCACCGCAACCAACTTCAAAAAACAAGGTCACAAGGCTCTATTAATCTTAAAAATAAGGTGACATAAAAAGCAGTACGGTTGACCTGAGATATTGTATGTGTAAATTTAAGAGGGCTCGGGTTTATATATATATATATATATATATAATAGAATAAATATAAATCCCGAATCCATATGTTACTTCTCTGTCCAACCTATAGTATTGATTTATTGCACAAAGGTGGATTAATGCAATTCTGCAATACCTGAACAGTTGCAATCCTAAGTTGCTTATAAAAATTACTAGTTTTAAAAAGCTCTGTTTATGTTAATTCTTTAACAAGTACACTTACAATACACTATATATATATATATATATATATATATATATATATATATATATATATATATATATATATATGATCAGAGTTTTTACAATTAGAATCCAAATGCCATAATATCCACAGTAGAACTGAACTGACCTGACATGGCAAATGTCATTATTCATCAATTATAGGGAAGAAAGTTCCTGGAGTTACAGCTCTTACCAGCAAGCAGATAAGCAGAGTGATGATCTGGTAAGATACTCAGGAAGCCGATGAATTCAAATGGCTCCGGACCGTGCTTTATGGCATTACTTGAGGGGGGCGTTGTTAAACAATGGACTTATGAAGGGCTGTAATGAAGAAGATAATTCTAGTCCTATGTACTTGTTTACTTTTTATACTTTTCTAGCACATTTTTTTTTTCAATTAAATGGTGTTATACTCCATGCTGCAGCCGCTGGAAAGCTATTTAAGAAACCTCTTTTTAATGACGCCTATAAAATAACAAGGCCAAATTTACAATGTTATTGCATTGCATGTTGTAGACGAAGTGGGCTAGTATCGAAATCAACAGTTTTTTTTTTTCAAGTAACATTCTATGCTGGTACTAAAGTAGTATTTAGTACCCCTGATAAATATAATCGGTACTCGGCTTATTCGAATTTGCGATTCAAATACTTTTAGCCATTTTTGTGGCAGTAAGCATGATTGTTAATCAAGTGGTCCCGGGTTTAAATCCCGAGTCGTGCCGAAATCTTTTAATGTTTTTTTCTTAAAGAAATCCTTAAGAGCAGTCCGGAGTAAGAAAGTTTGCAGCGTTTTACCTCACTGCTTCGGAAAGCGTGTAAAGTTGGTTAGTTTTGCACATAACCTCTCCGGTCGTGTCGGATGTCAGAGTATCGGACTATCAGAATAAGGGAATAGAGAGTACCCCTGTGCTTTCACACACACTCCTGCACAATAATGCTGACTTGCACCTATATTTGTTGAGATTGGCCGCCGCGACCAAAATTCTGTCTTGAAGACATTATTATTATTGATACTTTGTCCCAAACTGCCGTCAGTGAGTAAGCTAAATACATACAAAATATACCTCTTTGAAAGTTTATCACAGAACGTCCTATAACAAACCTGTGATAATGTGTGAAAGTCCACTTCTGGGCATACATCTGTTGCCTTGTAGTGAGGATGGGATATGATTGCCGTGCTTGTGAGGTGGTGAACTGCTCCTTAACCAGTAAAGCTAATTCACATCTGATGTATATGAGTATATCATATTATATATCATATTCCGCGATGGATTCGAAGCCTTTACCATTGTTGCCTCTAAATGAAATAAAAAGAAACTAAATATATTTATTTCTTCGACGTAAGTAAATAAAATTTTTATTTCTGTCAAATGTAATTATTTTCAATATATTACTACTGTTTCGAAATGAGGTTCCTCTGGCTGGAGAAGAAGTGACGAAAAAACTCCGTATGTATTACAAAAGCATAGTATAAAATAAGTATTAAATTATGTCCAGCGATTGCTTGCGAGTTGACTTAGGTGGCTCCGACAAAATATCAACGCTGTTGTAACTATGTTACAGCACTATGCTAGTCCGTGGCATTTTGGTTGCTGCAGTGCATTTACTTAAATATTTTGTTCAAGTTTTTTTTTCTTTTTTGTAAAAGTAAGTTGCAGCAATGAGTACATATGTTCCTTCTTTCTTTCTAAAATAAACGGAATGGAAAATAATCAATATACAAGTACTTTGGTAATTGAAACATGTCATATGACGCACTCAAAAAACGACCTCAAAATTTGCATTCATTAGTGCATAGCGAAACAGAGCAAACAAGCAGCACACACTTACTACATGTTCACAAATATGACGAGTGTACCAGCCATCACTCTCTGACACGGGATAAAATGGAGTATCGCATTCTTACTCCTCCATCACATGGCATACATAGATCTAGTTTACGCAAGTCTGAGATTAAGCGCTAAGCTGTTAATATTTAATAATGTATTCTTTTGTCACGTACATAATTCGGGGCTCTCACACACACACACACACACACACACACACACACACACACACACACACACACACACACACACACACACACACACACACACACACACACACACACACACACACACACACACACACACACGCACGCACGCACGCACGCGCACACACACGCGCGCGCACGCACACACACACACATACACACACACACACACACACACACACACACACACACACACACACACACTCACTCTTACACACACACACACACACACACGTGCGCGCGCGCACGCACGCACACAGCCGCATACACACAGGTGTGCACCAAACCATCTAAGCACTTTCGTCATTTGTAACAATAAACTAAAAACACAATGTACATATTGGTGACAAGAGCACAATGAATGACCTCAGATGCCGTTAATATCAATTGCGCAGCAAAATTCTCTGACAACTGATGCGATGGTAAGAAACATTTGTAATTACTTGATGCCTACATAGTGACAATAACGTCATAAAATACGTTTTTCAGTGGGCTTTAAAATACGCTGCAGGCCGCGGCTTCGCTTCCTACACAGTTAAAATCTTTGTATGGACTAAACATGATAAAGTTGGCTAAGATTCATGTGAAAAATAATATCGTCCCTAGTTTTAAAGAGTATTTCTCCCCTCTTTAAATGCGTCCATTTTCGCGGTCTCCATTCATTGCAATACTGCTCATACTGAATTATTTTCAAAAGTTATATATGATGAACTAGGTTTTATTTTCCTTTCTTCTCTCTCTCTACTTTTGAAGGTGGCGGAGCATTTTCTATCGTTGACCTTAAAGGTGTCAACATAACTACATTTTGAATTTTTTACGATGATAGAACTATTGCGCCCTCACGATACAGGACAACTCAAAATATGGCGAACTCTTTATTAAATTAAATAAATAATGCAGGGTACTGTTATTGCCTATCGGCCTGCCAAACGAAAATTACAAATCCTAACTTATTATTAAAAACCGAAAAACAGAAAAATAGAGTTTCGTTTAATAACATATTTAATAAGAAATAGCAAAAAGTTTGGGAAAATGAATTATAGAATTTAAAATGTATTACAAAATATAACAATAAATTATAGGAAGGAAAATAAAATCCCTTATCATTGGGAACTAGGCATTCCATCTTAGTCTCAGAGGTTACACGACTTCTGCATTTTGATTCATAATAATCAAGGGTAGAAGAAGTTGTCTATGTGCCACAGCATCCACTTACCATCTGATCGATTGCATGTTCGTTTGTAACCCATATTCTATAAAAAACGTGCAATAAAGAGGTTTCATTCCTAAATGACAATCTTTATAAACAATCTGAATTATAAATACCAATAACTAAATAAATTTAAAACTATATACGTGTATTATATTATAATAACAAAATTATACACAATCCTAAGGTAATAGTAACGTAAGATTAAATAGGCTAATTTACATAAAACTTATATATAGAAAAAAAATATATAAAGGCAACAAAAATTTAAGTTATCATATAGTGATACTAGTAGATAGTGATTTATGACGTCAATATTAATCATATCCAGTGTTTTCGCAGAATAGAATTTCGTTCCATAAGAAGATGACCTTTACCAAGAAAAAATTCTTAAAGTTTTTCGTTTTAATATTTACCCAAAATTGGTTTCGATAACACCAAACTGAGCATTATTAGAATCTTTTCTTAAACATCATAAAGATGCTGTGTTTTCATCAATGAATAGCTCTAAGCTATGGTTTCATTTTTACCAACTTCAAAGAGGAGGTATATAATATATCAAAACTTTTCCTGGGTTATTCTTTTTTTATCCGAAAGCTGGTGTTTCTCGTGTTTTTTCATGTAAATTTAATCAAGATCTGATCAGTAGTTTTATAGTTATCTTTAATAATGCCTATTTGATTGCCAATACATTAATTCGGTTGTATTAAAATCGATTGTACAAAATTTTTAATTTTACCACTTGTAATTTTAAATATATTATAATGGTTACAAACTAGCACACGTGAATTTTGCTACCCGTAGACCTACATCTATCTTCGATATAAAATCAACAAGAAGTTGCTTTGTCACACTTGAAGAAAAAAATGTACTACCTCATTTCTAGTTAAATGTTTCTCCGCTTCTCAACTCTCACCATAAGTTTTTCAGAAGGGTTAGTGTTCTGTGAGAGTATATCTCCCGGTCGAGCTGTATATTCGTATGACAAATAATACAACGGTATCGTGAGTCCACCACGTAAATATTTCAACAACATGAAGCAGCATTAAAATAAAATAATATACATAAATGAATTTAAATTATATAAAAGTGGATGGATATAAGTGAGGCAAAAAAAAAGATGGATTGACTGTGTTAGGGACCATATGCGTAAGAGTATAAAGAGTGAGTGAGATTATGGCTTGTAAAAAAGAATGGAAGATGAAGACGTGCTTTTCTGACGAAATAATTTAGGATACGGGCAGAAATGAAAAAAAAATTATAATCAAGTACGTAATAATGTCACCCTGTCTAACATCTCACTGTAGTAGGATAGATTTCGTACTATTAGTTTTGTACTAGGACAACCATCATTCAATCATTCATTGAACCGTGATACTCAAGTTATCCAAGTTAGATATTTTGAAATTATATGAAGTTCGCCAGCACGCATTGAGCGGCGGCGGACATTTCCTTGCCCTAAAACCCTCTCAGAAAACAGAGAAGGATTATTTATATTTTATAAATGTTGCCGTTACGTGAAAACTACATTAAAAATGTCTGTTCCAATATCCATTTCAACATCGTCCAAATATCGATACAAAATGCCTAGGTCATTTAACATATTATCACTGTTACTTTTGCTCTGCCGTATGCACCAAATACATAATATTGTGCTATTCTTTATTCATGTCTTATAGCAATCGTACACATCTAAATTACAAATGAACCTTGTAATTGTGAAATACACACATTAAATGTGCTCAACATCATAACTTCTTTGTTTTGAGTTTTGGACCATATCAATTGTACTATCGCTATGCAGTAAAATATAATAATCCTCATTGACGCGGTCATTGGCAAAGTGGTGAAACGCAACCGTCGGAACTTCTCCGCCGCCTGGATAGACTACAGAAAGGCATTCGACTCGGTGCCCCATATATGGCTGAAGAGGAGCTCCCCGAGCGGTACAAGATTGACTGTACAGTTAGAGACTTCCTCGAGCAGTGTATGGGGCAGTGGAGTAGGATCCTTTGTCATCCGGGCAAGCTGATGACGGCCGCGGAAAGCCGCATAAGGATTTGAAGGGGTATATTCCAGGGCGATTATCTGTGTCCAATCTGGTTCTGCCTCTTTTTGAACCCTCTCAGTACTTTACTGGAGGGCTTCGGGAGAGGTTTTCAGCTTCGGAAAGGAGGTACAAAAGTGACCCACCTTTTCTATACGGATGACCTCAAGTTATTCGCCTCCAGTCGCTCCCATCTTGTGGAATTGCTAAACATCACTTGTGATTTAGCAATTCTATTAGGACGGAGCTGGGAACTGATAAGTGTGCGGTGCTCCATGTTGAAAGGGGAAGGGTTGCTGACTCCGAGGGTATAGATTTATCTATGCCCGTCAACTAAAGACCCTTTCCGGGACTGAAACATACCGATACCGGGGTATGTCACAGAACATCGGTATCGATGAGGCTGGTATTAAACATCAGTTTGCGATGTGTTTTATGCACGCTTGACCACACACATATAACGCATATAACGGTTGAGCCGTGCCTGTCCTCATGTGTATATATATATATAAATCTTAAACATATATATATATATATATATATATATATATATATATATATATATATATATATATATATATGTGTGTGTGTGTTTGTATAGATGACCTTTGGCATACTCAGATGGACTCAGACTGAACTTAACGCCTGGATAGAAAAGTCCGTACTACCATGACGTCCCATATGATGCATCATCCGAGATCGTCGGTAATGAGGCTGTCCTTGCCGCGAAAGCATGGTGGGCGTGACGCTTTGAGCGCGCTCACCATGCATAATCGCGAAGTGTGCAGCCTCCGTAATTACTTTCTGGCGAGATCGGATGTTCCATTCTAAAAGGACGTCATTTCTTGTGATGAAGGACTTACCCCTATATCCTTAACCAACGAGCAATGGCAAGACCTGGCAGTACAGAGCATTTCCGACCGGGAGACCGAATAGAAGGAGAAGAAGCTCCTCAGGAGGTTCTACAAGGCTCTACATGAGCCTTTCTTAGATACAGTAGCCTCTCTCCACCGGCTACGCTTTGGTGAACTCTTGGGGGAAACAGAGTGTTTTGTCTGTGCAATACAGGATCGGGCTATTAAGACCAACAACTATCGGAGATACATCCTAAAGGATGGCATCGACGACATCTGTCGAGCTTGTCGCCATCCCGGTGAGTCAGTGTCTTAGGCATGTCATCTCCGGTTGTTCGGCGCTTTCTAACTCTGAGTACTTGCACAGGCACAACCTAGTAGCCAGAATTCTTCACCAGGAGCTCGCTCTGAAATACGGTCTCGTGTACTAGGAATTGCCGTATTACAAATACTCGCCAGAAGCCGGGCTCAAAAATGATCGCGCCTGGTTCTACTGGGACTGGACCATCATCACAAACAGGACTATTCTTTCGCATAAGCCTGATATGGTGCTGATGGACAGGACACAGTCAAGGATATTTTTGGTCGACATTACCATTCCGTATGACGAGAACCTCGTGAAAGCCGAAACAGATAACAAACAAAATATCTCGACCTGGCTCACGAGGTGACCGACATGTGGGGTGATCTGCCGACCGAAATTATTCCTGTAGTAGTTTTTGCAAAGGGCTAATCCTAATCAGCCTCTCAGGTCATCTGAGGCGGCTGGGAATCCGTGACGGACCGCTTCAGATTCAAATGCAGAAGGCGGTGCTTCTCGATGTCGCCCGCATCGTCCGCCGTTTTTTTCCCTTTCCCCCTAACCCTCGGCCGTATCGTCTTGCCTGCCGATGGTTTCATCTGGTTGGGTTTTTATTTATTTATGTATTATTTATTTATTTATGTTAGATTATTAAATATATATTTATGTATATTTATCATTTCTTTTTATGTATTTATTCGGCCCAACCAGACAAGAATACTCTATTAATAGCCCAAAATAATAATAATAATAATAATCATTTATTTCGGACCATGATCCATATGTAGTAAATAATTTATAAACCAAAATATGTTAGTAACAACATTAACAAATTATAAATTAACTCATATACCTCCGCCCACTTCCCACCGCACCAGACCCGCAGCAGTGTATACGTATCCAATGCTGCAAAAATTGGCAGTCTGGTTTCTCCACAATAACTCTCAGGATGCTGTTGGTGCTACTCCCTAGCCTGCACATTATGGAGGCTGTTCTTTTCCGCAGAATAGCTTGAAAGCTGTCCATTACCACTTCAACAAACATGCCTGATGCACTACAGAATCGATAAAGCCCCAACAGCACCCTAAATTCATTATTATATTGCATACGAAGAACATTGTAGGCTCGCTGCGTATATCTACCCACAGGCTGCATGTGAAGAATTATTGACAAAACGCCAGCATGTTACACCGGACCGACAACGCTCTTCGTTTCCCCTCTATATCATCTTCATCACCTAAATCTACATTAACTATGGGCCTAGGTATTTAAGTTGGGACTCTCTCTTGAGTGCTACACTATAAAGGTACACCGAAGGAACTCTATTAGGCTTTTTAGTACCCCCTTGAAACATAATAACCTCACTCTTCTTTATATTATATAGGAGGCCATGAGACATAGCGTATCTTTCACACACTCCAAACGGATGTCTGAGGTCATCAATCGAAAGACTCAGCACCATCATAATATCTGCATAACTTATGTTATTTATTATATTGCCGTCAATGCTGCATCCGATACCGGTACTGCTAAGCTCCTCGATTAACTGTTTGATGTATAGGTTAAAGAGCACCTGGGAGGTCAGACCACCGTGTCCGACACACACACCAGTCCATACGTCTCAGACAATGCACCCGATCATCTGACCTGGTTGATTTCATGATCGTACCAGAATTGGAAAAGCTCTTTAGGTACACTTTGCTCACATATTTTCGACCGTAAGATCTTATAATTAACCAACTTAAAGGCCTTAGATAGATCTAAAAATGCACCATACACAATTATATTTCCATCGGTGTAGTACTTGACTGTGCGCTCGAGTGCAAAATAGCAGTTTAAGTAGACAGCCCAACTTTAAAACCGAATTGAGCGTTATGTAAATTGGGTTGTATAGCCACTCTACGCTAAAGAAAACCGTCAAGAACTTTAGCTGTTACAGCAGCCAAGGAAATTGGCCTATAACTGGTCCTTTCTGAAGTATCACCGATCTTATTCTTAACTATGGGTACAACTATCGTTCTCATCAGTTCAGTAGGTAGGTACAATGTCTTACACACAAATTAAAAGGCATTGAAAGACCCTCCGTATATGCCGACCCGTATGTTGCAAATTTTCTATGCTTAGGCCGTCATCACCCGGAGATTTGGCGAGATCCAGCTGAAGTCGATAATGGTTTCTTATTTTACACGAATGTTTGACATTGATCGATATTTAATTATCGAGTTTAATTTAACTTCGTCATGATCATTACAGCCCTTCACAAATCCACTACTGAATATAGGCCTCGCACAAGAAATGCTACAAAGTACGCTCCTAAGTCACTTGCATCCTTTGACTTCCTGCATGTCATGTTACCAGGTCGTCACTCAATCTAGTGGGGGGTCGCGCTACACTTCGCCTATCGTTACAAAGCTGCCACTCAAGAACCTTTTGTCCCAATCAGTTGTTGCTTCTTCGAGCTACATCGCCAGTCTATTAACACTTCGCTTACTTATCCGTTGGGCTACATTGGTTACTCTGGTTCTATTGTGGATATCCAAATTTTTTAGTTTATCACGCAGAGGAACCCCGAGTATAGCCCTTCTGTATAGCTCGCTGAGCGATTTTTAGTGTCCTAATACGGCCAGCAGTGAAGGACTACGTCTCAGATCCATATGTCATCACTGGCAACATGCACTGGTTGTAAAATCTTGTTTTCAGGTATACCTGACGAGAAGATGTATCGTAATTTTTCTGCCCAGCCGAGTTGAATCCGTCTATTGACCTCTCGGTCGAAGTTAGACTTATATAGTCGGATTATTTGTCCCAGGTAAACGTACTTGTCAACAACTTCGAGTGTAGTGCACCCAACAACTACCGGCATGGGTGTAACGTAAACATTACACAAGACCTTTGTTTTGTCCACCTTTACGTTGGGAGACACTATTAAGGTCATTGAGCATAGTGCTTAGGTTCTCTAGCAATTCTGCCATAAGGACTATATTTATTTAATAAGGAAAACGCAAATAATAAATTAAATACTACCCACTTCGAAATTAATCAGTCTCATACACATGACACACACACACAACAAATTTTATTTCAATAAAGATTATTATTAATATTATTATTATACACCAATATATGTAACAGAAACCTTGACAGCAAAAGCTAGAAAGCTGTTTTATGTGAGTAGAGATTTTGCAAAAGAACATAAATATACGTTCTGCTGGAACGCATATACTTATGAAAAGAAGAGGGTATGAAACAAATTCGTATTGATTGTGAAGCTGATCTGAAAAAACTCAGGGAAAAATGACTATTAACTTTAATTTTTGCATTCTCCAGTTAGTATTTACAGTAGAAAATAAGTTTAATTGTACAAAAGTTAGTTATAATATATTCAATCTCAAAAGTTAGTTATAATATTTCAAAGGCCGGTTTTTTTATTATATGCGAGTAGCTATGCAGGTCTATGTAAAGAGACCAGTATCACTGCGACCTAAAAGATCTATTGTGATCGCTGCTACGGCTATAGTTCACGGCTAAGCCCTTTGTCTTCAATGAATCGAAGGAGTTGCTTGGCCGTGAGCAATTTCACTTCTACTTGGCGGAGTAGATAGTTTCCCAGATGAGTGTTACGTGAGACGTTTCTTCCGTTATGGAACAGAACCGACACATCCTTGAGTTGCTTAGTCCCAGGATGGACATGTGCTTTTTAAGACAACAGTGTCCAGTTAGGGCTCTTGCCAGAATGAGTTTCAGTCAATCAGGCTAGGCTTCTTGAAATTCCACAAAATGGCTCAGGTCCAAATTGTGTGCACTTTGAGCCCTCCCGTGCAAGTTTGTCGGCAAATTCGTTGCCTACAATACCCTCGTGATCCGGAACCCATCTTAAAAAGACCCTGTTGTTACATCCCAGGGCGTTTAAACCGTTCACGCAGTCTCCAACTAGCTTTGAGTTCACTTACGAGTAGTTTGATCTCAGCGCTAGCAGTGCTGCTTGACTATCAGAGTTTATGTAAATTTTATGGTTGACGTAGTGTTTTTGCAGATTGATTTCCGCACACCGAAGTATGGCGAAAATTTCTGCCTGGAAGATAGAGGTGTATCTACCCAAATTCATACTAAGTTTGAATTTGGGGCGTTCCCCATAAATTCCAAAGCCTATGTCGAGGTCCATTTTAGACCCATCGGGTCCAATGAGGTTGCCGACCTCACAGATAACCTGGCCATTCAGCCAGTCTTCTCTGGAGGGTAATTCCACTATATACATTTTATCAAAAGTGTATAGTGGACGCATGATATCTGAAATCATGCATAAGACCGGTGATTCCTTAATTGAGTCGAGCATGGATCTCAATCTGTAGCAGCCCTATTAATAAACATAGACTTGAGCAAGATTAACTTTACTCCTAGTTTAAAGCTTAAAATATCTTATTTCAGTATTAATAAACATAGAGTAAGGAAGGAGTAAACTAATTCGATTCTACTCTCGGAATAAAAGTTAAGCCTTGACGGTACCTAGTTTAACGACTGAGTAAATAAACTAGTCGCGTACTTTGACATTTTGTAAAACTTTACGTTAAAATTCATAAGTTGTAAGCACTAGTAACAAAAACAGCACAGCGCAGATTTATACAAGTGATTGGGGCTATTGATAGCCACATATTCGAATCCCGAAAATTGCTAAAAACATCGGACAATACTACATAAACAGGAAAGGATACAGTTAAATAAATGTACAAGTAAGTTTTACAGCACCTAGCTAGCCCATCTTTGTCATAAAGGTACTTAGTTATTTTTTTAGATTCAATACAATCACCTCCATCTATTTATTAAATGGTTCAAAGGAGTCAGCAGCCCACTGCACCAGGTTTGGCCTTATTATCTTTGCAGCCCTACACCAGTCCTCATTGCAAGGCCTTCGTAGGGCTCTGAAAGAATTCAAGGCTGAAGTCTTGTGTGACCCTGGGAAATGGGTTGACGCTAGTAACCCCAATGTTTCTGTTTCACTATTAGTGAAGTTACCATCCGGCTTTTTAAGAAGCCCGATCAGATTAGGTTTAGCTTTCGATAGCATCTTGTGTAGTCTTGCACTGCGAGGCAAAGACTCAACTTCCTCGCATAGCTTCCTCCACGATGCTCTCTTGGCTTTCCTGATTTCTTTATTATATTCAGTTAGGGCTGCACTATAAATATCTTTGGTTTTCTTCGCCCTATTAAATAGTTTCCTGGTAAAGACCAAGGAGTGTCCCTAAGTTCTTTCAGCTTGGAATTCCACCAAGAAACTTTTCGTGTTGAGGTCTTGATTTTAACGGGACAACTGTCCTCGAAGGCTTCACGGATATCTACGGTTACTGTCTCCGTCGCTATCTCCAGACCTTCAATTGTTTTGTTGCTTTTAGAAAATGTTTCCAAATTACTCCTCAGGCTATCTCTGTAGATATCCCAGGAGGTCGCTTTCAGATCCCTAAAAGTAACGGTTTCAAAGGTTGGTGATGCTCCAATCACAAACTTAATGTGCTTGTGATCAGACATCGAGTTTTCGCTACTAATATGCCAGTCATTTATCCGCCTAGACATGTTATTGGTAGCAAAGGTTATGTCTGACACTTCTTGCCTAGCACGCGTTACAAAGGTTGGTGTACAACCTAAGTTTAGGCTTACCAGGCAGTTGGAGATGAGAAAATCATAAAGTAACTCACCTCTTTCGTTGATGTTGGTGCTTTCCCAGGCTGTGTGGTGAGCATTAGCATCACAACTCACCACAAGTTCGGCGTTGTGTTTTCGGGCGAACTCCGCCATTCGCTCTAACTCGATGGTAGGATCTGCGTTCTCGCCGGGAAGATAGGCTGAGCAAATAATTACTCTGGCCCCTGTGCATCCCTAGCTGTAACCAGGTCATCAATGCAGTACTCTAGAACAGATAAAATTTCAATATTTTTATTATAAATTATACAAGCTCTGGGTCTACTGCTTTTGGTATTGACAAGAATCTTACAGGCAGCCGCCAATCCCAGAACTTGACCGTTGGCCACCCAAGGTTCTTGTATAAGGGCGAGGTCAAAGTTGTCCTCTGCAAAGCAAACCTCCACCACGGTAGAAGCAGCTGCTGCATAGTAAAGATTTGCTTAGAGGACCCTCGTCTTACCCTTGGGTTTAGCCATTTATGGGTGTGGGGGGGGGACAGGGGTCTTTTCCGCCTGTTGAGGACGAGGACGTTCTTTGCCTGCGCATTTGACCCCCGCCTTACCTTTCGTCGAACCGCCCCTCCCCCCCACCCCGTCCTGGACGATATCAGCGAAGGCCGTCGGACCGAGGCGAAATCTGCGCCTTGGGTCTTCGTCACTCTCACCGGTGGCGTTCCAGCCTCAGCCCGAGAGGTGGAGAGCTGGGGGAATTGGGGTTGGGGTGGTTCGGGCTCCATTGCCGCATCAGAGCCTCCCCTGACCTTAAAAGTTATCATCTTAAAGTCAAGGATGACTCTGCCGCCTGCCTTCTGAAGAGCCTCCGCCGATGGGTCATCCAGAGAAAAGGTTACTAAGAACCCATTCTCCTCGTCCCTACGGTGGTGGATTCTCCAGAGCTCAGTATGGAGCCCTTCATTTTGTGCCCTCAACAGCACAGCCGCCTCCTCTGGAGAGTCGGCTACGCTGCGGGGCAAGTAGGTGATGCTCAGCTGAGGCTTAGGCAGTTCGCCCTCGGGTATTGCCGAGAGCTCTGCCTCCAGCCACGGCTTAAGTTTTCCGATTTCACCCACAATCCAGTCCTGGCTTGCCTTATTCAGGCACGTTACCAGAATCCAACGTGGCTTGTGGGTGAAACCCAAAAATTTTGGACCCATTTCCGGTTGCGCCCCACAGGCCGTCTTAGCGATGGCCTGTGTTAGTGCCCGGTGGACCAGCCGCATCTACTCCACACTCATAGGATTCGAATTCCTATACGCGCGGAGCCAGCTACGGTGCTGAAGCTGAGCTTCTTCTCCTCTGTTGCCAGCTTCACAGCCTTCCTGGGCTGGATTTTGGGGGACTCTTCCTCAGAACGACTGCGTTTTTTCGCCTTCGGAACTGGGGGAGGCTTGGGCAGAGGAATTTCATCCCAACGCTTCTGGCAGAGAGAGAGGGCCTCTTCGGCTCCAATCTCTGCTGCTATAAGCCTTCGGTACCTTTTCCTCGCTGCCCCACTAAGCTTATAAGGCCTAGCAAACTTTTTCTTTTCCCCTCCCTGGTTTGTTTCCGATTGTGATACGGTTGCAAACGTGCCCTCCACTTCACGGCTCGTCCCAGGTTGGGGCAGACTCTTGCAGGGTGTTGGTGAGGCTAAAAGAGCCTCTTCCAAACCTACAGCTAGTTCCATTAAAGGAGACTTCTCATTGTCTTTTACAAAATGTCGGTTTTCATCCATTTTGTTCCCACGAGTAGCTAGGGAAATACTTGGTCACACCCGGCAGAGCCCCGCATGCCGAGGGAATGGCTAAAATACTACCCGAATCGCCCTGGTCTCGGGTAGGCACCGTTTGCGACTGGACTCCCTCCAGCCACGCATCCATCGGCACGGTACGCTTGACACCTTGGATTGGGTTAGGATAGGAAAAGGGGGAGGGATAAAAGAAAAGAAAAAGAGGATTGTCCGAATGTTTCTGTTCTGTCTGTTTCCTATTGAACCAGACCAAATAACAGGCGGCAACCATGTGAAGGAGAACTCCTCAGACTTGCCCTGGGGATCAACACGACCCGCGCTCTCCCCTAGAGCCATACGCCAAACTGCTCGCCGGATAGGAGAGCAGAATAGGTGTTAATCTAGTCCTATTTATAATATCAAAAAGTTAGGAGTAGACTAACCCCCGCCCGAAGACCGGTTACTACATTTTAAAAAGCAAAATATTTTTATTATGTAGACAATACACAATACACAAAACAAAATACTACTACTATTGTTACCAAACACCACACAATGTTACACATTTTTTTATATATATCTCACTAAAATATATAATTTATAAACATTTACATATTGCAAAGCAAGTGTTCATTTCAAAACGAATGGTTATTTACGTTGTTATAATAGTGTACCGTTTTTATGATGCCTTGACGTTTGCTAATAATTACCAAATCGCATGTAAAAAAAAGGCTAACATATGAAACCATGTATTTATACAATTAAATTTCAATCTCTTTAATAATAATATTACATCTGACTTGAATAAAAATAAATTCAACTGTACTCTAATTGACGATGTGTCCCAGTGCTCACAACATTTGCAATGTCATGATGGTTTCGAAACTTTTTGCATCCTTACTGCAAATATACGGAGTATAAACCGCAACTTCGATCTGCTATTGGCTTTTTTATTGGCACTTGATGAAACAATGGAAATTATAGTTTTAACCGAATGCTTCGATAGGATATCCCTCCCCCAAATAACCATTGTAATGTAATATACATTACAATTTACTCTAAAAAGCTTTTAAATCAGAATGATGGCATAGTGGTATATGTTCATAAGGTCTTTACACTTATCGCCTCTGAACTGGACTTTATAGAGGGAAATTGCCTTGAACTTGAAGTAGATAAGTTTTCGGTAATTTGTTCATATCGACCACACTGTTACGCAAACCCTCGACGATATCTAGAATCCTTAGATAACTTATTACAAAAATCCTCTAACAGGCACGTTATTCTTACAGGTGATATAAACATTAATACGATGTCTTTCGACATTCATAATAATCAATTAAATGAATATCTGTGCATATTACCTACTCATGGTTTAGAACAAGGTGTTACACATCCAACGAGGCTTAACAACTGTCTCGATCACTTTATGATAAAGACGACTTAAAAATGGCAAACCATGGTTTTTCCACCATTTACTGATCACAGTCCTATCCTATCACAAATAAAAAACACTCAACTACCGAAACTAAAAAACACACACACACAAAACAAGTACTAGACTACGCCCGGGTGTTAAATAATCTAAGTGCCATAGACTGGTAACACTCTTTTAAGTTGCGTGATGTAAACAAACTGCGGAACATCTTGTCAATATTGTTACGTAACGAGTGCACTAGCTCTAAGTACATATCCAAAAAGAAAACACCTCTTAATGATTTCTTATATTTACGCAAAGATATACACATAGAAATAATACTAATTTTTACGGAATTTATCGCGTATATTTAACTTTTTTACCCGACGTTTCGAGAGCTTTACAGCAGCCATGGTCACGGGAAGGACTGAGATGTTCAACGTCCAGCTGTCATAGTTAACCGCGGTTACCATAGATTAAAATTTAACTTTTGTTCCGATCTACACAGTATGAACTTATGGTATCTTGGAGTCTTGCAGTTGTATGCTTGGGTTGGGATTTAATTTTATTTATTATAGGATCCCAAGCAGATGGTAGCACCCAGCCATCTTCTCTATTGAAATTAGGATGTTTTTTGATTTCAATAGCCTCGCGAATCATCCTTGGAAGGAATCGGTGTTCTTTAGCGAGGATTTGTGGTCTATCAAATCTGATGTAGTGACGGGGGCGATCCTGTACATGTTCACAGACTGCAGACTTCCCGGAGCGTCGATTCTTCACATCAGCTATATGTTCTTTAACGCGGGTTTTAATTGATCTTTTAGTTTGTCCTATGTAGGAGAGACCACATTCACAATCAAGCTTGTACACTCCTGCATCTTGCAGAGGGACGTTACACTTGACTGATGGTAAAAACTGACCAATCTTCTTCGGCGGCTTGAAGTATGTTTTGATGGAAGCGCGCTTCAAGATGTAGCCAATCTTGTCAGTGACTCCTCTAACATATGGCAGTACAGCAGGTACACGCTCGATTGTGGCCGGCTTCACTCGTTCTCTGTGACGTAGGCGCGGGACCCAAAGCTTGTTGTCATGCAAAACTTGCTTGACATGTTGGAGCTCGGCAGCCAGGTGTTTACTGTCACAGATCCCTCGTGCTCTCTGAAACAAAGATTTACCCACGGTAGCTAACTGTGAAGGATGGTGGTGAGAATCACCATTTAAATATCTATCTGTATGGGTCTTTTTTCTATACACAGTATGGCTCAAGGTGTTATCAGGATTCCGAATTACTAACACATCTAGAAAAGCTAAGGAATTGTTTGCCTCTAACTCCATTGTGAACTGAATTTTAGTATTTATAGAGTTAAGATGGTCTAAAAATGCAGTTACTTTATCTAAAGGTAGAATTGTGAAAGTGTCGTCTACGTACCGCTTGTAGAATCTTGGATTTATGGGAGAAGTAAGCAGGGCTTTCTCCTCAAAGTCTTCCATGAATATGTCGGCGACAATGGGAGATACAGGTGAGCCCATCGCCACACCATCTACTTGCTTGTAGAACTCCTCCTTCCACAATAGGTAGCCAGATGTAAGGCAGTGTCTGAGTAATACTGCATATTCTACGGGCATGTTGTTTTCTTCCAGCCTTCTAGTTACAATTGAGATGCAGTCTTCAACAGGTAAGCATGTAAACAATGACTGCACATCAAAACTGACCATAATTTCATTGTCTGCCAGACGTAGGTCTTTAATCTCGCTGACAAAATGGTAGGAATCCTTTATGTGTGCTCTTGTATGTCCCCTGAGCGGTGAGAGTATTTTCGCTAAGTGTTGAGCCAATCTGTAAGTTGGTGAATCGATTTGGCTCACTATGGGGCGTAATGGAGCATTGGGCTTGTGTATTTTTGGTAACCCATACAACTTTGGTGATTTGGCGCACGTAGGTATTATCCATTTTACGTCCAGATTTAATTTTTCGTAGTGTTTCTTTATGAGGTCACTAGTTGTTTTTAGTGTGCTGTTTGTTGTGAACATGTACAGGATCGCCCCCGTCACTACATCAGATTTGATAGACCACAAATCCTCGCTAAAGAACACCGATTCCTTCCAAGGATGATTCGCGAGGCTATTGAAATCAAAAAACATCCTAATTTCAATAGAGAAGATGGCTGGGTGCTACCATCTGCTTGGGATCCTATAATAAATAAAATTAAATCCCAACCCAAGCATACAACTGCAAGACTCGAAGATACCATAAGTTCATACTGTGTAGATCGGAACAAAAGTTAAATTTTAATCTATGGTAACCGCGGTTAACTATGACAGCTGGACGTTGAACATCTCAGTCCTTCCCGTGACCATGGGTGCTGTAAAGCTCTGGAAACGTCGGGTAAAAAAGTGAAATATACGCGATAAATTCCGTAAAAATTAGTATTATTTCAACACCTCTTAAGCCTTGGATTATAAGAAGATAATATATATGGATATAATTATAATAAGCGTTGTAAGATTTCAATTCGTAAAAGAGATAAGTTACATAAAAGGGCCAAACTACCGAATGAAGACACAATTAACACTATTATATATATTGCAAGTGTTCCTGGTGGAGCCACGTGTTTAAGGTTCCCGAAGTCTAGTTCCCCGGTCGAACCTTAAACCTATTGCGCGAACTATTTAATCTAAGTGGACTGTATCTAATAATGCTTCTACACTTGTATATGCGGTACAATGCACTCGCTCTTCCCAAAAAAACGAACTATTATGCCAAATCGATGAAAGGAATCCTGCTTGATTAGGAAAACACAAAATTGGAGCGGGTTAAAACTACTATATCAAGCAGGAATATACTATTAGGAAAATGTTGACTCACCGGGATGTTTCTTCTGTGCGGTCGAACACTATAACTGCGACTTCTGGAACACTCCGGAGAGAGGCGGTGCGCGACTATATCGCACACGAGGTGAGGCGGGCTTCCTGGAGCTCGACTGCTTCCAGGCTAGAGCGGTTTCTACTATCGATGTGGTTTCAACGACGAGCGCGGCGGGAAGAGGCCACGCGTCGGTCGCGCGTGTCTTATATATCATCGGTTCCGATGATTACGTGATGTTCTAGAATCATCTTCTTTCCCCTCCCACCCTACCACCCCGATGTGTCGATAGGAGAGTACGAATTATATCGTTTATGGAAAGGGATAACCGATTTGGCAACCTACCGTCAAATAAAATAAATACGAATGGTTTTCCGCGCAACCATCTCCCCCCGCCCTTGAAGGATCTCCTTCAAAATAACTAAAACAACTGGAGCTAAGATCAACTAATAAATAACTAACTAACGCTAAGATTACCTAAATTCAACTACAATTTTAATCTAGAAAGCTAATTTAAATTATGAAAGAGGCAAGGGGCACAAACGGACAACAGGACGCAGGTAAGATCCAACCGTAGTCTTAACGCGAGCTATCCTAATTACTCCGTCGGAACCGGGAAAGACCTCTTCGACAATTCCTAACGGCCAATGGAGAGGTGGCGTATTCTCCTTAGTGAGCACAACTACAGTCCCTACAGCTAAAGGCTCAGTCGCTGTATTTCATTTTTGCCGAGACTGCAAAGTATGCAAGTATTCCATCCTCCATCGTTTCCAAAACGATTGCACTAACCGGTCTAATAATTTGTGGCGTGCGGAAATGCTAAGTCTGTTCTCATCCATATCTGCGGCGGGCAAATACTTTAAAGGCGTTAAATTCAAAAAATGTGCTGGAGTTAGAGCCAGCGGTTCCGAGGGGTCACTAGACAACGTCCGACAAAGTGGGCGGCTATTCATTACGCATTCAATTTGAGCGAGCACCGTACTTAGCTCTACGACGGACAAAATTTGATCTCCTATTACTCGGTATAAGTGACTCTTTAGACTCTTAATATTGGTCTCCCAGTTGCCTCCAAAATGACTCGCGGCTGGGACGTTCAGAGACCACTCAATGCGGTTCTCGGCTAGAATGTGAGCGAACTCCGAATTATAATACTTGCTAGCTAAGAGCTCATGTAGTTCCGATAGAATACGTTTTACACCGACGTAGTTCGTACCGTTATCCGAATATAATTTACTTACAGGGCCTCTACGGGATAGAAATCTTTTAAATGCACCCATAAAGCCTGCTGTGCTTAGATCACCATCGAGTTCTATATGCACCGCTCGAGTATTTAGACATACGAAAATGCAGACGTAAGCCTTTGTGGATCTTATACCACGCCCGCGAGTGGGCGTGACCTTAAACGGACCAGCGAAATCCGACCCGGTGTGCGTGAAGGGCTTTACCGATTATATTACTCTACAAGATCTAAGTTCCGCCATTTCCGGAAATGACGGCTTGGGGCGTGCCCGAAAGCAAGCTATACATCTGTGCACCCGATTGCTTATTAAACTACGTGCAGAAAGAATCCAATAATTTTGACGCAAAATCGACATCAACAAGTCGGGGCCAGCGTGCGAGTTCAATTTATGATGGTAATCGACTAATAAGTTCATGATATGGTCTTTACGCGGTAAAACTATAGGGTGCCGTTGGTCGAAACTCAACTGCAAGTTGGACAAGCGTCCACCTACCCTTACAATCCCATCCTGTAAAAATGGCTTAAGGCGTTGAAAGGCGCGACTACAAGCTCTATTCGATTGTAATCTTGTAATTTCTTCAGAGAAATGCGCACGTTGAAGTTCACGTAATACTAGCGACTCGGCATAGTTGTAATCGGACGCTAAGACATACGAACGTCGCGGTAAAAGCTTCGCGAATCGACAAACGTAAATTACGCTACGCAATAATTTCGACCAAGAGGACAAGCGGTTCGCCAAAGCAATGATTGGAGAAACCTCGCTCGAAACGTTCGCCATTAGAGCGTGTCTCTTCTCTTCCGGCGGTTGTGACACTGACGAAGGTTCGAAATCGGTTATCGGCCATTGTGAGGGATCCAAGTGAACCCAAGAAGGTCCATGGAACCAAAGCGGGTGGTCCATTATTTGCATCGGGGTAAGTCCCCGGGATAGACAATCGGCAGGGTTTTCCGTACCGGATACGTGATAAAAGTTCCGCGTTTCTAACTCGTCTTGGATCTTGGCCACTCGGTTCGCGACAAACGTATCCCAACGGTGAGGTGAAGAATGAACCCAGCATAAGGCGACGGTGGAGTCGGAAAAGGCAAATATCCTTTCTATGTGAACTCTATCCCTACATGCGCCGATAACTGCGGTAATAAGCTTGGTGAGTACTAATATTGCGCAAAGCTCTAAGCGCGCCAGAGAGACAACCTTACGGGGGGAGACTCTCGACTTAGAACTAATGAGGCTAATCGAATTTCTACCATTATTCTGAACGTGGAAATATACAACGCCCCCGTAAGCCTTCTCGCTGGCGTCTGCAAACCCAACGACCGTTATGACGCTATTTCTATCGACGTTTATATGACGCGGTATTCTAATTTCTCTTAGAAAAGGAAGTTCCTCTCTAAAGCGCTGCCACAAACGAACAATGCTGTCAGGCGGCGAATCATCCCAATCGCATTCAAATAACCAAAGTTGTTTAATCAAAAGCTTAGCGTATAATACCACTGGAGCTACGAAACCCATGACATCCCATAATCTAGCAACGCATGACAGTATTGTGCGCTTTGTGCATTTCTCTACGAGCGGATTTACCTTAAGGCTAAACACGTCGGACTCTGGTGACCAACACAGACCGAGCACCTTGTGTGTATCGGAATCGTCGAATTCCTTTATCGCCGAAAGACGGTGTGATAGTGGGATTGTATCTAAAACCGGACGCGAATTACTAGTCCACTTCACAAGATCGAATTGACCCGATTTCATGAGCTTTATAACCTCGGCGGTGGTTAGGGTGGCCTCCTCCACGCTATCGACCGAGTATACAAAATCATCCATATATAAACCGCTCTCAATTGCCCTCTTAGCTTTAGGGTAAGAGGGACCTTCATCGTGGGCGAGCTGTTTCACCGTGCGTAACGCATGAAATGGGCTCGACTTTAAACCAAAACAAACGCGGTTAAATTCAAACACCATTAGAGGTTCCTTTGGGTTGAAACGATATAAAATGCGTTGGAATCTACGGTCGCATTCACGGACCCCTATGCAAAGAAACATTTGGCGAATATCGGCGGATAGTGCTATACTAAACAAACGAAAATTGGTTATTATATTAAATAAACTGCCCTGTAAATTTTGCCCACTATAGAGGATATCGTTAAGCGACAGGTAAGTGCTAGTTTTAGCACTAGCGTCGAGCACTACACGTAACTTAGATGTAAGTTTGTCCTCCCTAATGACCCCGTGGTGTGGTATGAAATACGACGGTGTGTCTTCGTAGTTATCTAATTTCGAAGCCACGAGTGATATGTAAGCTTCTCTTATATATTCGTTAATGACGCCGTCGTAAGCTTCCTTTAACTAGGGTGAAGCGAGCATCCTACGCTCCAAGCTGTAGAAACGTTTTTCCGCCATTTGACGCGAATCGCCGAGAGATAAAACATCTCCCTTAAAGGGCAGCGCTACACTATATCTACCGTCGCGATCACGAACGGTCGTGCGGACGTAAATTTCCTCGCATAATCTGTCATCTGAGCTAGATATGGGTGGGACGTTCACCTCCTCCATCTCCCAAAATTTGCGGACTAACGACTCGAGTGGTTCGACAGCCATACCACAATAAGAGGTTGCCGAAATACTATCTATGATGGGGGGCGGAGCCAATGATAACATAGCCCAATACGGTTTCTAGTGCGTAAGGCGCGGTATGCGAGGAGTTGTCTGACCTTATTGTTTAACAAAAGATGAGGGAAAAGCGATGCTCCAATGAGCATGTCTATGTTTCCAGGAACGGCGTAAGTGTCGTCCGCTAGAATCAAATTTTTAAACTCAATCATTGCCGAGGTGTCAACCGAAACGGTTGGCAACCTTTCAGTGACCCTATCTACTACTAGTGCATTTATATCAAAGTTAACATTACGATCTATCCGAGAATAAAATTTTAAATTAATATATCCCTGGGTAGCTTTACTAGTACCTCCGATGCCTTTAACTACAGGACATGAAAGTGACCTATTTATTACTAAGCCTAAGCGCTGACAACATTGTCGTGTTATAAAGCTATTTTGGGCTCCGCTGTCCAGCAGCGCACGGACGCTTTGTTCGTTTCCACGCGAATCCCTAACCAAAATACGCGCCGTACCCAGTAACACGGTTGAAGGAAGTTGTGCTCCCATATTTGTCAATGAGCACAGAGCGACATCACCAGGTCGACCGCTAGAATCGTTGACCTTAGTAGGGGTGAATTCCTTGTCCGCTTTACTTGACGCCGCTATGTTGCTATTTTCAAAATGTAATAGCGTGTGATGTTTCCTGGCGCACTTGCTACATACGGAACTCGAATTGCATTTTGCAACTAAATGCTTATCGCTTAAGCAGTTCAAACATAGGTTGTTTGTCTTTACTAATTTATAACGTTCGCTTGGTGAATATTTACGAAAAGTCGCACAATTATATAAATTACCGTGTTTATCTTTACATACGATACAAGTATGCTGAAGTGATGTTGACGTAGCGGTTACGTAAGTTAACGACCCTGCTATTTTAGATGGTTGAGTCTGTCTACGGTCATCAAAACATACTTCAAGCCGCCGAAGAAGATTGGTCAGTTTTTACCATCAGTCAAGTGTAACGTCCCTCTGCAAGATGCAGGAGTGTACAAGCTTGATTGTGAATGTGGTCTCTCCTACATAGGACAAACTAAAAGATCAATTAAAACCCGCGTTAAAGAACATATAGCTGATGTGAAGAATCGACGCTCCGGGAAGTCTGCAGTCTGTGAACATGTACAGGATCGCCCCCCGTCACTACATCAGATTTGATAGACCACAAATCCTCGCTAAAGAACACCGATTCCTTCCAAGGATGATTCGCGAGGCTATTGAAATCAAAAAACATCCTAATTTCAATAGAGAAGATGGCTGGGTGCTACCATCTGCTTGGGATCCTATAATAAATAAAATTAAATCCCAACCCAAGCATACAACTGCAAGACTCGAAGATACCATAAGTTCATACTGTGTAGATCGGAACAAAAGTTAAATTTTAATCTATGGTAACCGCGGTTAACTATGACAGCTGGACGTTGAACATCTCAGTCCTTCCCGTGACCATGGGTGCTGTAAAGCTCTGGAAACGTCGGGTAAAAAAGTGAAATATACGCGATAAATTCCGTAAAAATTAGTATTATTTCAACACCTCTTAAGCCTTGGATTATAAGAAGATAATATATATGGATATAATTATAATAAGCGTTGTAAGATTTCAATTCGTAAAAGAGATAAGTTACATAAAAGGGCCAAACTACCGAATGAAGACACAATTAACACTATTATATATATTGCAAGTGTTCCTGGTGGAGCCACGTGTTTAAGGTTCCCGAAGTCTAGTTCCCCGGTCGAACCTTAAACCTATTGCGCGAACTATTTAATCTAAGTGGACTGTATCTAATAATGCTTCTACACTTGTATATGCGGTACAATGCACTCGCTCTTCCCAAAAAAACGAACTATTATGCCAAATCGATGAAAGGAATCCTGCTTGATTAGGAAAACACAAAATTGGAGCGGGTTAAAACTACTATATCAAGCAGGAATATACTATTAGGAAAATGTTGACTCACCGGGATGTTTCTTCTGTGCGGTCGAACACTATAACTGCGACTTCTGGAACACTCCGGAGAGAGGCGGTGCGCGACTATATCGCACACGAGGTGAGGCGGGCTTCCTGGAGCTCGACTGCTTCCAGGCTAGAGCGGTTTCTACTATCGATGTGGTTTCAACGACGAGCGCGGCGGGAAGAGGCCACGCGTCGGTCGCGCGTGTCTTATATATCATCGGTTCCGATGATTACGTGATGTTCTAGAATCATCTTCTTTCCCCTCCCACCCTACCACCCCGATGTGTCGATAGGAGAGTACGAATTATATCGTTTATGGAAAGGGATAACCGATTTGGCAACCTACCGTCAAATAAAATAAATACGAATGGTTTTCCGCGCAACCATCTCCCCCGACCTTGAAGGATCTCCTTCAAAATAACTAAAGCAACCAGAGCTAAGATCAACTAATAAATAACTAACTAACGCTAAGATTACCTAAATTCAACTACAATTTTAATCTAGAAAGCTAATTTAAATTATGAAAGAGGCAAGGGGCACAAACGGACAACAGGACGCAGGTAAGATCCAACCGTAGTCTTAACGCGAGCTATCCTAATTACTCCGTCGGAACCGGGAAAGACCTCTTCGACAATTCCTAACGGCCAATGGAGAGGTGGCGTATTCTCCTTAGTGAGCACAACTACAGTCCCTACAGCTAAAGGCTCAGTCGCTGTATTTCATTTTTGCCGAGACTGCAAAGTATGCAAGTATTCCATCCTCCATCGTTTCCAAAACGATTGCACTAACCGGTCTAATAATTTGTGGCGTGCGGAAATGCTAAGTCTGTTCTCATCCATATCTGCGGCGGGCAAATACTTTAAAGGCGTTAAATTCAAAAAATGTGCTGGAGTTAGAGCCAGCGGTTCCGAGGGGTCACTAGACAACGTCCGACAAAGTGGGCGGCTATTCATTACGCATTCAATTTGAGCGAGCACCGTACTTAGCTCTACGACGGACAAAATTTGATCTCCTATTACTCGGTATAAGTGACTCTTTAGACTCTTAATATTGGTCTCCCAGTTGCCTCCAAAATGACTCGCGGCTGGGACGTTCAGAGACCACTCAATGCGGTTCTCGGCTAGAATGTGAGCGAACTCCGAATTATAATACTTGCTAGCTAAGAGCTCATGTAGTTCCGATAGAATACGTTTTACACCGACGTAGTTCGTACCGTTATCCGAATATAATTTACTTACAGGGCCTCTACGGGATAGAAATCTTTTAAATGCACCCATAAAGCCTGCTGTGCTTAGATCACCATCGAGTTCTATATGCACCGCTCGAGTATTTAGACATACGAAAATGCAGACGTAAGCCTTTGTGGATCTTATACCACGCCCGCGAGTGGGCGTGACCTTAAACGGACCAGCGAAATCCGACCCGGTGTGCGTGAAGGGCTTTACCGATTATATTACTCTACAAGATCTAAGTTCCGCCATTTCCGGAAATGACGGCTTGGGGCGTGCCCGAAAGCAAGCTATACATCTGTGCACCCGATTGCTTATTAAACTACGTGCAGAAAGAATCCAATAATTTTGACGCAAAATCGACATCAACAAGTCGGGGCCAGCGTGCGAGTTCAATTTATGATGGTAATCGACTAATAAGTTCATGATATGGTCTTTACGCGGTAAAACTATAGGGTGCCGTTGGTCGAAACTCAACTGCAAGTTGGACAAGCGTCCACCTACCCTTACAATCCCATCCTGTAAAAATGGCTTAAGGCGTTGAAAGGCGCGACTACAAGCTCTATTCGATTGTAATCTTGTAATTTCTTCAGAGAAATGCGCACGTTGAAGTTCACGTAATACTAGCGACTCGGCATAGTTGTAATCGGACGCTAAGACATACGAACGTCGCGGTAAAAGCTTCGCGAATCGACAAACGTAAATTACGCTACGCAATAATTTCGACCAAGAGGACAAGCGGTTCGCCAAAGCAATGATTGGAGAAACCTCGCTCGAAACGTTCGCCATTAGAGCGTGTCTCTTCTCTTCCGGCGGTTGTGACACTGACGAAGGTTCGAAATCGGTTATCGGCCATTGTGAGGGATCCAAGTGAACCCAAGAAGGTCCATGGAACCAAAGCGGGTGGTCCATTATTTGCATCGGGGTAAGTCCCCGGGATAGACAATCGGCAGGGTTTTCCGTACCGGATACGTGATAAAAGTTCCGCGTTTCTAACTCGTCTTGGATCTTGGCCACTCGGTTCGCGACAAACGTATCCCAACGGTGAGGTGAAGAATGAACCCAGCATAAGGCGACGGTGGAGTCGGAAAAGGCAAATATCCTTTCTATGTGAACTCTATCCCTACATGCGCCGATAACTGCGGTAATAAGCTTGGTGAGTACTAATATTGCGCAAAGCTCTAAGCGCGCCAGAGAGACAACCTTACGGGGGGGAGACTCTCGACTTAGAACTAATGAGGCTAATCGAATTTCTACCATTATTCTGAACGTGGAAATATACAACGCCCCCGTAAGCCTTCTCGCTGGCGTCTGCAAACCCAACGACCGTTATGACGCTATTTCTATCGACGTTTATATGACGCGGTATTCTAATTTCTCTTAGAAAAGGAAGTTCCTCTCTAAAGCGCTGCCACAAACGAACAATGCTGTCAGGCGGCGAATCATCCCAATCGCATTCAAATAACCAAAGTTGTTTAATCAAAAGCTTAGCGTATAATACCACTGGAGCTACGAAACCCATGACATCCCATAATCTAGCAACGCATGACAGTATTGTGCGCTTTGTGCATTTCTCTACGAGCGGATTTACCTTAAGGCTAAACACGTCGGACTCTGGTGACCAACACAGACCGAGCACCTTGTGTGTATCGGAATCGTCGAATTCCTTTATCGCCGAAAGACGGTGTGATAGTGGGATTGTATCTAAAACCGGACGCGAATTACTAGTCCACTTCACAAGATCGAATTGACCCGATTTCATGAGCTTTATAACCTCGGCGGTGGTTAGGGTGGCCTCCTCCACGCTATCGACCGAGTATACAAAATCATCCATATATAAACCGCTCTCAATTGCCCTCTTAGCTTTAGGGTAAGAGGGACCTTCATCGTGGGCGAGCTGTTTCACCGTGCGTAACGCATGAAATGGGCTCGACTTTAAACCAAAACAAACGCGGTTAAATTCAAACACCATTAGAGGTTCCTTTGGGTTGAAACGATATAAAATGCGTTGGAATCTACGGTCGCATTCACGGACCCCTATGCAAAGAAACATTTGGCGAATATCGGCGGATAGTGCTATACTAAACAAACGAAAATTGGTTATTATATTAAATAAACTGCCCTGTAAATTTTGCCCACTATAGAGGATATCGTTAAGCGACAGGTAAGTGCTAGTTTTAGCACTAGCGTCGAGCACTACACGTAACTTAGATGTAAGTTTGTCCTCCCTAATGACCCCGTGGTGTGGTATGAAATACGACGGTGTGTCTTCGTAGTTATCTAATTTCGAAGCCACGAGTGATATGTAAGCTTCTCTTATATATTCGTTAATGACGCCGTCGTAAGCTTCCTTTAACTAGGGTGAAGCGAGCATCCTACGCTCCAAGCTGTAGAAACGTTTTTCCGCCATTTGACGCGAATCGCCGAGAGATAAAACATCTCCCTTAAAGGGCAGCGCTACACTATATCTACCGTCGCGATCACGAACGGTCGTGCGGACGTAAATTTCCTCGCATAATCTGTCATCTGAGCTAGATATGGGTGGGACGTTCACCTCCTCCATCTCCCAAAATTTGCGGACTAACGACTCGAGTGGTTCGACAGCCATACCACAATAAGAGGTTGCCGAAATACTATCTATGATGGGGGGCGGAGCCAATGATAACATAGCCCAATACGGTTTCTAGTGCGTAAGGCGCGGTATGCGAGGAGTTGTCTGACCTTATTGTTTAACAAAAGATGAGGGAAAAGCGATGCTCCAATGAGCATGTCTATGTTTCCAGGAACGGCGTAAGTGTCGTCCGCTAGAATCAAATTTTTAAACTCAATCATTGCCGAGGTGTCAACCGAAACGGTTGGCAACCTTTCAGTGACCCTATCTACTACTAGTGCATTTATATCAAAGTTAACATTACGATCTATCCGAGAATAAAATTTTAAATTAATATATCCCTGGGTAGCTTTACTAGTACCTCCGATGCCTTTAACTACAGGACATGAAAGTGACCTATTTATTACTAAGCCTAAGCGCTGACAACATTGTCGTGTTATAAAGCTATTTTGGGCTCCGCTGTCCAGCAGCGCACGGACGCTTTGTTCGTTTCCACGCGAATCCCTAACCAAAATACGCGCCGTACCCAGTAACACGGTTGAAGGAAGTTGTGCTCCCATATTTGTCAATGAGCACAGAGCGACATCACCAGGTCGACCGCTAGAATCGTTGACCTTAGTAGGGGTGAATTCCTTGTCCGCTTTACTTGACGCCGCTATGTTGCTATTTTCAAAATGTAATAGCGTGTGATGTTTCCTGGCGCACTTGCTACATACGGAACTCGAATTGCATTTTGCAACTAAATGCTTATCGCTTAAGCAGTTCAAACATAGGTTGTTTGTCTTTACTAATTTATAACGTTCGCTTGGTGAATATTTACGAAAAGTCGCACAATTATATAAATTACCGTGTTTATCTTTACATACGATACAAGTATGCTGAAGTGATGTTGACGTAGCGGTTACGTAAGTTAACGACCCTGCTATTTTAGATGGTTGAGTCTGTCTACGGTCGACGCACCTTTTAATCTCTTGTTTAACGTTCGGAGAGCGCTGCATCACCTTTATTTGATCTCGCACGAACGATGCTAATGAATGAAAGGAAGGCATCTCCGAGCTACGATGCTCCATTTCAAACGCACGCACGGTGTCTGGGTCTAATTTCTTTAGTGTGTGGCCGTGGAAGGAAAAGGGGAGATCTCCCGCCGGGCAAGGTGTTCTGCCCGGGGAGCGGCTCACACTCCGTGCGATAATTCGGAGATGTTCTATATATACTGTTTATGATTCGGAATGTTGATAGCGCAATTTAGGCTTCGGTGTGTTTTCGCTTGTGGCGGCGACGACAGCGCCGCTACATAACCCCCTGCTCAGACCGGAGGTCGTTAGTGCAGCCTTGTTGCCGACGAATGTGCAAGTGCCAGTGTGCCTTGTAGTCTGCGGTGAGTCGAGAAGAAGGCAAGTAATCTGCGAGAGTGCCGTGAAGCAGAGGCGAGCAGTAAGGCTCAGAGCCGTGCCGAACACTGTATAGCGCAGAGAGTAGCTTGAAGGAACAGGAAGCATTATTATTCCAATGCTGCGATGAACCTTGTGAAGCTAGATGGCTTGCAGGATATGAAGACTGCGGACGATATCTGCTCGGGAGCAATACGGTGGGGTATTCAATGACGATGATGAAGCTTGAAGTTTCCGAAAGTTGTTGGTTGCGTGTTCAGATCACGTCGGGGTCACTACTGTGGCCGTGGAAGGAAAAGGGGAGATCTCCCACCGGGCAAGGTATTCTGCCCGGGGAGCGGCTCACACTCCGTGTGATAATTCGGAGATGTTCTATATATACTGTTTATGATTCGGAATGTTGATAGCGCGATTTAGGCTTCGGTGTGTCATTAAATTTTAAATTCTTAAGTGCAGCCACCGATGCCACAAATTTATCTAGAAACTGCTCTAAGCCGTTGATGTTCGCGGATGATATAGGTTTAAGATCGAAAATCTGGTTCAAATATTCGGAAGCTAACATTCTCCTATCTTCATATTTAGTTTTAAGCGTTTCGAATATTAATAAGTAATTGTTTGCTGTAGGTGTAAAACCAGAGCAGATCGACTGTGCTCTGCCACTAAGTTTACTAATTAAGTAATATAATTTTTCAGCGTCCGATAACGATGGGTTATTGTGTATATTGTTTTGAAAACTACTGAATAAAAAGGGCCACGTCTTAATATCACCATTGAATACCGGAATATCTATTGGCGGCAACCTAATTGAGTCTCGAGGACGTACCTGCAATTCCGGCTTTGCTTCGTTTTGAGATTGTAGGCGTTTTGCCGTTCTTTTCACGCGACACAACATATCTTCGAATGCCAGCAGCGGTTGGTAGTTCACTATGTATTTCGGGTCGATTTGTAATTCCAAATGATTAATTTGGTCTAATATTCTTTCGTAATCCGTCCGCAAAGAATCCACCGTTTCAATTTCATTCAGAAAAGTTTCCCGCACCGCTTCTACATTAATGTTCTTTATATGATCGCTAATGCTTTGAATACGTGAAAAAAGTACGTCCCTCTTTGCATAAAGAGTTTAAATTTTAAATTCACTTCCACTAACTGCCATTTTAAATTATTATAACAAAGTTATTAATCACAATTAATCTCACACGCATAAACGATGGACGATGGACGCTCGGTATGCCGTATTACGTAATTAAATCGAACACCTGCTACAGTCGAGGCGACACGTTGCTTGCTAACTCAATGTTTTTATAAAGATTGTCGGGTAATCGTACCAAACGGTTGCTATTATTTAATAAGCTTTAAATTTAACCAAATACGAGCGCTATAAAATAAATAATTCTGTTTGCGAGTACCTAATCAAAATTTAAACTTAAACGAACATTATTTAAGTCTATTCCATAGATTAGAGTGCATTATCTAAATAATTAATTTAATAATTCGACCAGAAAATGGTTGGAGGACCACCAAACACCAATCCAAATCCTGCCCGAAGTGACCATAAAATGGTGGAGCCACGTGTTTAAGGCTGCCGAAGTCTAGTTCCCCGGTCGAACCTTAAACCTATTGCGCGAATTATTAATCTAAGTGGACTGTATCTAATAATGCTTCTACACTTGTATATGCGGTACAATGCACTCGCTCTTCCCAAAAAAACGAACTATTATGCCAAATCGATGAAAGGAATCCTGCTTGATTAGGAAAACACAAAATTGGAGCGGGTTAAAACTACTATATCAAGCAGGAAAATACTATTAGGAAAATGTTGACTCACCGGGATGTTTCTTCTGTGCGGTCGAACACTATAACTGCGACTTCTGGAACACTCCGGAGAGAGGCGGTGCGCGACTATATCTCACACGAGGTGAGGCGGGCTTCCTGGAGCTCGACTGCTTCCAGGCTAAAGCGGTTTCTACTATCGATGTGGTTTCAACGACGAGCGCGGCGGGAAGAGGCCACGCGTCGGTCGCGCGTGTCTTATATATCCTCGGTTCCGATGATTACGTGATGTTCTAGAATCATCTTCTTTCCCCTCCCACCCCACCACCCCGATGTGTCGATAGGAGGGTACGAATGATATCGTTTTTGGAAAGGGATAACCGATTTGGCAACCTACCGTCAAATAAAATAAATACGAATGGTTTTCCGCGCAACCAGTTCCTATATAAAATATAGGAACACTTGCAATAACATATTAAAATCTTAGAGCAGTATTATCAAAAGGAACTACTAATATGTAAAAAAAATATCAAAAAACCTGGAATATGATAAAGGACATATGTAATATGAAAACGAAAAACGAAGTACCCCCAGAGTTGCTTAAGATTGGGAGCTCTACAAAGGAATCGTTAAACAAAATCAACACATTCTTCACAACCATTGGTAAAAGTCTGAGTCATCCTACAGAAAATCAATAAAACGGAGCTCGAATTAGCAAGGCAAGCGTTTGTGCAATCAAACTCTCAGCTTCAATCTATGTCTTTCGCAGCCACAGACCCCTACGAAATTAATAAAATAATAATTAAACTAAAATATGACAGTGCACCAGGTCATGACGGCATTCCCACTAGGTTTGTCAAATTAGCAAAACAGTACCTTGTATATCCAATTGCACATCTTTGTAATGTAACAGGAAATATTTCCTGATTTAATTAAAACAGCTATCGTGTCTCCAATTTTTAAAATGGGAGACAAACAAGATATCTCGAACTTTAGACTCATTTCTATGCTGTCTTCCATGTCAAAATTGTGGAAGGGTTGATCAACTGTAAGCTGATTAGTTATTTAGAGAAAAACAAACTGCTAACTGATTATCAGTATGGGTTTCGCAAAGGAAGGTCAACGGATGACGCCTTATTGAAGTTGACATCTTGAATTCACAAATATGTTGATAGAGGAGAAAAGAAAGTCATTGGTGTTTTTCTTGATCTAAAGAAAGCTTTTGACACAGTATCAATTACGATACTATTGTCGAAACTAGTGGACTTGGGCACCCGCGGTCATATACACCAATGGTTCCGTAGTTACTTGGCAGGCAGATAGCAATACGTTAGAGTAAATAAAGACCTAAGTGACGCCTCAACCTTTGGATTCGGTATTCCACAAGGTAGTATATTAGGCCCGACTCTCTTCTTGGCGTATATTAATAGTCTTCCAAACGCATTAACATCTAATATGGAAGTGCTAATATTTGCTGATGACACAGTCTTACTATTTCATGGGCGGAGTTGGAAAGAAGTACAAACTTTTGCAGAAACCTGTTCTAAGAATGTCTCAGCCTGGTTGGAGAATAACTTACTCACATTAAATATTTCAAAGACCAAATACCTCTACTTCTCGAGGTCTGCATCTTCAGGTCCAGCTCAAGACTTTACAATCACACTACGTTTTTTACCATGTAATGGAAAGCTTACTAGCCAATGCAATTGCAGCACATTAACCAGAGCCAGATGTATAAGATACCTAGGTATTCAAATAGATGATACTTTGAGCTGAAAAGAACAAATCATTAGCCTCTGTTCTCGGGTTAGAAAACTTATTTATATATTCAGACAATTAAGAACAGTCGTTAGTGAAAAAATTCTTACTCCACTTATAAAGCGCTCTGCCTAAGTATCATTAATTATTGTGTGACGACGTGGGGTAACACACCAAACGCAACAATGATTCAACTTGAACGTATGCAAAGAGCAATTTTAAAATTACTAATGCACCTACCGTACCGACATCCTACTAATAAAGTCTACAACGAGACTCAGGTACTCTCAGTTCGCAAGTTGTTTATAATTCAAGCTCTCCTGAGATACCACCGTGTAACTGCCTACTCACTACCACGAACCAGTAAATTACTAAAACCACCTTTATGCAAAGACACTTCAATTTCATAGCACCATAAATTTATAATAAAATTCCCACTGAGAATATTGTTAGCCTTATAACTTTAAGCACCAATGGATTAAAAAATAATGTACTGAAATGGCTGCAAAATCTTGACTACGTCTAAACTGAAAATCTTCTTACAAAATCTAAATAAAATACAATCATTAAAACGCACCGACACACAGACACACTCACATACACACACACACACACACACACACACACACACACACACACACACACACACACACACACACACACACACACACACATACACACACACACACACACACACACACACACACACACACACACACACACACACACACACACACACACACCACACACACACCACATATCCGCACATACACACAAAAAAACAAACAACACATTAAACAGTACGTAGCAGTAACCGCTATATACTAATATTAATTAAAGAATAATGAATCATCTAATGTACTTGCCGAATATAGACCTAGAACTAAGAATTAGAAAAGGCACTGTTTCCTGAGATACAGGTGATAACCTAGTTCAGGAGACAGAGCTCCTTTGTAGTCAGACATATTTGGTTGCTAATAAACATTATTTATTATTATTATTTATTATCTTCGGCAAATCGATAAATGATGTTCTCACAATCGATGTTAATACCGTATCCTTTCCAGTTCAGTAGCTCGAAATAGTTTTCCGACGCAGCAGTGAAGACTTTTGAGGATATAACGTCAATCTGTCTTTCACCTCTCTGCAGCCTTAGAAAGGTTTTGTACTCTGGTTTTTAACTCAGATATACATCGTAGCCCTACTGTACAAACACTTCAGTACTTATATATACAAACAGTCAACTTGGCACCGCTGAAGGGACTGTAGTACTGCCCAAATTTCGACGGAATCAAAGGCTTTACCATAGTCCGCATACGCAAGGCAAAAAGGCAGATCGTACTCTTTGGTCTTCCGTACAATATTCCGCAGGGTATGTGTGTGATTCAGCAGTGGTAGAGCCACGCGGCAGCTTTGCTGTCGCACGTATGGGCCGGCTCAAACCGGGGTGGTACCACGACCTCACAGAATACCGGCGTGAAGTGGAAGCTCTGCTTCCGCGTTTCGTCTGGTGAGTGCAGGTGGCCGGAGGCCCAAATCCCCCCCCCCCATCAACATGGTAGCGGAATTAAATGATAGACTACCCCAGGAGGGTACCAGCACCCCTGGAGAATCCCTCGCTGAGCATCCACGACCATGTTTCTCCACTTCTGAGCGTGGGTGCTCAGGCTGCCCCGCGTATTCTGGGGGGGGGGCAATATTCCGCTCAAGACTAAAACTGCTCGGGGCAAACGGAGCAACAAGACCAAGGCGACCCCTGCCACGCTGTCCGTGAATTTCTGCAATATCAGGGGACTTCACTCTAACCTAAACGCCGTCCACTACCATCTCGAGACGGCGAGGCCGGCTCTGCTCTTTCTGACCGAGACGCAGGTGTCCTCTCCGGCTGATGTCTCGTATCTCTCCTACCCGGGGTACAAACTGGAACACTCCTTTGTGCCTCGGGCTGGAGTTTGCGTTTACGTCAGAGAGGACATCTGTTCTCGACGCCTCGGCAGACTTGAAGGTTCGGACCTGTCCATCCTTTGGCTACGCGTAGACAGCGACGACCATCCGCGCGTCTACGGGTGCCTCTATAGGTCCCATAGCGGTAATGCCGAAACAGACCGACTCTTCGACCACGTCCAAATGGCTGCAGATTCATTGCTACAGCAGATCCCCTCCGCAGAGATCGTGATCCTCGGCGACTTCAACGCCCATCACGCCGAATGGCTCGGTTCACGTTTAACCGATCATGCGGGGAGATCTGTTCGTGATTTTGCCTTGGCATATGGTCTGACACAACTGGTTACTTCGCCTACGCGGATTCCAGATGTGGAGGATCATGCACCTTCCCTGTTGGACCTTCTGCTGACCTCTCACCCGGACGGATATCAGATTTCCGTCGACGCCCCTTTAGGCTCCTCGGATCATTGTCTTGTCCGGAGTGTGGTGCCACTCACGCTGAAATCGCGGTTGCATTCTGCAGGCTGCCGCCGTGTTTGGCACTATAGGTCAGCTGATTGGGATGGGATGCGGTCTTTCTTTGCATCCTACCCTTGGGGGCGGGTTTGCTTCTCGCCGGATGATCCCAACGTTGTTGCGGATTCTGTCGCTGATGTGGTACTTCAGGGTATGGAACTTTTTATTCCTTCCTCTGTGGTGCCCATTGGAGGCAAATCTCAGCCATGGTTTGGTCGCTCCTGTAAAATAGCATCATGCTATAAGCAGGAGTGCTACCAAGCCTGGGCTGACGCATCAGCGTCCAGGGATGTAAACACCAGCGCTCTAAAAAAGAAGTATAATTCCGCCTCTAGGTCCTTCAAAAGAGTCATTGCCAAGGCAAAGTCAGAGCACATAGGCAGAATTGGCGAGAGACTAGTTCGTCTTCCTTCTGGAACCCGTGCATTCTGGTCTCTCGCCAAGGCTGTCCAGGGGAATTTCTGTCAGCCATCTCTTCCATCTCTGCACAGGGAGGACGACTCACTGGCCCACACCGCAAAGGAGAAAGCCGATCTTCTAGGCTCTTTCTTTGCGTCTAACTCGACTCTCGATGACGGGGGGAGTACGCCGCCGACCATCCCGCGGTGTGAGTGCTCCATGCCGGAAGTGCACTTCACTCAGCGCTCGGTTCGCAAAGCACTCCTCTCCCTGGACATCCATAAGTCGAGTGGGCCTGATGGAATCCCCCCAATTGTGCTGAGGACGTGTGCTCCAGAGTTGGCACCGGTTTTAACGCGTCTTTTCCGGTACTCCTACTCCCTAGGCGTAGTCCCAAAATCATGGAAGACGGCTTTCGTCCACCCGATCCCTAAAAAAGGCGACCGCTCAGACCCGTCCAACTACCGGCCTATCGCCATCACCTCCTTGTTCTCCAAAACAATGGAGTCCATTGTAAACTGCCAGCTCATGAGGTACCTTGAGGATCACCAGCTGATTAGTGACCGCCAATACGGTTTTCGCCGTGGTAGGTCAGCTGGTGATCTTCTGGTCTACCTAACTCACAGATGGGCGGAGGCAGTAGAGTCCAAGGGGGAGGCATTGGCCGTTAGTTTGGACATTGCGAAGGCCTTCGATCGGGTTTGGCACAAAGCGCTTCTTTCGAAGCTCCCTTCCTATGGGCTTCCCGAGAAATTGTGCGATTGGATCACCAGTTTTCTTGCAGATCGGAGCATCAAGGTCGTTGTAGACGGTGCAAGCTCCGATTGCAAGCTTATTAATGCTGGTGTTCCACAGGGCTGCGTGCTATCGCCAACGCTGTTTCTTCTGCATATCAATGATATGTTGCAAACCCGTAGCATTCATTGCTATGCAGATGACAGCACTGGTGATGCTCTTTACACCGGCCGAGCAAATATTTCTCGGGAAAACGTCTCTGAGTGCCGGGACAAACTTGTGTCTGAAGTCGAGTCTCTGCTGGACAGAGTCTCGGATTGGGGGCGACTAAATCTAGTCCAGTTTAACCCCCAGAAGACACAAGTTTGCGCGTTAACCGCTAAAAAGAACCCCTTTGTCGTATCCCCTCAGTTTCAAGGCACTCCCCTTGTTGCCTCAGCCAGTATCGGAATCCTCGGCGTCGACATATCGAGTGACGTGCAGTTTCGTGGTCACTTGGAAGGGAAGGCCAAATTGGCCTCTAAAAAGCTTGGCGTGCTCAGCAGAGCGGGACAGTATTTCATGCCGGCACACCGCCTGCAACTTTACAAGGCGCAGGTTCGGCCGCTCATGGAATACTGTTCCCATCTCTGGGCTGGGGCTCCCCAGTACCAGCTCCTTCCACTTGACCGCATCCAGCGCAGAGCGGCTCGAATCGTCGACGACCGAGTGCTTTCCGATCGGCTCGATTCACTGGCGCTGCGAAGAGATGTTGCATCTCTTTGCGTATTTTATCGCATCTATCACGGGGAGTGCTCTGAGGAATTGTTCGGATTAATCCCAGCCGCCAAATTTCGTGAACGCACTACACGGCAAACGTCCCGATACCATCCACACCATCTGGATGCTTGGCGGTCCACCACTGTACGTTTCAAAAGGAGTTTTCTTCCGCGTACAACCTCTCTGTGGAATAATTTACCACCGGTGATTTTTCCGGACCGATACGACCTGGGGACCTTCAAGAAAAGAGCTTACTCCTTTCTAAAGGGCCGGCAACGCACCTGCAATTCCCCTGGTGTTGCGGTTGATCATGGGCGGCGGTAGTCACTTAACATCAGGTGAGCCACATGCTCGTTTGCCCCCCTCTTCTATAAAAAAAAAAAAAAAAAAAAATCTATGATACTGAAGTCTTTTCAGAAATCTTGTTAGCTTGTTCGGGAGGTTGAAAGTCATCGAGTCTGCCTGCGAGACGGTTCGTAATGATTCTCGAAAACAGCACGTAGACGCGGCTCAGAAGGGATATCGGTTTTTATTTCTTCAAGAGAACGTTATCGTTTTTTTAGTAACGAGATCACCACACTTCTACTCCACGTCTGCGGAGTAGTTCCACCATAGAGGATGAAATTAAAGAGCTTCTGAAAGACTTTAAGTACCAGTTTTCCACACGCTTTCAGAAGCTCCGCTGTAATTCTGTCCTCGCCTGGGGTCTTGCCATTTTAAGGTGCTGTAGATCCATTCTAATCCCGCTCAGACTGACGTCCGTGATCATCGGAATAGTGTCGGATGAGACTTTCTCTTGGATCGTTACTCACACTTGCGTATGACTTCAACGATGATGTGTACAGCTGTCCATAGAATCTCTCAATCTCTTTTTATCTCAGGTGTCCTGAAAACCATGCAGCCACACTCGGTCTTCAGCTTTGACAGTTGGCTCTTTCTGGCAGACAGATCTCTGGCAAAGACTTTGGAGCCTTAGATTTACTCGATCGCTTCTTCAATACTAGCAGTATTAAATATAAAGTCCTGCCGCATGCATTTGGAGATCTGTCTTTTCAGTTGCCTGTATGCTCTCAGAGAAAGGTTTGGAGAGTCTTTGTGTTCTTCTGCGGCGAATCTTGCAGAACTTAGCTCTGACCGCATGGACAGTTTTTACGAACTTATCATTCATATTACCCACTGCATTGCAGTCCTCTAGGTACTGAAAACGGTTTTGTACTCAAGCTGAAGGATTTCGGTACTTTGGATTGGAGCACAAGGGGGCGGAGCGTTGACTTCATTAGACGAGACCTCTCCAATTTAATGTTTAGGTTCAGTATTCGCTGATTTAACTTATACTCGGGAAAATAAGTTAATGCTTTACAACACCCGAATCGTCGAGAATTCAAAATAAGTAAAATAAAGTGCCACAAAATTCGTAAAATTAGTTAGATTCAGTTTATGATGGTACAACGAAACGAAGAAATAGTAACCACTTTTATAACATATATTTAGTTTTAAAAATAATAAGGGAATTAATCTGCGTAAGCCCGAAAAGTTTTAAACCAAAATATAAAAATAAAAGCGCCAATTCCTATATAATTTCTGATATTGCCGGCAGTAGCCATTACCATTAGGTGAGTTGTATGCTTTGTGTTTTTGTTTTTACTTTGTAAAAAAAACCGTAGTATACAGTTTGAGAATCATAGAAACAGTCACAACATAACCATTTACTTTAAATCTAACAATTGTGCTTTTGCATTAATTCCAGTTTGAATTTACTAGTACCATCAGAATATTAGCGCTGTGCTTATAGACAATACTGCAACATAATGCAAAGTCGATTGTCAGTTTGTACATACATTGCATTATTTATCATCAATACAAACCTTAGCATGTTTACTGCTGAAAACAACGACTCCCAAAATTAATGCCAAAAAATATGGTCCAAAAACCACTTATATCCATCGCCTCTTGAATGTCATGCATTGCTTACTAATCTGTTAGGCTATGACGGTTACTTTGGTTCTAACACGTATACTTAGATGCATTAGCAATGATAAAATAGATATGTATTGTAATAATGTATAATGTAAATGTTATTTCAAGTTTCAAATAAGCACATAGAGATTGTGTATAAGTATAAGAGGTACGCTTGTTGATAATAGGAAATAGTCCCTGCAAGAGAATTAAAATAACATTATAAATTAAAGCTCAAAATTAATAAAGCATGCCAAAGACTTCAAAAAAATTAGGCGAGCTAACAGTCCAACAGTAACTATCATGGTCATGATCCAACAGTAAATAACATCTAATATCAAACTTAAAATTAAAAAAAATACATTTACAACATTATTAAGTATTAAGGACAGGATTACTCGTAGTAACAGGCTTATTACATTACGTACAACTCAAACGTAGCTTTTTTCCGATCTGAAAACAAATCGGACCACAGCAGTGAGTGCACTGCTAATTGGTTACAATCGTACGTAGGAAGATAGTACTTACGTACGCTGACAAGCTAGGAGTTTGGCAGTAAAAAAATCCTACCAATTAATAAATTATATTTGTCATATACGCATAAATAAAAATTTATGTTCGTTTGCTTAAAATCTGAAATTTCCGAAAGTTTCTTACCGATTTTTTTGAATATTTTGCATTAAAATATACATTTAGGTGGCAGCACCATCTGTTGATCGTAGAATATTTTTTTTATTTTCCTCTTAACAAGACTAAGCCATAGCAACTCTTGAACAAGTACATCGAGTAAGTAATATTTAACATGAATTTATTTGACATTTTACTAATTATGGCGTTATTTTATAATTTATTTACAAAAAACTTTACAAAGTAACTGAAAAACAAAACAAAATAAAAAATTTGGACAGCTTGGGCAACTAAAGCGCTTATTACATCGCATTGTAATACGAGATTCTTCTCTTACTCTAATTTTTTATTTCGCATCTCTACTGAATGAATTATGACAGCTGGTTATGAAATTCACGCGTACACTTGCACAAAATATTATAATCGTCAAAATGACACAAAGTACGTCATTAGAGGCTGCGCTCTCAATTCGATGTTTTACGTAATCATAAAATTCTAGGCAGGTTTTAGGATTAGAATATCTCTTATAAAATAAATCTCCTGCCTCGCCGGGCAAGATGTTTGGCCCGGAAAACGACAAGAGGCTCCGTGTTCCAATGGAACTGATTTATTTTATATACAGAGTTTTTTTTTTTTTTTTTTTTTTATCGAAGAGGGGGCAAATGAGCATGTGGCTCACCTGATGTTAAGTGACTACCGCCGCCCATGATCAACCGCAACACCAGGGGAATTGCAGGTGCGTTGCCGGCCCTTTAGAAAGGAGTAAGCTCTTTTCTTGAAGGTCCCCAGGTCGTATCGGTCCGGAAAAATCACCGGTGGTAAATTATTCCACAGAGAGGTTGTACGCGGAAGAAAACTCCTTTTGAAACGTACAGTGGTGGACCGCCAAGCATCCAGATGGTGTGGATGGTATCGGGACGTTTGCCGTGTAGTGCGTTCACGAAATTTAGCGGCTGGGATTAATCCGAACAATTCCTCAGAGCACTCCCCGTGATAGATGCGATAAAATACGCAAAGAGATGCAACATCTCTTCGCAGCGCCAGTGAGTCGAGCCGATCGGAAAGCACTCGGTCGTCGACGATTCGAGCCGCTCTGCGCTGGATGCGGTCAAGTGGAAGGAGCTGGTACTGGGGAGCCCCAGCCCAGAGATGGGAACAGTATTCCATGAGCGGCCGAACCTGCGCCTTGTAAAGTTGCAGGCGGTGTGCCGGCATGAAATACTGTCCCGCTCTGCTGAGCACGCCAAGCTTTTTAGAGGCCAATTTGGCCTTCCCTTCCAAGTGACCACGAAACTGCACGTCACTCGATATGTCGACGCCGAGGATTCCGATACTGGCTGAGGCAACAAGGGGAGTGCCTTGAAACTGAGGGGATACGACAAAGGGGTTCTTTTTAGCGGTTAACGCGCAAACTTGTGTCTTCTGGGGGTTAAACTGGACTAGATTTAGTCGCCCCCAATCCGAGACTCTGTCCAGCAGAGACTCGACTTCAGACACAAGTTTGTCCCGGCACTCAGAGACGTTTTCCCGAGAAATATTGGCTCGGCCGGTGTAAAGAGCATCACCAGTGCTGTCATCTGCATAGCAATGAATGCTACGGGTTTGCAACATATCATTGATATGCAGAAGAAACAGCGTTGGCGATAGCACGCAGCCCTGTGGAACACCAGCATTAATAAGCTTGCAATCGGAGCTTGCACCGTCTACAACGACCTTGATGCTCCGATCTGCAAGAAAACTGGTGATCCAATCGCACAATTTCTCGGGAAGCCCATAGGAAGGGAGCTTCGAAAGAAGCGCTTTGTGCCAAACCCGATCGAAGGCCTTCGCAATGTCCAAACTAACGGCCAATGCCTCCCCCTTGGACTCTACTGCCTCCGCCCATCTGTGAGTTAGGTAAACCAGAAGATCACCAGCTGACCTACCACGGCGAAAACCGTATTGGCGGTCACTAATCAGCTGGTGATCCTCAAGGTACCTCATGAGTTGGCAGTTTACAATGGACTCCATTGTTTTGGAGAACAAGGAGGTGATGGCGATAGGCCGGTAGTTGGACGGGTCTGAGCGGTCGCCTTTTTTAGGGATCGGGTGGACGAAAGCCGTCTTCCATGATTTTGGGACTACGCCTAGGGAGTAGGAGTACCGGAAAAGACGCGTTAAAACCGGTGCCAACTCTGGAGCACACGTCCTCAGCACAATTGGGGGGATTCCATCAGGCCCACTCGACTTATAGATGTCCAGGGAGAAGAGTGCTTTGCGAACCGAGCGCTGAGTGAACTGCACTTCCGGCATGGAGCACTCACACCGCGGGATGGTCGGCGGCGTACTCCCCCCGTCATCGAGAGTCGAGTTAGACGCAAAGAAAGAGCCTAGAAGATCGGCTTTCTCCTTTGCGGTGTGGGCCAGTGAGTCGTCCTCCCTGTGCAGAGATGGAAGAGATGGCTGACAAAAATTCCCCTGGACAGCCTTGGCGAGAGACCAGAATGCACGGGTTCCAGAAGGAAGACGAACTAGTCTCTCGCCAATTCTGCCTATGTGCTCTGACTTTGCCTTGGCAATGACTCTTTTGAAGGACCTAGAGGCGGAATTATACTTCTTTTTTAGAGCGCTGGTGTTTACATCCCTGGACGCTGAAGCGTCAGCCCAGGCTCGGTAGCACTCCTGCTTATAGCATGATGCTATTTTACAGGAGCGACCAAACCATGGCTGAGATTTGCCTCCAATGGGCACCACAGAGGAAGGAATAAAAAGTTCCATACCCTGAAGTACCACATCAGCGACAATATCCGCAACAACGTTGGGATCATCCGGCGAGAAGCAAACCCGCCCCCAAGGGTAGGATGCAAAGAAAGACCGCATCCCATCCCAATCGGCTGACCTATAGTGCCAAACACGGCGGCAGCCTGCAGAATGCAACCGCGATTTCAGCGTGAGTGCCACCACACTCCGGACAAGACAATGGTCCGAGGAGCCTAAAGGGGCGTCGACGGAAATCTGATATCCGTCCGGGTGAGAGGTCAGCAGAAGGTCCAACAGGGAAGGTGCATGATCCTCCACATCTGGAATCCGCGTAGGCGAAGTAACCAGTTGTGTCAGACCATATGCCAAGGCAAAATCATGAACAGATCTCCCCGCATGATCTGTTAAACGTGAACCGAGCCATTCGGCGTGATGGGCGTTAAAGTCGCCGAGGATCACGATCTCTGCGGAGGGGATCTGCTGTAGCAACGAATCTGCAGCCATTTGGACGTGGTCGAAGAGTCGGTCTGTTTCGGCATTACCGCTATGGGACCTATAGAGGCACCCGTAGATGCGCGGATGGTCGTCGCTGTCTACGCGTAGCCAAAGGATGGACAGGTCCGAACCTTCAAGTCTGCCGAGGCGTCGAGAACAGATGTCCTCTCTGACGTAAACGCAAACTCCAGCCCGAGGCACAAAGGAGTGTTCCAGTTTGTACCCCGAGCAGGAGAGATACGAGACATCAGCCGGAGAGGACACCTGCGTCTCGGTCAGAAAGAGCAGAGCCGGCCTCGCCGTCTCGAGATGGTAGTGGACGGCGTTTAGGTTAGAGTGAAGAGTCAGTCAGAAAATTCGATAGCGTGATTTAGGCTGCAGTTTTTTACCCTTTTGTACGATGACTGCTCCATTACATCACTAACTTGTACAGAGCGAAGATCGATGATTCAGTCCAGGTGTCAACGAAGATCATAATGCCAGAAATTACCCTGCAGTCTGCTGTAAGTCCGGAAGAAGTAAATGGCGAGAGTTCCGTGTAGCATAAGCGACCAGTAAGATTCAGAACCGTGCCGAACACGGCAGCGTAAAGAGTACTACATTAAATGATGTTTGTTCGGGAGTGAGTGGGAGAGGTTCTTAAGCACGATCTCGCTTGCTTGAAGTTAAACTTTTCGAAAGAATGGTCTAAATAAAGAAATACTTTGGTTGTGCAACGAAAAGGGGTGATCCCCACTGGGCAAGGTGTTCAAACCGGGGCGTGAACGCTCCGTGTAAATGAAATGGTCGTTAGCGTTTAATTTAACGCAATGTTAATTTTTCGGGCTTCTTGACTTTAACGTCTCGGTTTTGGTTATGTTATTGAACACCAAACCCAAACCGCTATTTAGTTAAATTATTTATTGGTTATAATTCTCCTCCAGTTATTAAAGATATTATAAATTCTATTCTACTCTATTACTTTTAGTTATGAGCATTAGTGACTCGCACATTCATGTTTGTGTTCATCAGACCTTTCTTGATATAATGTTATTTTCAGAATTAGAACGGCAAATTTTGCCCGTTTTTCCGAACAATTTTTTATATCATTTTATAGTGCTTCTTTCATTTTACTATTATCGTATTATCAAGTAGGTAAAAAATCGCCTGTGACGGAAGAACTTCTTATTAATTCCATAAGTTTTTGGTTTTGCTAATTTTGGTACAGAAGACCGAACCAGTTCAATTTATATCAAAATGTTTGAAACTTGCATTAATTTAGGCTTTAAATATTTTTATCACTTATATTTCCGCAAAGAGACATAACATTACACTGTAATACATACAATTTGTGTTTTGGCGTAAATGATATTGGTTTCTTCTGGGACTCTAATCTAGGACATACAACCTAGTAGTCAGACACTGCAACCATCAAGTGATGAGATAGTCAAACGCATATAAACTTATTGTCACATTTCCTGGTACGAACGGTTTATCAACACGTGAAACCGTCCAGATAGAGGACAATTGCGTCGCATCAATTTCCACGGGTCGCTAAGCCTGCGTGCAATGTTGCAACACCAGACCCTTAGCATGAGGTTATACGCAAACGATAAGCGATGAGGCCATTATTACTATCCTTTCTGCTAACAAATCATGCATCGCAAGACTTTTCGAAAGAAATCTATTTCTTCATGAAGTAATAACAAACAATATTAATTTTACATGGAACAACAAATATTGCAATGGAGAATTTTTTGTTAAAATAAACTATAAAGTATAATGTGTAATACAGCAAGTCCGTTTTGGTTCCCATTTTAAAGCAGCTAAATTTCACCATCACATCGCGACAAAACTCATGATACCATCTATCCCATCTGGATGATTAGTGGTCTACCACCCTTACTTCAACGATAACGGGACAACGCAACCTGCTGGGCCGGCAAGGCACCTGCAATTCTCCAGGTGTTGCATTTGCGTATAGGCGACCGCACTTATTAACGTTCGGGTGAACTGCATGCTCGTTTGGTACCTCTTCTATACCACAAAACTTTACTTAATTTAAATAACAATATATGTGTGTATATCTGTGACCAAATAAAATAAATAAAAAAATAAAAATAGCTATGTCGGCGTTTATTTTCCCTAAAGGTGTTACTACACCAACCGATGAATCGTCAATCGATGCCATCGATGGAATTTTACGAGAACCCGCCCCGCTCCACCGACCGCTGTTTAAAATATCGTATAGATGATGATAATGATGTATCTAAACCTTAAAAAACAGTCGCATTCTGAGTCTTCTGCGTTTGCGTCTCCGTAATAATAATACGAGCTAGAGCGTACTAGCCCACAATAATGATGATGATGAACTTGTGGGTTTTTTATTAATTGTCACATGATTAATCCACATTGATTCATTGTCGATTACATCGATTCATTACTGAATAACTTTTTACCAACCAGTATCCGTCGATCACCTAAAGCTACCACACCAATCGATCGACATCAATCGACTGGTATGGTAACACCCTAACTCCATCAGTATATGGAGACACATTTTGTATTTTGTTATGTTAGTACATTGAACCACAAAATGTATTCATCATATTACAAAACCATGAAGCTATGATTTAATAATACCGTTTCATTAAAGAAATCTCATAGCCGCGACGCTACATTCTTTGCGAATTGCTGGCAAAGCCCATACTTTAGATTTTATTTCGCATATTTCCGCGGGACTTCTTTCGTGAATAAGATTCTAGTTTAAACATGAGACTAATTATAAACTAACAAATAAAACACTACTAGTTTGTCTCTCAGTATTTTAAAACTGATTTTAGTTAGTGCATAAGTAGCTTATTTCTTTCGTATTTATTAACCCATATAGGGGAACTCACCCATTATACGGACGATTTGGCAAGCGGATTGACAATTTCAATACAAAATAACGTATCTATAGTATTTTACATCTAGTATCATCATCATCATCAATACAGCAGCCTACCACGCTGGAATGTGGGACGCTCATGCTCAGTACACAGGGTTCCCCATAGATTGCCTCATGGTGAGTCCCTCATATTTCCATAGTTGACACACTTGGTTGACGGCTTGCGACCGCATATTTTTATTTTTATTGTTATCGGGGAGATGGGACGATGATGCTCAAAATCCGTAAAAACTAGTTTTATGTAAAAGAAGAGCGGTCTTAGATCAAACTTGAAACGATTTTTTTAGATGCTTACGAAATTGGTTTAAAAAAAAACTTGCTGGGAGCTTTTTTAATGTTAAGAGGGATGTCGTTCCTGCGTCTGATATCCGCTGGGGCGAAAGAGTGAGATAAATAACCAGTAAGGCTTCCGTCTAGTTTTGCTGTTTTACATTCCCAGCCATTAGAGGGGGCGCTCTCCCCCGTGCATAAATAGGTTCGAGATCGCAGCTGAAGGTTGCTCTACTTAATTAAATATATAACTTATTAATTTTTTTTACAAAAATATTCCTTTTACTTTTGTCACGGTAGTATAATTTTTTACCCTTTTATATTTCATAAATGTCGTTTTTAGTAATGTTTATACGGGGTGTAGGTTTAAAAAGGGTGTATACAACCGGAGGAAAATGACAACTGCCACTTCATACAAATTTCACCTCTACCTTGTACATTTTGTACTTTACTACTACTTTTACTACTATTTTTACTGACACAAGGATATTTCTTCTTTTTTTCAATCCATCTTTTTCCGTTTTTTTTTTTTTGGTAATAAATTGAAATTCTCCATATTATATAAAAATCCAAGTCAATTAATCTAATGCTAATATAAACATTAATACCCTAAAAACTAGAACTAATATGGCAATTAAATAAAAATAATATAGCTCAGTCCATAAGAGCCGCGCGAGGGAAAGGACCAACCGTGCGAGCGAGAGGTAAAGTCACGTTGAGCAACACTGCACACGTCTAAACGCCGAGAAATCCCAGTGGAACTGAGAGAATTTTCGGGGTTTTCTGGTTTATAAATGGAATATAGGTAAAAAGTACGAAAATATATATTTTTTTGGATTTATTTACTTCTAATTCACTTGAAAATAGTTCTATTTTATGTGGTTTTAAGTACGACTTTGCTACATTTATACTTCTAATAGAAAAAATAGATATTTGCAGTAAAAAAAATCATGAAATTACAACTTTTTAAGCCCTTAAAATAAGAAAATTAAAGCATTTCTAAAAAAAGTGACCAGATCAGTTTATTGTAAACAATATGTAAATAAATGCAATCTGAATATTTTTCTTAATATTGTTATAGTTTGTATTGTACATAGCAGAGGCTTTAATTAGACCTTTTACGCATGTAACCTAAACATAGGTATAAGTTTAACGCCTAATAGAGCTATTAATATTTAACACCATAATAAAATTAAAAACAGTTTCGAAAATAACAAATCCCGCACTTTCAATAAATGTAAAATATGTTTCACCTTTCCTTTTTTAAATACTATAAAAAATATTTGCTTTGCTATAAGTTTTACGAGAACACTAATTTTTATAAGACTGGGGCCTTAACCAGGTATAACAGTGGTAGAGCCACGCGGCAGCTTTCGCTGTCGTACGGATGAACCGGCTCAAATCGGGGTGGTACCACGACCTCACAGAACACCAGCGTGCAGTAGAGATTTATCTCGCTTGGCAAGCGCAGGTGGCCGGAAGCACAACCCCCCTCCCTCCTCCTCCCTTAACATGGTAGCGGAGTCAATTAAAAAACTACACTAGGAGGGTACCAGCACCCCTGGTGACCGAGAACTCCTCGCTGAGCGTCCACCTGATGGTAAGTAGATGCTGTGCTGCATAGAAATCTACATTTATCCTCGATTAAGAATCAAAACGTGGATGCGTTGTCACCCCTGAGGACTAAGATGGAATGCCTCTTTTCCAGTAAAAAAGGGTCTCCGGATCTCTACACTCACCATACGAAACACAACAGTATTAAGCTATTATTTCAAGCTGTTATTCTGTGAGAGCGTTGTCCTTCCCCCGTCGAGCTGACCCATTCGCACTACCACCATAATATAGCTTCAGCGCGGCTCTACCACGTATAAAACAACTAAATTTGCTCAAAGCAAGCGGACAACAACAACAAGGCGACCCCTGCAACGCTTTCCGTGGGTTTTTGCAACATTAGGGGCCTTCATTTCAACCTCAACGCTGTCCAGTACCATTTGGAGATGACGAAGCCGGCCTTGATCTTTTTAACCAGGACTCAGGTGTCCTCTGCAGCGGATACTTCATATCTCTCCTGTCCTGTGTACAAATTAGAACCCTCCTTTTTACCCCGGGCTGGATTTTGCATATACGTCAGAGAAGACATCTGTTTTCGACGCTCCGGTGGTCTTGAAGGATGGACCTGTCCATCCTATGGCTGCACGTAGGCAAAGACTACCATCGCCGCACATACGGGTGCCTATATAGGTCCCAGAGCGGTAATGCCGAAACAAACCGACTTATCGACCACTCTCACAACTAGTTCGCTTTCTTTCGGGAACCCGTGCATTCTAATCCCTCGCGAAGGTTGTTCAAGGGAATTTCTCTCAGTTGTCTCTTCCATCTCTGCACAGAGAGGACGAATCACTGGCCCATGCCGCAAAGGAGAAAACCGATCTGTTAGGCTCTCTCATTGCGTCCAACTCGACTCTCGATGACGGGGGGAACACACCGCCGACCATCCCGCGGTGTGAGTGCTCCATGCCGGATGTGCGGTTTACATAGCAATCGGTTTGCAAAGCACTACTGTCCCTGGACGTCAGTAAGTCGAGTGGGCTTGGTGGAGTCCCTCCTATTGTGCTGAAGACGTTTGTTCCGGAGTTGGCACCGGTTTTATCACGTCTTTTCTGGTATTCCTAATCTCAAGGCGTAGTCTTAAATTCATGGAAAACAACTTTGATCCACCCGATTCTTAAAAAAGGCGACAGCTCAGACCCATCCAACTACCTATCGCTTATCGCCCTCAACTCCTTATTCTCCAAAATAATGGAGTCCATTATAAACTGCCAGCTCATGAAGTACCTTGTGGATCACCAGCTAATTAGTGACCGCCAATACGGTTTTCATCATAGTCGATCAGCTGGTGATCTTCTGGTCTACCTGACTCATAATTCGGCGGAGGCAGTAGAGTCCAAGGAGTTCATTAGTTTGGACATAGCGAAGGCCATCTATCGGGTCTGGCAAAGAGCGCTCCTTTCGAACGAAGCTCCCTTCCTACGGGCTTCCTGAGTATTTGTGAAATTCGATCACCAGTTTTCTTTCTGATCGGAGTATCAAGGTCGTAGTAGACGGTGCATGCTCTAATTAAAAGCCTATTAACGCTAGTATTCCATAAGGTTGCGTGCTATCACCAACGCTGTTTTTCCTGCATATCAATGGTAACATTCATTGCTATGTAGACGACAGTACTTGTGATGCCTGAATATTTCTCGGGAAATGAATATTTCTCGTATGAATATTTCTCGGGTGTGAATTTTTCTCGGGAAAACGTCGCCGAGTACCGGGACAAACTTGTGTCTGAAGTTGAATCTTTGCTGAACTAAGTTTCTAATTGGGGTCGACTAAATCTAGTCCAGTTCAATCCCCAGAAAGCACAAGTTTGCGCATTTACTCCTAAAATAACTGAAGAGATACGACAAATGGGTTCCCCGTTTGTCGTATCTCTTCAGTTTCCAGGCAATCCCCTTTCTGCTTCAGCTAGCATCGAAGTATTCGGCGTCAACATATCGAATAGTGTGTAGTTTCGTCGTCACTTGGAGGGGAAGGCCAAAGTGGCCTCTAAAAAGCTTGGCATGCTGAGCAGTGCGAGACAGTATTTCATGCCGGCACATCGCTTGCAACTTTATAAAGCGTAAGTTCGGCCTCACATGGAATACTGTTCTCATCATTGGGCCGGGGCACCCCAGTTCTAGCTCCTTCCACTTGACCGCATCCAGCGCAGAGCGATTCGAATAGCCGGCGACCGAGTTCTTTCCGATCGGCTCGCTTGACTGACGCTGCGTAGGGATGTTGCATTCTCTTGCATTTTCTATCGCATCTACCACGTGGAGTGCTCTGAAGAATTGTTGGTAGCCGCCAAATTTCATGAACGCACATCGCGTCTTAACTCTATATACCATCCTCATCATCTGAATTCTTGGCGATCTACCACTGTGCGTTTACTAGGAGTTTTCTTTCTCGTATAAATTCTCTGTGGATTTGTTTAACACCGGCGATTTTTTATGACCGATACGACTTAGGGACCTTTAAGAAAAGAGCTTACTCCTTTTTAAAAGGTCGTCAATGCACCTGTAATTCCCCCGGTGTTGTAGTTGTTTATGGGCGGCGGTAGTCACTTACCATCAGGTCCACCGCATGCTCGTTTGCTCCCTCTTCAATAAAATAAGGTATTGAAACTTGGATTTCAGTTACTCGGGAGCACATGGATCGTTCAGAATTGTAAAAAGGGTGCAGAGAAAAGAAAAGAAGATACAAGATCGTATTTACGAAGACCATACATGTATCTGATGCCTTATCGTAGAACGTTTAATAATTCATTGCGTCCAGGTCCAAAACAGCTACAAGAAAGTCGGGTTGTTTTGTGGCGTTACTCCACGTTAGGACAGCTGCTTATTGAAGCCTATTTCCGTTCGTGTATGAAGTATTATATGAACTGGTTCTACAAAATACCACCTAGTTGCTTGGAATTCAGTGGAAAGGTCAAGGGTAAGTATTTACATTTTTCATAGATTTATTGGTCACCTAATTTTTGTTAAAGCCAATACTAACATTCTCAAACGCAGGCGCGATGTAGCCAGCCTTTCGATATTACAGGATACTTTTTTGGTGTCAGTATCGAACTCAACGCTATATGTGAATTAATAATTTTATTTAATGTTAATGATTTGCATGTAAATGGCACTAAAACTAAATGTATGAAATTAATAACTCCAAATGTCAAACATCTAAATACCAATGTTATTTTTAATGGGGCGGAGCTGAGTCTTGTTGATACCACCATTTTTCCTGGAATCACACCAGACGCGAAGCTTCAATGGAGCTCCCATACATCAAAACTAACAAGCATATGCTGCAGAACTAAGTCAATTCTAAGGCATATGATGTAAAAAATATTAAAAGTCTAGTTAGTTATTTCCATAGCATAATGTCGTATGGTTGTGACATTATATTTGTTTACAGAAGAGCGCCATTAGAATAATCTATGTTGTAAAACCTAAAGAGTCGCTCAGACAAAAACTTAAGGAAGTTAATATATTAACTTTGGCCTCTTAATACATTTAGGAAAATGTAATGTACGTACACAAATATAAAATTAGTTTTACAAAAATAAGACAACAGACACAAGCTGTTAATACCAGTAACTCGACTCCACCGAGTCAGTAATTCATTTTTGGGGCGATGTATATATACGCTTTTACAACAAAATCCCAGAAAATACAAGTTATTATTAAACACAAAAGACAGATGTTATATAAATAGTAATTAATAAGTCTGATTGCAATATTATTGACACCGTAATGTTGTAGTTTCCTGATTAATATCTAATGATGAACACTCGCACGCCTTGCAAAGATCACAAAAAATACCTAAGGCATCTTATGAATTCTCCCAGGCATTGAAAATATGGTTCATAAGCTCAACACCTGCGTTAGGCGGCGAGCGAACCCCATATAAAACCAAATTGATTTTTATGGAGTAATTTATGTGTATTAAAAAATTAAATAATTGATCAAAAATTATATTTTCAAAATTTTACTGAAAATTGTTGGTACAGTAATGGGTCTTAAATTACTTTACTATGTTTCACCAGATTCGAAACCAGTATTAAAAGTAATAGCAAGATGAGGGGCAATTAAATACAATATATTGTGGTAATATTTTTTCAAACCTAAATTATTTTTATAATACCTTAATTCATATTAAAAAAACAGGCATTTACAATAATAATAATCTTCGCCAAACTGTGCAACATGTTGTTGGCGATAACGGCGCTCTTTTTTTTCATTTATACAATATGTAACATAAACCCTATGGTTCCCGTTAAGTGTGTTATCAGAATCAGTATCCAAGCGTATAGAATTTTTTTTTCAAAAATACACATTTAAAAAAATTAACGAAAAAATTTAATTTGCTAATTGTATGTGGGTTTATTTCCTCTAACTTACACGGGTATCGGTAATGCGGGGTCTTTGACAATCCTCTTACTCCTCGGCCAATGGAGAGATAATTAAACCACATACAATTTGCAAATTAATTATTTTTCATGATAATTAAACCACATATAATTTGCAAATTAATTATTTTTCATGATAATTAAACCACATACAATTTGCAAATTAATTATTTTTCATGATAATTAAACCACATACAATTTGCAAATTAATTATTTTTCATGATAATTAAACCACATACAATTTGCAAATTAATTATTTTTCATTAAAATTATTTTTTTAAATGTGTTTTTTTTTGAAAAAAATCTATTTCTATATGCTTGGATACTGATTCTGATAACGCAGTTAACGGGAACCACAGGGTTTTTGTTACATGTTGTATATAACTAGCTTAGCAGGCCGACGTTGTTCTGTCCTTTTCGACAACCCTTTGTCATGTCCTACTAAAATCATTAAATTCGCAAAAAAAACTTGTGGGTCACTCATGGGCAAAAAACTATCCTATCTCTCAAGTTGGACCAAACTGCAAACGGTCTACAAATTTGATTAAAATCGGTTAACTCGTATTTTAGGAGTCCATCGCGGAGAAATAACGTGACACGTAATTTATATATATTAAGATTTATGTTACTTCCATACTTATCATAGGTATATTATACCTGTTATAATAAATATTTCTTTCTTTAATTAACACTTATTTTAGGCAGCACATTATACTTTTCTTAAGAATGTATCTTTCAGGGGGGATAAGTTGCTCGCGTCCTTAGGCTTTGACCACCTAATCCTAGACACACCCTGCACGTTTCCCCCGGGAGGCAATTAAATACAATATCTTGTGATAATACTTTTTCAAATCTAAATTATTTTTATAATACCTTTATTCATATTAAAAAACAGGCATTTACAATAATAATAATCTTCGCCAAACTGTGCAACATGTTGGCGATAACGGCGCTCTTTTCTTTTACATTTACATATAACTAGCTTACCACGCAGACATTGTTCTGCCCTTTTCGACGACCCTTTGTCATGTCCTACTAAAAAACATTAAATACGCAAAAAAATTATGGGTCACTCATGGGCAAAAAAACTATCCTATCTCTCAAGTTGGACCAAACTACACACGGTGTGCAAATTTGATTAAAATCGGTTAAGTACTCGTATTTTAGGAGTCCATCGCGGAAAAACAACATGACACGTAATTTATATATATTAAGATTTATATTACTTACATGCCAGGGAGGTATCATCCTTTCAGAAAGAATGGGTCAATGTGTGAAGGAGTATGAATGTGTAAGCCCGAGACTGCTATGAATACGGATGACAGTGGCCCTAAAGAAGTTTTTGGTTCTAGGATTCTACGCCCCAGACATGTCTAAACCCACTTATATCTGAGAGTAGTTTTGGGAAATCGTAAGCACGGTGTTAATGAAATGTAAGGGAAATGAAAATACTGTTATGTTAGGAGATTTTAATGGAAGGGTTGGGGTGAAGAGGCTTGGCTTTGAAAGGATATTGAGAACTTTTGGTGATGAAAGTATAAATGAGAATGGTGCAAAGCCTCCTCACCATATGTGTTTAAAAGAATCTTTTTGTGAGGAACACTTTCTTTCGTCATAAGAATATTCACATGTATACTTGGGAAAGAGGTGATAGAAGCATGATAGATTTCATAATTGTGGATGAAAGAATGAGGAGTGTAGTGGTGGATAAAAGGGTTTACCGGAGGTCTAACGTAGGAATGGATCACTACCTGGTCTTATGCCGAATTTACGGTTTATTCAGACGTTGGCGGCATCGGACATCTGTGTCTACCACTGCGTTACAGCGTATAAGAATAGAGAAGTTACAGGGAGAACATATAAGTGGTCTGAATGAATTGTGTATGAATGAGTTAGACTAAAAAAGATACTTTATGCAAAGGCGCTGCTTATTTCATACTGAAATTTCTTCCAGCAGGCCAGATACTGGACAGATTCAAAGAGAAGGAGATTTAGTGTGAACTATCATTATACATTATAATATTAATATACCTACTAAATATAAAATAAAGATAATAAAAACATATACATACATGCATACATACAGACATACATATACCTAAATACTATACTATATACGTATATAAAATAAAGTACATATAGATACACGTATATATACAAGTCATACATTTGATCATTGGGATGACAAAGAAAGATAGTGCTCTTTAACTCTCCTTGTAAACACTGAAACTATTTGAGCCTCACGAATTACAGCAGGAAGAGAATTCCATAAGCTGACTGCATGTACTTTAAAAGAAAATAGAACTTAGTTCTGGAGGAAGAAAAATTTTGGAGGGTTTTTAAATGTGATCGGCAAACTGCATTGGGAGAATGAGCAAAGCGGAATCGATTATATAGATACGGTGGTGATGTTGGATTGTATAGTATGTTAAAGAGGAGGCATAGGATTCAGGTATTCCTTCGAAGTCGGATTGAGAGCCAGTTGAGCTTTTTGCGATAGGAGGAGACGTGGTAATACTTTTTAGCCCAAAAATATAACGAATACATACGTTTTGCAAGCGCTCAAGTTTGTTTAATTGCTCCTCAGTCGCATCCAAATAACAGACATCAGCATAATCAAGAATCGGGAAAATAAGTGTTTGGACAAGAGAAATAATTGATATTTTAAGTAATGAAAAGTATAATTCTGCCCCCGTTAGTTAAAAGGACGCAACAAAAAGTAAATTTCGAGAAAAAATTCTTGAAATGACAAAACAGAAAAAGTCCGCTGTGTAGTAAATATTTATTTTTGTCAAAGTATTAATGTATGATATTATTTTTTACACTTTTCTTATTATACGCATGTATTGAATTTTTTAATTTTATTTATTTTTTTATAAAAACCTAAAAAAAGCATTTTATTTTAGCACAAAAAATTATACGAATCACTTCCAACTGAGTCAAAAAGGCGCAACAAGCCATATGTAGCTTTTATACTTAGCACACATATGATATTATATATTTTTAATTTACTCATATCAATTTTGCCATCAAAAATTAAATAATAAAGGATGCTTATGCAAAAATGTCACTTGTATTACAAATGAAATAAGGTTGCAATGATAAAATTATTTCCATTTTACCTATCAAGTAATTATTTCGTAATGAAAGTCTCTTTATTTTAATCAATATTCATTTAAAAAATTCAAACTGAACAAGTGTTATAAATACAAAGTTTAACATATGTATTTTTGTGACTACTAACATAACAACTAGACTTTAATGGGATCTTTTAGTTTCCAAGGCATTGTCACAGCCATAAATATTTGTTTCCAAACACTAAGTAATGTTCTCGTATAGTAATAATTCAACATCTTATAGTTTCTGTCTTAAATACCTATCTATCCATAAGTATAAGTAACAGAAATAACATATAAATTTACAAAACCTTCTTCTTACACTTCGTGTTCGGTGATCAAATTCACTTAATCATTATTTAACTTGTAAATTATACCAAAATTCCCTTCTATTTATAGGCGTTTGCGTTTATAATATAAAAATAATTAGAAATTAATAACTATATTATTTATGTAGTTATGAAACTTCGCGTGTTCCATCGTAACAAAAATAAGTAATATTGACTAGTTTTCTTAACACATAGTAACAGTAATAAAAAAATTATTACTTCACCAATTTAATGTTACTAGGTATTATAAATAACTGTCTTCTAACATCTACCCTCTATTAATATAAGTATAATGAAATTCACAACTTTACTATAAAAGTGTCAAAATATTATACAAAATATGTATTTAAAATAAATATCAGGGACTACTAAAATAGACACAAAAAATCATTAACCCTAGATCACTAACCTTCGTCGAAACGACGACACGGACTCAAAAAAAGTGGTATAAATTTTGAGTGCGTCGTCGTAAGCATTGCAGATTCCGGCTAATCTCAGTTGACCCAAAGCTCCCGCGACACACGAGCGTGTTTTTGTGTAGTGGCCCTGTGTGCGCCGTTCCAGCCACCATGAGTCGTCAATTCGACGAAGGTTAGTATTAACGTTATTCTTTCAAAGTCATTTTTAATTATTTTTTTTGGTGTTATAATTATTTCGGTGTTTCGTAAACTTTGTACTTAATTTGCCTACATTAAAATAAGAACTTACATTATTTTTATATTTGAATATATTTTTATTTTAGATACTACTAGTCAGTTGTTATTAGATGATAATAGTGACGAAGAAAACTGCTCTAAGAGTGAGATAGAAGAGCACCTTGAGGCTGATCCGGCTTATGAAATAGATGGTAAGGAAGAAATTTTTTCTGTGATAGAACAACCACCTTTAACCAAAGACATCCAGGCAAGTATAAAGCCCCAAAAGACAATATGCCTACTGTCGACTTGTGATAAGGTAGGGACAATTGATGAGTTAACCAAAAAACCCACGATGGTTGAGTTTTACAATCAAACTAAGGGCGGAGTAGCATCAAAAATTAGTCGAGCCACACATGCAAAAAAAGATTACAAATTCCGACACTTCAAACGGGACTGCGGGACTATATAACAGCGATTTTGAATATGCCAGGAACCAGTAGTTCTACTTCTACACATGAGACTGATCAAAGAAAAGATACAGTTAGTCTTACTATTGCCAAAAAAAGAAAAAATTGTGCAATTTGCCCCTCCGCAAAGCGAATAATGACAAAGAATTGTTGCACCAAGCGCAACAAATCCTTGTGTGGCGAACATAAACTTGACATTTGTCACAAGAGTATTAATTAATACTTTTTTTTCTAAACTGTTTCTTTCTTTTGTTGATTTTATTACTTAATTTTAATATTTTAATACTTTTTTAAGTGTCTGTTTCTTTTAGTTCATAAGAATTAAGCATTTAAAAAAAATGTTATGTTCAAATGAGTAAAAACTCAGGTCTGAATTAAAAGAGTGTCAAAGTAATTAAAATGTGATTTTAGTAGATAAAAAACTTATAAACATGTTAACAAATGATTAGTGTAATAAATAAGAAAAACACATATAAATATTTTATTCCATAAATCTTTAAAAGCCTCCCTTTTGTACGGCGTAGCCGAAACGACGAAGGTTAGTAATAAGCGTTGTAAAATAAGGTTAGTAATCTAGGGTTAAATTTAAATACATAGCTAAATTGGAGTGTGAATAGTAGGTAGTTTGATAAAATATAATATTAATAAATATTACTGGGCTGTCCGCAAATAATTAAAACTCTATACAATAATAAAATAACATTATGACAAAAACCTAGCTGTTAAAATGCACAGAAAGTATTAAAACAGGATTATTTACAAAATTACGATGAAAATATTCTTATGTTATCTCGTAACTATTTCGCGATCCTGGGAAATGAACGAGGCGCAGCCGCTGCGTCTTCGCAACCTGGTATATAGTTATCTATGGGCGCAACTGACAGAATATCGAACACTTCCTCTCCTCCCGCACTCTGCCACACATATGAAAACTAAATGGAAAAGACGCCTCTACCATTTACGGCTTTTGTATTAAGTATGTAAGTGACAAACTTTTCGCCTCCTTAATAAAATAAGACGCATCTACACCATGTACATCAAATGAAGGACGCATCTGGTATAAATGGCTTTTTTGCTTAGTATAGGCATACGATAAAGTTAAAATAAAAAAAACCTAAATGGTCAGTTACGTTTTTTTATCTTACGACGCGAAACTTTTAAGTAGAAGTGACTTTTTACTATTGTAACAACATAGAATTCTTAATAAAATAAGACACATATACAATAATACGTCTTTTTATCTAAGTGTTTGTTAGATGCGTTTTAACTTCTTATTCTTAGTAAGACCACATTCAAAGATGTAGATACGACTTTTTGGTTATCGGTAAATCCGAAACTAAGCAAGAAAGCTAAAATTAAAAATTATGCGCAGATCCGCCTTTTTTTTTCCTGATTCTGGCAATATATATAACTCCGTTTTTGAAAAAAAAATGTAGATACGTCCTTTTAACTAACAGGGGCAGAATTGATTTTCCGGCTAACTTCTGTAATATGTGCATTCCATGTCAATTTGCAATCCATGATGATGCCCAGATTCTTAACAGTTTCTGAGATGTTTAGTGGAGTGCCATTCATTTGCAGTACTGCGAGTGAAGTAAAATCAAGTAAGCTACGAGTAAACATGGTGCCTATAATTATTGCTTGTGATTTTTTAAGGTTTATAGCAAGTTTATACGATCTAGACCACTCATAGATTTTCTTTAGATGTTTATTTATTTCAAACATTGCTGAATTTGCTTCAGTCACTAGAAAATGACGATACAGCTGCAAATCGTCTGCATAGAGATTAAAATTTGAAGATTGCTTCAGCTTTTTCTTCATTTACTGATCACTATAAGTCAATTCAAAGCTTAATATAAGTTCAGTTTCAAGACAAATTTGACGCCTCAGCATATTGTCTAAGCGCATTCAAACTGCAGTGTTGTCTCGAAGCTACCTACTGCTATTTTTATGGCCTAAAAATAAATGGTGTGCAGCGGCGCCATAAGAATAGCTACTCGTACTACCCCGTAGCATTCCATGGTTATCGCAAGAAGCGACAAAGAGTAACTAAAACATGAAATGAAGTATTTACTTGATGAGAACTGAAAATTAAAAAATGTGATTGCCAAACCGCTTATCAATCGTGGCAGCAATTGCAATATTTAAACATAAATAAACATATTTAAACATCCTTTTATTAAATTATAAAATAATAAACTATATTTATTTATTTATATACTAATTTTATCATTATATCTAAATTTAAATTACTACAAAATATTTTTAATAAAAAATTAAATAAACTTTGAAATTTTACTTGAATTAAAATTATTTATAGAAAATTATAGCCTATCTTCCTAAGCCTATGTTGAGCAGTGAAATTTTTATAAGCTTTAGTAAATGAAAAGTGTTTCGCGTCTTATTATTTGTCCATATGCAATTAATATATAAAAACATTAAGATACGGATATTTCCCAGTAAAAATAAAAGTTTCCCATCAGTTTTTAATTTTAAAAATTACCATTAATTTACTTTGTCTTTTGGAAATGAAAAATATTTATGTTTGAAACATGGCTATAAAAATTATTTAAAATACCATTTTAAAGTCATAAAGATATTTCATACCGATACACTAAAATCTTTGTTGCCTAAACAATAATCACTTTCCATTTCTTATGATATATGCCATGAATAGCAAAACTTAATCATAACGTATAACATTGAATGATAATTTATGGTTATCTTAGACATACAAGTAAAGCACGCACGCGTAAATTCACGACAAAACCCACGATACAATCCACACCATCTGCATGCATGGCGGTCCACCACTGCGCGTTTTACTAGGAGTTTTCTTCTTCGCACAACCTCTTTGTGGAATCTTTTACCACCGAACAGTTTTGTGGAATAGGTTTCCGGACCGATACGACTTAGAACCTTCACGAAAAAGCTTACTCTTTGTAAAATTCCGGCAACGCACTTGCAATTCCGCTGGTGTTGCGGTTGTTCATGGACGACGGTAGTCACTTACCATCAAGTGAGCCGCATTCTCGTTTGTTCCCTCATCTATAAAAAAGTAATTTTAATTAAAAATAAAACTAGCTTTTAGCCGCAATTATGTCCGCGGAGATCTTCGTCAAAAAACTTTCAGATCTATAATAATAGTGTAATGGTGTTTTGGGGCAAGTACTCGTAGTTCAATTATGAAAAAAAAAACACTTTATACTCGGTTACCGTTACATCAAGTCCACTGCTGAATATAGATTATTGGGTATACACTCTTGCCGATTTCCTGGTTTTTCCCTTTTCACCTCTTACGATAATCGCGGGACGATATGGGGTAGTGGATATTCTAACGTCTCACACCGCCAGTATACGTACAAAAGAGAAGGGCCGTATAGGCAATTTCTAACTTAAGTTGTAAAGAGTCGTAACGAGACATCCCATGTACCACAGCTGTCTATAATATGAAAATAATATATAATATAAACACTTCTGTGGGTCGCCCGTGTAAACCATGTACCACGAATGAAACTGTATGTGGCTATATGATTATAGGAGTACTTTGAATGAGGCCCACAATAACTACTAACTAAAAAATTTGCGAAAGTAGTGAGTATATAAGAAAGGTCCTCACTGCCTGTCATGTAAAAGAAAAAGTAAATCCATCCAACGACACCCCACATGATGGAATAGACGAATAAAAAACCATCATCCTCCCTTTCATCATCATTACAGCTCTTCACAAGTCCATTGCTGAACATAGACCTCCCCCAAGTAATGCCACAAAGCACGGTGCTGAGCCACCTGGGTCCATCGACTTCCTGCATGTCTTACCAGGTCATCACTCCATCTAGTGGAGGTCACCCTGCACTACGCCTACCAGTACGAGGCTGCCACTCGAGAACCTTTCTTCCCAATCGGTTATCGGTTCTTCGAGCTATATGGCCGGCCCATTGCCAGTTCATCTTACTAATCCATTGGGCTATGTCGGTCACTCTGGTTTCACTGCGGATATGCTCGTTTCTGAGTCTATCACCCAGAGAAACTCCGAGAATTGCCCTTTCCATAGCTCGCTGAGCGACTCTGAGCGTCCTCATACGGCCAGTAGTGAAGGACCACGTCTCAGATCCGTAAGTCACTGGCAACACGCACTAGTTGTAAAATCTAGTTTTCAGAGTTTGAGGTATACCTCAATCCTCCCTTTACCTGTATGATATTTTTATTCGCAGTTTTGCAGACGTGATTAATATCTACAACTATGCCAAATTACAGATTTGTGGCACTGTCTCTGAGTAATGCCGCAGCCTCACAGACGGACATGGCGAAACTATAAGAGTTCCTTGTTGTATAACTACTAAAAACTAAAAATTGATTTCAAAATCAGCCTGCATGTTTTTCGAATGAAATATCTTGGATTTCTGCAGGCGTTGCTCACCGTTCATTCGTAGAGTTTCATCACACATTGTTTCATCCGTCCCCAGAGTAGCCCGAGACAACCCAGACCGAAATGTCGTTCATGTCTTAATTGCATGTTAACACACCTATTTTAATAGAAGCTAATTATTTCGATATTACAAAAAGAAATTCCAATTTTTATATACATATAACAAAAGATTCATATCCAGTTGGCATGCTCACGACTTGATTACAAAATGCTAACATATTTTTAGTAAGATTTATTTAAACAACACTAAATGTCTTCAAAAACAGCAAAATCGTAACCTTATACATGGTGTAGTGCGTTATGGAACCGCCACTATTTTAGTTGTAGCTAAAACGAGTCGGCTGGACCGTTAAAGAACCAAGCTCCCACAGCGTAAAATAGTAGTTTCATGCTGAGTTTCGAATAGAGAGTGTAGATGAGACCCTTTTTACTAGACCATATAGACTACTTGTAACTATCTTATTTGACAGTTATCAGTAGTAACATCTGCCTGGCTCCAGCATCCACTTATCACCAGGTAGTCTGTGCTCGTTTGTTACCTTATTTTATAAAATTATAGTTCTTTGAAGCCGACTTTTTTATTAGTTATTTTATTAGTTAAATTTAAGAAGGAGCAGTTTTATGAAACTTTATGGTGAATGTAAAACTGCAATAGGGTTTGTTGATGATTTTACTGTTAGTCAAAAGGCTGTTACAGCTTCGAATTCAGGAATCCTCCCGATTGAAAAGCCGGTCTATTTTACTTTTTTTGAACTTTGTGCTTGCAGTACTTGTTTAGTGGCATACCTACCTGATGGTACCTACCGGATCCCTACCTGATTAAAGTAAAACGAATAATTTTTTTTATAGGATAGGGTGAAAAACGAGCACACAGTCCACCTGATGGTAAGTGGATGCTGTGCCCCATAGACATCTACATTTATGTTGGATTAAGAATCAAAACGCAGATGCGTTGTCACCCTTGAGGACGAAAATGGAATGCCTCGTTTCCAGTAAAAAGGGTCTCCGGTTCTCTACACTCATCATACGAAGTACAGCAGCATTAAGCTACTATTTCACGTTGGTATTCTGTGAGAGCGTGGTCCTTCCCCGGACACCCATTCGTGCTACAATTATACATCTAATGTAACTGCAGCATGGCTCTACCATGAAATATCTAAGTAAATAGTTTCTTTTTTTTCGATGTGGCGTATTCACGAAAATATAAGAAATCATTAACATTATGTACCTCATTTGAATATGAAATTAGCTCTTATATATTCTCGTGCTTGTAATAACTCTCAAACACTGTCAATTTAAGTTTTGTTTCGATCTGCCTCAACCAATTTATAGTCACTGCGAAATATTAAGACACCACTATATACCAGGGTTGTGAAATCGCTCGGCTGCGCCGGCGCGACTCTCAGTAGTGAACGAGCTACGGTACCAATTGAGCCAGTCCACTGCGCGTGACCTTCGACCGGCCTTGGGGTGAGTTGAGACACACACACCTGACCTTGGCTTTCGCAACTGTTACCTGATAGTGAGAGTTTTGTATTTTTGAACGCATAATATGTGCCCGATACACATTTATTATGTATAATCTGTGACTGTGTGTAATTTGACATTTTAGCTTTTGCGGGTTTCTTACAAATGTCCCACTTTAAGTTATTAATTTTAGGAGATTTTCAAAGCATAATTCTTTAACGAATTTCTCTGTTTTACATTTTTCATTAGTGTCGGCATAAATAAGAGATGTTTAATACAATTTAAAAATCATATAGTCCAAATTCCTTTTTGTATAATGACAAGATAAAACTATAATGATGTGCATGTGCACGAAGTTGATTTTTACTAAATCGATTAGCAACTTTCGTAGCACGCACATGAGTAAGTTACCTAAAGGTATCTCTATCTAAATCACAATTTTTTAACATATACATTTTAGTATTTTAGTTATTTAATTTTAGTATATAACTCCGGTTTAGTTATTAGCTTCTAAAATTTAAGAAGAACAAAATAACAATGTAATAGCAAACAAAAACTAAATAGCCAAACCGACACATTATTTTTCATTTACGACTATGGTCAGGCAATTGATTAGTTTATATTTTATTAGATGAGCGTTAACCTGTATAACTTGTTTATTTTTATTTATATTTTTGTGTGTATGATATTTTGATTTGATTTGGTTATGTTTAGATAAATTTATTAAATTAATATTAACTAAATAAGAATCAACCACATTTTAATATAACATTATTAACTTATTACTATACTAGTATTATTACTATACTATTACTATACTAGTATACTTCCTCAATGATCAAAATATTCGCGTATTTATCGATGATATTTAATTGTAAATTTAGTAATCGTTTTGTGTTTACAAAATATGTTTACTTTTTGGGGTGAAACACTACTCGTAGCTAAACCAACCAATCGTGCGAATTGTGAACTTATGAAATAAGACTATGTGCAACAGTGGACTGGTGATGGACTGTCGTGGTGATTATTTTAACCGTTCCTCTCTAGAGAATTTAATCAATTTCATAAAACGTTTTCAAGAAAGTTTTTTTAACATGACGGACTTGATAGTCTCTCTTAAAAATTTCGGTTAAGTCCTATTTGTGTATTCTTTCATACGTAGGTAAACGTATGTGTTTACTATAATTTCTTTTAAATTATGCATAAATAATTTAAAAACATCGTAAATCAGTCGTGCTGCAGATTACACTACTAATTCACGTGGAAGTACAGTAGAATAAATACAAAATTTTGCTATCCGGGTTGCTGGACGAATAATTTTATTTAAGGTGCTATTTTTTTAATACCATCTAAACATTGTTTAAAAAAACATTGTTTAAAATTTAAACAATGTTTAGATGGCTACAACTAGGTGCAACCGGTTCAAGTTAGTTAAACTTAGATGTATTCAATTTATTTATGATACGAGTAATGTCAGAAAAATTATAAGCCCTGATTTACCCGGACTTTTATTATCTAGAAATATCTGGGGCTTTTGAGGTGGTGAGCTTTGACAATGTAACCTAATTTCAAAACGGTAGTAGAATTAGAAAAATTACATGTGTTTAACCAATTCTCGAACATTAATTTCTTTCGACAAAGAATTAAATATTTAAATGCGCAGTGTTTTTTTCCTGTGCCACAAATATTTTAGAAACGATAATATAACGAAACTTAAAAAGAATGAATGAAGAAAGAGTGATAAAAGAAATTTATGGTGCAGAAATAGCGGCAGAGTCGACAAGGCACTCGACTTCCTAGTCGGAAGCTTATAGACCAAATTGGCAATATATGAACGACGGGCCAAGTTAAGAGTTCAAGTTAATCGAACAAATCAGCGACATATGTAAGATAATCCAAGTTAAGAGTAAAGTTAACCGACGAGCACGTAGATATAATATGGTAGCAGGAGAGGTGTGTCAGGATCGTGCCAAATGAAAGTCCCTAGTCTTCATCTACTCCTATGCGTGACAGGCGTGAGAGTTTATGTTTAAGTATGTTATGTTTTATTTAAATTTAATTTTTTTACATCTTTTACATTTTTATTAAATCAAGTTGAAGTTACGGCCTGTAACGTCCCATTATTTGGCGCAGACCTCTCATTTCTGAAAAGGTTATAGAGTTTTTAATTTATAAGTCCACCACGCTGCTCGAGCGTGTTGGCGGACTCCACATGTCCTCGAAATGTTTTTATTTCTCAGACGTGCTAGTTGCATTACGCTGTTTTCCTTCACCACAGTTCACGTGGTAATTTAGCAGTAAAGAATGCAATTAACAATTTCATTGATGCCGGCGGGGATCGAACTTTGAGAGAACAAACTTGAGCGAGCGCTTTATAAGTAATTGGTAATAATTATGAAGAGAATATAAGCCTAAAAAAATACGTGGTCTATTAAAAATTTACCGCAGTCACATTCGTGCAACCATCAAATGCGTTCACTTAAGCGGAGTTACTAACTTTTTACGACAATTTGTCTCGTATTTTATAGGTGAAATATAAAAAGGTTTTTACAATTTAAAGTCAAAGGAATACATACAACGAAATATAATACTATCAAGTCACACTTAACCAAACACCTTTTACAATGTATGTAATATAATGTCAAATTTATATTCTTATTAAAACCAATATTGGTATATTATAATATATGGATTTGTCTAAACATGTACATCGTCAAACAATAGACTCTTAATTGCTTTTCTTAACCATTCTTATCCAGATAAAAACTCTTAAAAAACATTTTTAAAGAAATATTAATCAAAAGATATATTGAAGTAACCTATAAATTTTACATATATTGTTCTTTGTTTCTGTAAACCAGAATTTTTTTACTGTTTACACTAATTTAGTAACTTTTTATCTCTGTTGTCGTAACAATGTTTAATTGCTTCGTAACGGGGAGTACGACATTGTTATAATAATACCTACTATTTATAATTTATTATTTTTATATTTTTTAAATACGTTTTTTGATTTGTTTCCAAGTTGTGAATTGTATTTTTCTTTAATAAAGCAATAACAGTTTAGAACAATAATAAAATATGAAATGTAATTGCTCAATATTATTGTCGCATATAAAGAAGTAACGTACACACGTTCATAGTTTGAAACCGAGTGCCGTTGTCGCATAAGTTTGTACTGCTATTTTAATACTTCACAATTTCTTAAAATGTTTTAATTTCTCAAACTTGTAAGATATTAGATGTTTCCTTCGCCGAGCACAGAGCAACACAAGCCATCGGCGGATCAGAGGGGGAGTAGCCATACCTTCGATCAACAATACCAACTAGATGTCGGGTCGGCGCAAGAAATCCATCTCAGTAAATAAGAGCGCACATGAGACGTGAGCTCTTGCACGTGAGAGTGTAGCTCGCAAGGCAATAACGGGAAAAAGAACTTAATGTGTTATAACTTAAGGTTGATTTCACACTAAATGTTATTTAATTTATGTCTTTTCATAGTTTATATTCATACGAACAGTATTTAGCTATGATTTTGTACGTGACCCGTTATCTAGTTGGTATTGTTGATCGAAGTGCTCACTATACAAAATCTAGTTGCGCGGCTAAATCAACGGCCAGCAAAAATGTCGAATTGTTCCATTTTTGGCTGTAAAAAGAGATCTGCCACGTCAAATTTATAAATAGATGGCGTTAACGTTAATATATATACAATTTTAATCACATTATTGGTATTTACTTCTTTTCAAACTTAATAATTACCGTCGTGTTGTTTCGGATTTACTTACCAACACGGTCCGCTCGCTCGACCAGTCGGCATGTGGTATGACGATATGCAGATCGGTCGAGCGACTGATCCGAGTCTGTATCTGAGTTATCGCTGTCACCAAGCGATACTGTTATATATTATCTATGTGTAAGTACAATTGTTAATTTATTGTTTTAGTGTATGAGTTTTGTTTTTTGTATTTGTGTGGGTTTCGTAGTGATAGACGATAATTGTTTTTATGAGCCGACGCAGATTACCCCAGCGAAAATGGCAGATAATTCCGTATCGCTACTCCCCTCGGTCCGGCGGTGGCCCGTATTACTCTATGCCGCCGATTATTATGAAGTTTTGAGAAGAGCGTTTATCCCTCATACTATCGCGGTTTAAGTTAATGTTCACTCATTCAATATTAAGGTCCATTGCGGAACAAAGTCCTTTCCCACGCATTGCTTGGAAGAAGGGTTGACAATCGCAGTTTTATGAAAATTTTGAGTTGTTATCCGTAAGATATTCTTTTTCATTTCCCTCCGTTGCCTCAACACACGCGGGTGATATGGTGAAGTCGATTTTATGACGCCGCTACTAAAAGAATTAAAACGATTTTTGTTCTATTACTGCATTTACCTTCACTTTTTGCTTTTCTTCTATTAAATTAAATAACTAAAAGATCACTTTCTAAACATTCTGAACCTGTGTCAGTAAGTACCCTTGTATTTATTATCCAGGAACACTTGAGTTAGAATACATTTGTACACTACCTATCAAGTTACTCGGTGGACAGTCTCCGCATAATGTTGACAGTTCAAAAAAACTTCAATGTCGAGCGCTCACAGTGCTATAAAGTTTGCGCAAGAACTCGATTAGGAGTAATCTTACTTGTTTCTTCACCGATATGGTGGAGACAGAAGAAATACATTTTTTTTACGGAATAAGAGTGACAATTGTAACACCGAAATGATATTTTATCGCAATACTATGCTCAGGGTTTCTGCGAGATTAATTTCAAAACAACAACATTTGTGGTAGTGCGAAAGCAACTTACCTAGACACATGGCAACGTGTATATTTACATAATCCATTTCAAGTTAATTCGCCTACCCCCATAAAAACTACTTGTTATTTTGCTTATGTAATGAGTCCTCTTGAACTATCCAATAAAATATATGCAATTTTTAATTGTTATACCAATATATAGCGATAGTGTCAATTAATTTACTAGTATTTTAATATTAATATGTAATACGTTATGTCTTTGTATATGTTTATTTACACTTAATGCCTTATGTATTCTCTCCCAGTTAAGCGTTAGGCTAAAGAGATAGATATATAAAAGGCAGTGCAGCGGTAATCGAGATAGAAAGGGGCGATAAATAGTAAAATTATATACAATATGTAACGTAATTAACGCACACCCTCAGACACCCCGATTAGTATATTATGTTATAATCATAATACATACACTGAATTTTTAGTTAAGCATTTTTATGCACTGATTATTTATCAAATTAGTTACACTAATTCCAGAAGAATGTTGTGCATGCTTGAAATAAAGTTCATTTATCTTTATTTTTATTGAATGACAAAATTAGTAATAATACAAATAAAACTGCACTCTTAAAAGTCTTATTGCCTTAAGTTACGGTCCGTTTCAGTTTGTTTTGACTGTACAGATTTAGTGTGACTCTAATTCACGTAGTTTTAATTATTTTTGGGATAAAAAATTACCTATATTAAAATTATAGGAATCGATTCAGTAAACGATTCTGAACAAATTACTTTCTCAAAATGCGTTAATTACGTTACATATTGTATATAAACATATAATTAAAAACCTACAATATATACATAATACATTTAAACATGTATTATCTGTCAGAACAAATATGAAATATATATGAAAATAAGAGCTGCGTTAGTTCAAACTTGCAACTATTTTTCCACATACATACGGACTTTATTTAAAAAAAAAACTTGTAGGGAGCTTTTTTAATGTCAAAAGGGATGTCGTTCCAGAGTCTGAGGGCCGTGAGGGCGTAAGAGTGAGATGCCGATACGGAAAGAGTAACGGTACAGTACGGTTTATCTTGCAGACCGGCTCCTAAACATATGACTAGTATTTTAGTTATGAAATATGTAATTATGTTTTTACATAAGTGAAGGTGGCAAGCGATTATACTATACCTTATATTTGTCCTTAGAGATGTAAATGCGTCTGGATTTTGGGTCGTAGTTAGACGTGAAAATATGTGAGCCGGATACTGTGGCTACTGACTATCAGGTGGACTACGTGGTCGTTTGTAACCCATGCTTTTTTTAAAAACGATAATGAAAAATACTTAAATGTATAGTAAGTTTTCTTAGTCATCCATACGCTCTATTTAACGCTCACTCGCGACTGATTCTTCGCCACGTCTTAATTATTCAGTAGCGACACAATATGTACATATATATTAGTGTTATTGGCCAACAACCTGCCAGCACAGAGTGATTTGTATAGACAAACTTTGCATCTAATACAAACCAGCTAGGTAGCGTGTCCTCGAAACACCTAGATACAGTCGTAAACTAAAAAAAAAGAGGATCGGTACTCGGTACATATAGGTTTTAATTTAAAAATAAATAACCTTAATAACATGGCTGGAGGCGATTGGAATAAAAACTTATTACATTGTACTACATCTTTCTCAGGAATAACGCCTATTTACACACAAGAAAAACAAAATTCTATCCATTATGATAGAGCAGTTTCTTATAAATCAGTTACACACAAACACATGGTGTGTTTTTGTGTGTGTATGTGTGCGCGTGTGTGTTTGTCAAAACTGCGAGAAAAATAATTACGGTAAAATAAGATACCATTAAGTCTCGTACTGTCTCTTATCACTTTAAGTCAAAGCGACTGCGACACCACGAGATTTAACGACATCTTAGCGTTTGATTATTTAGCCGTTAATATTGCATTTTTAGAGTAACTTCAAAAATCATTCGATTTTTTATGTTGGTTATACCCAAACTATCTAAACCTCTCATGATTCTTCCTACTCCCGATCTGAAATAGGTGTGTGTTGTGTACGATGATCGCTTCGATCTATTTAGCCTCAAAGATAAACCGTATCGTCGGTAAATATAATCATATAAACGGAATGTGTGAACTGCCCCTGTGTGTAATATCATAGAGTTATCGATTACGATTTTTGCTGCCATAGAATCGAAATAATTCGATGTTGCAGCACCACAATCGTCATTTTCACTCGGATGTTTTTTTTTAATTTTCAGTCGTCTTTAGGTAGTTTTCGTTTACGTTTTCGTTCGAAGTAGTTCGCGCCGGATCGGGCAAATGCTTGAAACTGGCCCAGTATTATGCTAAACCTACTAAAAATATGTTTTGTTGTATCATATTTCAACTAAACTTTTTAACTAACTAAGAATTTTTATTACACAACAAAAAGCTATTTGGCACTATCATAATCACTCGTGCCAATATTTGGTTTCTAATAGACCTTCAAAAAATTTGGCTGGATATAACACGGTAAAGACTTTACGCGAAGATCTTGTGCAAGTTTGTTGTAAGATTTATAATCACGTAAAATCTCAAGAGGGTGTGTCAGTTTGAACAAGGTTAAATTTTTCGCAATAACGTTATAGAGTAGGACAGCAGTGCTAATGTAGAACACTTATATATTGTAATAACGTACCTTATCTTTTTTCGTGTGTATGTATGTAGATGTATTGTATGTATATATAACTTTTTATTTGCGCCCTCCTAAACCCAAGCCTAAATGCATCGACTACGTATTGAAATTTTGAAATGCGAAATATCGTTAGACTCATGTAGGCTGCATTTTATAATTAAAATATCAATACGAACAATAAGGGATTTTTTCAACTGTGTAAAAACGAAAAAAACAATCTTATCAAAGGTTAAATTGAATCTCGATGCCTTTTATTAGATGTAAAATTTTCATAACATACAAATGTTACGTGTATTAGATGTTTACTAACTTTGGTGTAAAAGTTCTATTTTTAAACAACATTAGCTTTATCGTTATTAACTAAAATATTTTGATATTTTGAACACAACATCAATTTGTTATAATATAAAACAGCATTTTGAATGCTTGTTAAAAGCAATCAATAATATTTGATTTGTCATAAAACGGGTTTTGCCGGTTGCGGTCAGTTTCGGTAGACGTAGAAGGGAGCATCGAAATCGTGAAAGCTTAATCATGAACACCGCTACTTCAATACGACCTTGACCGCAAATTTTTTTTCGACAGACAAAAATATACCTTATATTTCATCATAAGCATTTGATATAAAATTGTAATAAATGTTTAATAAATCTAATTCACATGTTGTACGTGGACAAGACAAACAATGTTCAATTTAAGACCTATTCGTTGATGACATTATTGGGGTCACTGAGCATAGTAGGTCATCCAGCGATTCTGCCATAAATATTATATTGTCTACAAATCGAAGGTGAGTTATTGGAATTGTTTTAAATATTTCAAAGTGTGTTGAAACAAATCATTAGGGTGACAATAAATTACGACCTAGATGGACATGGATTTGGGAATTAATATGCCAGACAAATCCCTTTCCGGTCTGAACAAAAAACAAGAAAATGAATTTTTTTATTATGTTTTATTGAACCTTTCATAAACAGAATAGGATTAAAAGTGGACCTTAAGTACGCCCTTTGATGCCGTTGGCCAAATCTTCCCCTATTCGATCTACATTTTTTTAATCTACTTACATTTTATTTACTTAGTCGTATCATAAAAATACAACCATAAATTATTTAAAATGTTAAAAATTACGAAAGCCCTTTTCGCGTGCATTTTTTTTTTCACGTGTATTTTATTCATAATATGCATAATCATTAATTTCAAATCAAACTGTTTGTAATAATTAATTACAAATATTTAATTTACGAGTAAATAACTTATTCTAAATTTTACTTCATAACTGTTTAAAACCAAAAAGGGCTCTGACGAATGTAGTTTTTACAATATTAGTGTGATAGGCTAAATAACGTTCCATCTAATGGTATGTTATCTAACCTGTCACAGTGGCTACTGCAGTCTGCAGCAGCTACAGCCAATACAATTTAAGCCTGATTCATTGGTCAAATGGTCGTAATCGTATTTCTGATCATAAAGTCCGTGGTTCAAGACCAGGGTCAGGCCAAAATCAATTATTGAATAATTGTGTCAAGAAATTCTCAGTAGCAGCCCGGAGTCAGAAAGTTGACGGCGAACGTAAAGCCATTGGTCTCGCGTCTGATCTTTCTCCGTTCGTGTCGGACTACCGTCCATCGGATTGTAAGTGAAAGGGAATAGAGAGTGCACCTGTATTCGTTAACACACTTGGGCACAATAATCCCGTCCTGCGTCGATGGCTGGTCTCCGTTAAAGCTGGTTCCTATAACCTAAATTCGGTCTGCACATCAATTATGGATAGAAAAATTTTAGAGATTTATTAGTAATCCGACACGACCGAGGCACGGTGGTGAGACACTGCCAATTTACTGACTCCGTGTAGCTGCTGAAGACTCTGAGAATTTCTTAACGGAAACACTCAATACCTGATTTTTTAGCCCGACCCGCGATTCGAACCCGTGACCTTACAATCAGCAATCGAGCTTAACCACAAGAACAACAAGTCAGTCATATTCGTAATCTGTATGTGAATTTTATGGTAAAAAATATTTTCTTCAATTAGTGTGATCAACCGAGCCTGCAACGATACAAACATGGTAACCCTGTTCGTGTTGTAACACATTCGTCTGAAGATATATATTAAACGTGTTTGCGTGCGTAGCCTTGACCTAATGACGATGACCGGGAGATGAATCTGTCAAGTTACTGCGCTATAATTTACCAAAAATATCAATGCTTAATGATAAGCTTTAAATTATAAAATAGTGTTGAGTTTTAGTAATCGTAAACCTAAAAGCAGTTCATAGTTCCTTTATGTTTCGTAGTTGCTTGAGTCAGGGAAATTTTTAATTGTGACTCAAAGAGTATCTTTAGATAATGTGCATCTCTTAAAAAAAAGCAAGTTTATAAAAATATGTACATATGTAAAATCCGACAAAAAGCTTTAAGGCAAGCACCGAAAAAAGAGGTCTGTGGCCAACACAGGAATGTATGTAGGTTTCTTTTACAAACGTGACAAACGAACTTGGAGTTCATTTGCTGGTAAATGGCTACAGCAATTCATGTTTACCTGCAGGAAACGTCATACAAAGAAGGTACAGATGCATTACCACCTTTGAGAACTAAACTGGAATGTCTCACAGCCCATAATCCTACTGCCTCTCTGTACCCTTCAGACCGGAACGGAGCAGCACAAGTGATGCAATTAGGCGGCAGAAATAAATAAGATGGTGCCCACCAAGCCAAACTTTTAGGCAGAGAAGATGATAAAATTTATTAATAAAAAATAATTTGCGAATTGTATGTGGTTTAATTACCTCTGCATTGTCCGAAGAGTAAGAGGATTGACAAAGACCCCGCTTTACGATGTTCGTGTCATTTAGAGGTAATAAAACCACATACTAGTACAATTTGCAAATAAAAATTTATTTTAATGAAATTAAATGTCATGGTCGAATTATCTGAAAAAAAATTTAGTTTTTTCAGACGTACGAACGCAGTAACAGATGAATCGCTTTTTTTACGCTAGTAATATATAAGTCAATGCTTTTTTGACGCTGGTAAAGCACTTCACGTGCGTTGTGGTTTTAAAAACAGGAGCTTAAATCATTTGTAACTCATTTATATACAATCGGGTGCTGTAACGTGACTGACATTTTACTTTAATTTTCGCACTGAAATTGAGCACAATTACTTTTAAAAGTTAATATGTTGTACTGCAATTTGGAAAGTTGATTTAAAAAGTCTTTTTTCTTGTTAATATCCGCTCTCATTAAGGAACTTACGGCCTTATTCATAAAAGTCGACGTCGACATGCTTAAAGTTGCTTTTTCTCTTTCCACTGAAATAAATGCAAATAACAATAGCTTAAGATTCTAAAATTTTAACGAGCTGTTAGACTAATAATATTTTAAACTTATTATTGTATAAATGCAGACAGTAAGAGCAAACTTAATTTATAGTTTAGCAAAAAGTTCGAGATACTTGAAGGTTGCCTAATCTGATTCTCACCAGGCGGACCTCACGGCATAAAAGCAGTTCTTCTGCTGCAGATGAAACAAGTAGAAAACAAGACAGTAATCACGGTATTGAATTCATTAGCTAAGATCTAAGTACAAAATCAAAATGATATGTCTTACCTAGTTTGAACAGCACTTGCCGCCCTCCCTCAACTGCGCGCACTATCACCGCCACCAGTAATCATAGCACTTTAACCTTTTAACACCCTTTAACCCCACTACAATAAGAAAAGAAAATTACCATTGATAATAAAACACGTGTCGAATAAAAACGAGGTTTCATCCAGTCTCTGCTGCTTTGGTGGTTAAACGCTAAGTGAACGGCGACGGTCTTCAAAATCGCATCACATCGCAAAATACGCATCACGCGTTACTTTCTATTAATTATTCTATGCTTCTTCTATTGACAAGAAAAATTCATCAAATTTAATAATAATAATAAAAGCGACGACCTGAAGCAGAGAATCTGGTTGCTTGCTTGGTCTGATTGGGAAAAGCGGATTCGGCGATATACCGAGGGGTCGACACTCCGCTTCAACCAGAATTGTCTCTTCCAGAGTGATCAGAAGAGGTTCTATAAATCCTTATAGAGACTAATGGTACGTGGAACGAGCCAAGCACCGAATTAGGACGACACTGTCGCATTCTGACGCGGTCTATGGTCAGAGCCCGTAAACCACAGCAAGGGCCCTTGAACAGAAAATGTGGCTAGCCAGACGACGTAGCTGAGGCGATCCGTAGGGCCCCGAGCTGGAAAATTCCGGCGCTCAACGGGCTGCATCACTACTGCCTAAAGGGTTTTATAGTGTGTCACGCTGTGCTCGCTCGACAGTTTCAAGGGGCTCTCAACCAGAATTCGCTCCTGAGTCTCTTTATTTTTAAAGGAGCAAATACCACCTCATCACGTGTCTATCGACCATATACAAAACACTAACATCCATTTTGAGCGCGAGAATCATTCATCACCTGGACTCAGATCAGGTGATGTCATGCGCTCAAAATGGATATCGGAGCTGTATTTGTAGAACCAAAGAACCACTCTTCATTGACGCGGTCATTGGTAAGGTGGTTAAACGCAACCGTCGGAACTTCTCCGCCATCTGGATAGACTACAGAAAGGCATTCGACTCGGTGCCTCATATAGCTGAAGAGGGTCCTCGAGCTGTAAAAGTTTGACTGTAGAGTTAGAAACTTCTCGGGCAGTATATGGGCCAATAGAGTAAGATAATTTGTCATCAAGGCGAGCGGATGACGGCTGCGGAGGACCACATAAGGGTAAAAAGGGGTATCTTATAGAGCGATTGTTTGGTTCCAATTTGATTTGCCTCTCTCTGAAACGTCTCAGTACCTTACTGGAAGGCCCTGGAAAGTACAAAAGTGTAAAGTACTTTTCTACAAGCTCTTATTACTTGTGATAAGAGATTGTAGAAAAGAATGAGATAAGAGAGGTACTGTAGTAAACTATAGGTAAGTGTAGTAGAAGCTGAAACGTACCGATACCTGGGTATGTCACAAAATATAGGTATTGATGAGGCGGCCATGAAACAATTATTTTGCGATCTGTTTTATGCACGCTTGACCAAAGTGCTTAACAGCCTGTTGTCGGGCGCGAATAATATACAGGTATATGTATGTCGATTGGGTTGACATACTCAGGTGGACTCAGACCGAACTGAACGCTCTGGATAGAAAAGTTGGCACTATTATGACGTCCCATAGGAGTGTCATCCGAGATCGTCAGTATTGAGGTTGTACTTGTCTTAACGACAACTAAAAATAAAAAAACTGCGGTTGCTTACCCGCTCGCCAAAAATTACAACAATGGTAAATATCCTATTAGTCAATGTATGCGGGTGGCCTTTTTTCTGAAGTGGACTTTAATAGGCTGTAAAGGAATGAGAAGAAGAATCTTTACGCCTCTAACCGCAACGAGGCATTTCATGCTAGTTTCCAGGGTCAATCGAACCCGCATTTTTATGCAGGTATGGCATGGTAGATGTGAGTGTCTGTGGGCCATAGAATGTCATCTTTTTAATTTCCTTAAAATGGGAGTGACAAGCGAGCACACAGTCCACCTGACGGTAAGTGGATGCTGTGGCCCAAAGACGTCTATATCTATCCTCGATTAAAAATCAAAATGCAGATGCGTTGTCACCCCTGAAGACTAAGATAGAATGCCTCGTTTCTAGTCAAAAGGGTATCTGGTTCTCTACACTCACCATATGAAACACTGTTGTTGGTATTCATGTAATGTACGAGTATATCATGTGCGGAACTATGTTCTCGTTTCATCCTTACTACGCGCGAATGATTAAAACCTTAATAATGTTAGTAAATACAGTCCTACTATTTTTATAACAATTTAAATTTCCAGTTTTAGTTTTTCTTTATTACAGTTTTTTTCAATGGTGTGTGTAAATAAATATTAATATTCATTTCTGTTTCGTATTTATTTGTATTGTTGTTATTCAACTCTCCCAAGTTGTGTCTAAGAAGTTATATCAGCACAAATATGTTGGTGAATTTCACACTCGCACAGAATACAACATAATGCTGTTGCATGTGTTTTGATCACATAGTGAGTGACGAGAGTCGGAGATCCTTTCAAAGATCATTTACATTGAAGTTTTCAAAGACGTGAACTGCATACTCCTGTCACACCTATTTCTTCCGCAATATCAGTGCTTGCACGAGGGAGTTGTAAGTACTGACACTTACAAGTTCTGAGGCTTTACTCACTTAATCCTCAGAGGTGACAACGCATTGGTAGCTTTCTTTGTTTTAAGTTGACTGAAGGTGTAGACGCACTGTATTAGCCACTTACCATCAGGTGAACTGTTCGTTTGTTACTTTAAACCCTTATGCTAGGAGACTCGTACGAGGCCACTGATAATGCAATAGTTGTAATCGATTACAGGCCAAAAACGATTAAATATTAGTAACCATTGATAACTTAGCACAAGAATTGTTTAATGAATACATGTGCAATATTTCAGTGACTTGTTTGTTTCTGACCTAGAAGATATTTAGAGCAAGCTGTACTCGCGATTTCAAACGTGCAAACTTGTATCATCTTACTTAGAGATAAAACTCTGTAGTATATTAATTATAATAACTTCTTAGTAATCTCAATTAAGACATAAGAACTGGAGCAGCGCGACGAAATTGCTTAATGCCCTCTCCGTACTTTAATTTTTTTTTATGTATTATTTATTATATACGTATAATAAAATCGTCTCAAATAAGGGGGCGTCCATAAATTACGTAAGGTGTTTTTTTAAATTTTCTGTCCCTCCCTCTCCCCCTGGTGAGATGTCGTGAGATTTTATTCAACCCCACAAACACAACAACAAAATTTCACGTGAGATTTTTCAAAATGTGAGTTTCTTACGTAAACGCGTCAGATTGTTATTGTAAAAAGAAAAGACACATTAAACGTCCTATAACTCAAAAAGTATGGACATTAAAAAAAAGGTTCAAACAAAAGTTTTAGAAAATAAACTGATCTTTAAAAATAAATTTATACATTTTATTGATTAATCTAATATTTCAAGAGTTATTGGCCGCTATAGAAAAACCAGTTCATTAAATGAGCCATAAATCGTAAACGGTAAGTTTTATAAAAAAGTTTACTGGAAACAAAAGATGCGGAATTTTATTTTTTACAATAATGATTTCTATAACTTTTGCCTTAAAGTGCATAGTTTCCGAGATATCGGCTGAAATTTTTTTTTCAAGATGGCGCTTGATGCACCACCTGGATCTGTCATATTTTATGCTGAGTAAGTGATCCTAAACCCTATAAAAAATAAAATTGGATCGGAAATTTAGTGCAAAGTTAAATTCTATTTTTACTGTAGGTACTGTTTCATTAAACATTTTATTTATCAACAACGTCTTACAATCGTCGTTTCTCTAGCGCTCACGTGACCTTTATACAAATAATTTGATATTTAAATTGTTGATAATTTTTATTTTTGGATAAGAATATGGTAATAACTAAGTTATATTTTCCTTCGTTTAAAAATTGTCTTTGGCCAAACCTACTATACTCTTTGGCTTGACCACAGGTTTGACTAATTGGTTTAATAATCTGACATTTCAGTAGTGTTTAATCGTATTAAGATATAATATGCTTAATACTAAATCTGCCGTATAGTGGCGGTTAAGAATATCCACTACCCCATACCTTCCCGTGGGTGTCGTAAAAGGCGATAGAGGGAAACAGGCAGGAGATGGGCAGCAGCATCTTCCTGATAACAGCAACTGTACGACAAAAAAAACTGCGGTTGCCAACCCGCTCGCCAAGCGTGGCAACTATGGCAATATACCCCCCATGAACAATTACACAAATGGACGGCCCCCAGTCCCCGGCGGCCCGCTATTCCTGGCTACGGCGGCGACCATAGTAACGGCGGGGCAGTGGGTGGTAAGAATTTCCGGTGGAGGTTCGGTTGCCACCTACGACGACTCGACCTGACAACATGCAACGCACGCACCCTGAGAACTGACGAGAAGATCCTGGAGCTGGAAAAAGAGGTAGACAAGTTGCGCTAGAATATTATAGGATTATCCGAGGTCCGAAGAGGGGGGGAGGACACGGTGATTCTCGAATCCGGCAACTTGTTCTATCACCGGGAGGCGACCATCTGTCCCAAGGATGTGTCGGATTTATCGTCCACAAATCTCTCGTCAGCAACGTTGTAAAGATTGGGAGTGTGTCGACGAGGGTCGCGTACCTGATACTCAGAATCACCAAACGGTATTCGCTGAAGGTCATACAGGTTTACGCATCAACCTCGGCACATCCCGATGAGCAGGTGGAGGAAATGTATGAGGATATTTCCAAAGCCATGCATTCCTCCAAAACTTACACTACACGGTGTTGATGGGAGACTTCAACGCAAAACTAGGCACAAGAGAAAACGGTGAGCTGAAGTTAGGGAAATTTGGAGTAGGGCAACGGAACCGAAGGGGCCAACAGTTGGCCGATGGTTTTTATGGAGAAAGAGGGACTCTTTCTTCCAGAAGCGGCCCCACAGAAAGTGGACCTGGTCGAACCCCGACGGTTCGACTAAAAATGAGATTTACTTCATTATGACGACCAGACGCCAACTGTTTAGTGATGTCTCAGTGATCGGAAGGGTGAAAACTGGCAGCCATCACCGAATGGTTAGAGGCACACTGAACTTAAACGTTAAGTTGGAGAGGCCTCGTCTAATGAAGTCAACGCTCCGTTCCCCTCGTGCTCTAATCCAGAATCCCGAAAACTTTCAGCTCGAGTTACGTAACCGCTTTCAGTGCCTAGAAGATGTGCAATGCAGTGGACGATATGAATGACAAGCTCGTGGAAACTGTCCATGCGGTCGGAGCTATGTTCTGCAAGACCCGCCGCAGAAGAACACAAAAACTCTCCGATCACACTCTTAATCTCATGGCTGTTAGACGGGAGATGAGGCTGCAATCGTCAACAGATTTGACAGCATACAGGCAACTGAACAGACAGATCTCCAAATGCATGCGGCGAGACTTACGCAACTTTAATACTGCTCGTACTAAAGAAGCGATCGAGTGGAACCAGGGCTCCAAAGTCTTTGCCAGAGATCTGTCTGCCAGTAAGAGCCAACTGTCAAAGCTGAAGACTGAGTGTGGCAGCATCGTTTCCAGGACACCTGAGATTTTGAGTGAGATTGAGAGGTGAGAGGGCAGCTGTACACATCATCGTTGGAGCCTTTTAGCCGTTACACTTGCGTGTAAGTGTGAGTAACGATCCAAGAGCAAGTCTTATCTGACACTACTCCGATGATATTCCGGACGTCAGTCTAAGCGAGATTAGAATGGCTCTCCAGCACCTTAAAAACGGCAGGGCCCCAGGCGAGGATTTAATTAAAGCGGAGCTTCTGAAAGCAGGTGGAACACCGATACTTGAAGCCCTTCAGAAGCTCTTCAATTCCGTCCTCCATAGTGGCACTACGCCAGAGGCGTGGAGCAGAAGTGCGGTGGTCTTGTTCTTTAAGAAAGGCGACAACGCTCTCTTGAAGAACTACAGACCAATTTCCCTTCTGAGCCGCGTTTACGTGCTGTTTTCGAGAGTCATTACGAATCGTCTCGCACGCAGACTCGACGAATTCCAGCCTCCCGAACAAGCCGGTTTCTGAAAAGGCTTCAGTACCATAGACCACATACATACCCTGCGGCAGATTGTACAGAAGACTGAAGAGTACGATCTGCCACTTTGCCTGACGTATGTGGATTATGAGAAAGCCTTTGATTCCGTCGAAATTTGGGCGGTGTTACAATCCCTTCAGCGGTGCCAAGTTGACTGTCGGTATATCGAATTCCTGAAGTGTTTGTACAGTAGGGCTACGATGGCTATCCGAGTACAGAACCAGAGCCCGAAACCTATCCAACTGCAGAGAGGTGTAAGACAGGGTGACGTTATATCCTCGAAACTCTTCACCGCTGCATTGGAAGACGTTTTCAAGCTACTGGACTGGAAAGGATACGGTATTAACATCAATGGCGAGTATATCACTCACCTTCGATTTCCCGACGATATAGTCCTTATGGCAGAATCGCTGGAGGACTTAAGCACTATGCTCAATGACCTCAATAGTGCCTCCCAACCACAGAATTATTAAAAACAGGAGAAGTGGCAAGGGGGCGTGCCTGTGTCCGCGCGCTATGATCAAAATGTTCAGCTTCTATACAAATGGCCGTCTCTGCGAATTAGTGCGCTTGCGACCGTCACCGTGAAATATGCCATGTTGTTCAGTGGTTTTTTGTAAAAACTGAAGCCAAAACAAAAACTTTGTTAATCATAGAATCACATACCATACCTAAGTACAAGTATTTCATTATTTTTATCTTTAAAATCATATTAAACAACAAATCGTAAAATATTTCTTTCTCTTACTACGTATTTTTTGTTCCCCAATCAATATCATAGCCAAAGTAATATTTTTGCAGTAAATACATTGCTCCATAACCACTACCTAAGTATGACGTCAAGTGACTCAACAAGCAATGTAAATATCACAAAACAATACTTTATATATGCGGATATATTGCGTAGTACGGCCGCTGTATCTTGTGACGATCTAGTAATGTGCGTGATCAGATCCACTATCGGCAATAATGTGGATTGGCGAATTGCTATTATAGTTTATTTTCAAATTTGTCAACTGTTTCAAGCCGATGGGAAGACCGATGTGACATAATGTTTTTTTACTTACTTTGATTATTTTACAGCAACTACTACGCTGAATGCGTAACAAAAGGTCGTAAAGTAAGTTGATTAAATTTTAGGTTAATAATCGATGGAGTGTTCGTATGTTTGAATTATCGTATTTATGCCTTATCTTCGAAAAATTTTCATAATTTTCATGGTTTTGGGGTTTAATATAATTTACAGTTTTCAAAAGCTTCGAATGTATCATAAATACCTAAACTTTGGCTTAAAATTATTCAATATAATTATTCTTGCTATTTAGTTGTTAGACATGAGTGTGTATTTGTTTTCGTATATTTAACAATATTATCACTAACCAGGAGTTTTATAACAAAAGATCACCAAGCAAAACCTACTTAGTACATGGTGAGGCTAAAAAGTAGCTTAGGATATATGAAAATAATAAACAGGTTATTAATCGTACCTTTCGGCTTGCCAAATGATGCTAATTTAAAAAAGGAATGGATTGATGCCACTGAAAGGCCATCTGACTTCGTTCCCTACAAAAACTACTATTGGTCGTAGTAATTTGCATGCGAATTAAAATTATCATAAAAACAGCTTGTCTCGCTAATGATAAATAAGCAATTAAAACTAAAAATGTCAAACAGGAAGTCATGGCAGAGGCTTTGTTAATTTTTTTTAATATTAAGTTTCACCAATTTGAGCAGTCCCCGATGAATAATCACATTATAGTTCTTATAAAAGAAGTCATAGAAAAATACATTAATTTAAGATTACACTATTTGATAAAAATGCCACACCAGAAATATAAAAACGTCAAGTGCTGTACAAATACCTTCACTTCACAGGTCAGTGAGTAAACACCATAGCATAGTTCCAAAATACCTACTACTTCAATTCGCTATGATAGCCTAAACCAATATAACCAGATTTTTTTTTCTGTTTTTATTTATTTTATATTTAGGGCCCAAAAATTTTAGTACAATTTTGGTTTAAATAAAACAATCGATAACTTTCCAATTTAGTCAATCACTAACGTATATGTAAAATAAATAGCTTTTTTACAGCACAACGATAGTGCCCGATATTTTTGTGTGAGTAAGTAGTACGATGAATGGTAAATGGACGTTGTGGTTTTAGAGATATGGATTATATTTAATTGTGTAGTACGTTATGGTTTATTAAATGCGAGTGTATGCGTGACTGCGTATCTATTGCTTTTACTGATCTGTTTGTGTAGTAGTTGGCGCGTGGTAGGGGCCAACTGGAGACACCGGGTTCCGATACATTTTCAACTACTGGGCATATCTCCTTCATTATTATATCTATGCTCCCAACGGATAGGTCTTAAGATGAACATAGACAAAACAAAGATCATGTTTAATGTCCATGTCACACCTATGCCGGTAGTTGTTGGGAGCACTATGCTCGAAGTTGTTGACGAGTACTAGGGTTTGGGAATTCCCCACAATTTCAAAGTCCCGGGACACGAGATAGCCAACAATCAAAGTCCCGGGAATTACCGGGACTTCGAGACTTAAGAAAACAATTTTTTAAGAGAGCTAAGCCTTTTTTGAAGAATTTTAATTGAGTTATTTCCTTATGAAACATATTAAAAAGGCATTGTTTTTGTAAAAATCAACATTTATCAAACAGAAAATTAAATCTTAATAAGTTTAAAGTTAATTTCAGTCTTAATAATTGCTTTGTTTATTTCTTTTAATCACACACAAATTCAATCTCCACATACTTAAAGTTGTTCTTATTTACTAAGTGCTCGGCGCTAATCAAAACCATTGGGACGAAACCTATAACTGAGTGGAGCAACGGGCAGCATAGAGAACTCTCTTTTTCCCTAAAACTGTCACTTATAAACAGATAAATCTTATAGTTATAAAACGAACTTAATTGAAAATCATACCAATTTTAATAACGTCAAACAACAACAACTACACATTTATTGTGTTGTATACTCAGTAGTTATGTAGAAGACCGAGTAATTACTCATTAAACCAACAGATGGTGCCAGGCTCCTTCAATTATTTGAAAATAAAAATGATTACATAACAATTTCGATAATCTTGTCTCGTCTCAAGTCTCGACCTAAAAGTCCCGAGACTCGAGACAACTAAAATTACGAAAAGTCCCGGGACTTCGAGACACGAGACGTCCCGGGACCCAAACCCTAACGAGTACGTTTACCTGGGACAAATAGTCCGACTAGGTAAGTCCAACTTCGACCGAGAGGTCAATCGACGGATTCAACTCGGCTGGGCAGCGTTCGCGAAATTACGACATATCTTCTCGTCAGGTATCCCTCAATTTCTAAAAACTAGATTGTACAACCAGTGCGTGTTGCCAGTGATGACTTACGAATCTGAGACGTGGTCCTTCATTGCTGGCCGTATGAGGACGCTCAAGGTCGCTGAGCGAGCTATGGAGAGGGCTATGCTCGGAGTTTCTCTGCGTGATAAACTCAGAAATGAGGATATCCGCAGTAAAACCAGAGTGACCGACATAGCCCAACGGATTAATAAGCTGAAGTGGCAATGGGCCGGCCATATAGTTCGTAGAACCGATAACCGATGGAGAAGAAAGGTTCTCGAGTGGCAGCCTCGCACCGGTAAGCGTAGTGTAGGGCGACCCCCACTAGATGGAGTGACGACCTGGTAAGATATGCAGGAAGTCGTTGCATGCAGGTGGCTCAGGACCGTGCTTTGTGGCATTACTTGGGGGAGGCCTATGTTCAGCAGTGGACTTGTGAAGGGCTGTAATGATGATGATGAAGACTAAATCTTAAGCATGTACAATCTGGATAAAATGGACCAAAATAGTATTATTTTTTTTTGTTTAATCAGAAAAAAATTGCGTGATATTTGCCGAGAATCCCTCTCTCTCCAACGTAACATTAGATGAGATATGACTCGACCCCCCCCCCCCTTAAACATCTCACGTAATTTATGGACGCCCCCTAAGTAAATTATAACCTCAGGATTATAGCCAATGAAACGCTAAAGCAATATAGATCAAATAGAAGTAAGATCAATTTACAACATAAGCTAAATTTAAAAATGGCTCTAGCGGAAAATAACAGTTTGCATTCCCCTTTTTACAGGAAATGAGGCATTCCATCTTAGTCATCTGAAGTGTAAGATGTCTTTTGGTTACATCCATTTACCGTCTAGTGGATTGTATGCCGGCTTATCATACTTATTCTATAAACAAAGTCGTCATAAATATAATTGGTATCTTTTTAGTTTCTTGTTAAGATGTCATTCCTTACATTAATGGTTCTCTGTACACAATATTGACCATAAAACCATCGACGATTAATTTATGTAGATTTCTAGAATAATTAACACGTGACAGAGGAATGTAGCGGTGGCTGGGCGAAAAACTGAGATACTGAGATTCAGACCGACTATGCTCAGCGGCAGCGGTCGATACTTACCATCAAGGGAGCCGCATGTTCGTTTGCCTCCTATTCTAAAAAAATGCTGTGTCTGGCCCTGCGCATTGTTGATAGTCATAACTTAATATAAGTTGACTGGAAACTGTATTTTTTTTAATCAACAATCGAAGTGCACCGACACCAACTTGTTGACACAACAAATGAAAACATAAAGTAACGCACTGAGTGACGTTGACGACAGCCCTTTTTCCTCGTCCATTTTTATTATTAAATTAGGATTAGGCCTAATATTAAGCCCAAGACACCATTATAGTATCAAACTTTTTTATAATAGTATATTATTTTCTCGTATATCTGTATCTGTCTCGTTGGTCAAGTGATTTTAAACGCGACTTCTGATCACATGACTGATCATGTGATCCGTGTTAAAAAAATTGGTTGTCTGTAAAGTCGATTTACGGACGATAGTTTAACGTGACAACATCATAACAAACATTGATGAAATGATTGCATACTTTGTGAAAAAGAAATAGATGCGGCACAAGCCGAACGCTCAAGCTGTTCGTGTCTTTCGCTCGCTCTTGCAGCGCTCTCGCTCCGATCGAAAAGTTACAATGAGCGTAACGTTACAATGACGTTATCTTTCTTCGTGCGTGCAACCAGCGTTTATAGATTAAGTTAACGTTGTCACGTCAAAAATATTTTAAAACTAGTGATAATAAGACAACCGTAGATCTGATACAATCGTACTTCAACCATATATTATTTTTAATACTAGTATCGAATCTGGTATGTTTCCTGTTTTAATAAAGCATATTGAAGTAATACCTTTATTTACATCTGTAGTACATTGGACCGCGCTAATTTTAGGCGTATTTTAGTACTGCCAACCCTTAGTAGAATTTTTGAAAAAAATATTCATGATCAAATGTTAAATTTTTTTAGTGTAAATTATTAACTTCATAAAAATCAATTCGGTTTTACTAGGGGTCGCACGACAGCTGATTCTGATGTTGAGCTGATTAAATATATCTTCAATGCATGGGAGAATTCACAGGATGCTTTGGATACAATCTGTGACCTATCCAAAGCCTTCGGTTGTGTTAACCATGAAACATTAATCAGGAAACTTCAACACTACGGTGTAAGAAGTAATGCTTTCAAATTCATTATTTCATATTTAAGTAACAGAACGCTAAAAGTTCTCATCAATAGTATGAGTTATTCTTAGTACAAATTAGCGTGCCTCGGGGTTCAATTCTCGGCACCTTTTTGTTTCTTGAATATATTAATGACTTACCTTACATAGTAGGGGATAACCATGATATAGTATTATTTGCTGATGACACTTCATTAATTTTCAAATTAAAACAACAGTTACTAAATTACGACGAAGTAAATAATGCTTTATCTAAATTAGTAAATTGGTTTAATGTTAATATTTGCATTTAAATGGCACTAAAACTAAATGTATGAAATTCATGTTAGTACTAATGTAATTTTAAATAACGAGGAACTGAGTCTTGTTGATACCACCATTTTTTTTTTGGAATCACACAAGACGTAAAGCTTCAATCCATATATCAAAACTAGCAAGCAAATTTAGTTCTGCAGCATATCCTATAAAAAGATTAGAGCATAATTTCGTATGGTATTTTTCTATTGGGACACGTGACTGACACTAAAATTATATTTGTTTTACAAAAGGTGGCCTTCTATGACTTAAAACCGAAAGAGACGCTCAGAGAAAAATTTAAAGAAATTAATGTATTAATTTTGGCCTCTCAATACATTTACATTTATGAAATGAAATGATTTACACAAAAATAAAAGTAGTTTCTAATTTGTTATGTGTTAAATTGTAACGTACATTATTATAAGCTGTTATTTTTGAAAGTCCTGCTGGGTTTCTTGATGATTCTTCTCAGGACAGAGGTTTTTTTTTCCAAACCAGTGGTATATTAAAAAAAAGTAACTTTCAATAAATATTATTTAAAATATATATTGAATAAAAAGTTTATTTTTCTATTTCTGTTTCTGTGACCCTGAATTTGAATCCCAAATCAGTAGAGCTAAAAATTCACTTATAAGTTTTTCTTACAATATATCTTCGATAGCAACCCGGAGTCAGGAAGTGGGCGCTGTTCCACCCCAAAGCCTCGGAAAGCACGTAATGCCGTTAGTCCTACGATTGATATTTTCTCAATCAAGCTGGCTTGTCGTCCCATTGGACTATGAGAGTAAGGGAATATAGAGTGTACCTGTGCCTGATGCATACACTTGGGCTCTATAAACTGAACATGGCGTCACCTTTATAAATAAGACTACAAAAAAATTCGTTGTGATATGGGTTTTTGGTACGTTTTATAATTTCAGTCAGTTAGTCAGTGATTCCAATGAAAAGTTGTTCATTGGAATCAGTGATAGCCACTGACATCTATATATACGAGTACTTGTATATATAGAGGTCAGTGGTGATAACACATTCCCGTAAATTAGTAGTAATTAGAGTGGCCATTTCTAATCCCACTTTTTTTTGTACGGACTATAGTTTATTGCATGCGTTAAACACAAAGCGCGTAGAAAAGTTATACTAGTGCCTAAAAACCAAGTATCCAACGTTTTGTCGCATGAAATCGTATCTAACAATCATATTGAACATATAAATGATATATATTAAAAATCACTTCGTCAGAAATTGTTGTAATTATTTTTTTTAATCGATTAATTGCTGTTTTCACATTAAAAAGTAGTTTTAGTGGCTTTTGGTGTAGATTTATCAAGTTCGCATAGAGGGGTAAATATGTTGTACAAATACCTAAAAAACAAAGTAATAATAAAATTGATTTCTGATCGTTTTAAGATAATTGTTGTTTCTTCAATTAACAATAATAAAAAAATTGATTCTCAATAATAATAACATAGTAAAATTATTTTCTATTGTTGAATGAGAATTTTCTCCACCTTTTTTACGATCATATGAGCTTTATGAGTCATGCATTTTTCGTATTTCCAAACCTTTTTTTATTGACATTTGAGATAAAGTTATCGGAAAATTAGAAGTAGTAGTAATAAGGTTATTTGTGAAAACTTGTATGTATTTAAAAAAAATGACGTATAAAAGCATAAGCACTTAAGGAATTTGGATTTACCAAGAGCTTTTTAATTTAAATTCTAATATATTTTCACTTAAGAATGTCGTTAGGAATGTAATTGATGCCTAAGCTACTCCTTTTAATAGCTTGGTCTGTATGATGTTTAATACACACTCATACGCGTATATATAAAGTAAAGTAAAGTAAAATATACTTTATTGTACACCAAGGAACATATTACATTATTTATATATTTAAAGGGACATTGGTACAACAGGCGGCCTTATCGCTAAAACAGCGATCTCTTCCAGGCAACCTTAGGGCAGAGGATACTATTTTAAAAGATAGCGGAAGGGGTGTACAGAATATGATAAAGAAAGATAAATAGAAGAACATAAATGATTAAAAATGAATGACGACAGGTAGTAACTTAAGAGGAAAGGTAATAAAGTTTTAATTTATTTTTAAATATAGGAAGAGATTTAGATTTTTTGATATGTAAGGGGAGAGAATTCCATAGTCGTATAGCGGTAACCGTAAAAGAATTAGAATAGAAGGAAGAGGAATGTCTAGGGGTACTTAGAAGGAGATTATTTTGAGATCGTAAACTACTTAAATATATAAATCGGTCTTTCAAATAAGAAGGAGTGGTCGAATTGAACAGAATGCAGTAAAGAAGATGAAGAATGTGAGTATTCCTGCGAATACGAATCGGGAGCCACTTGAGCTTATGGCGGAATTCGGATATGTGGTCATACTTTCGTAACCCAAATATAAACCTTATGCAATAATTTTGAAGCCGCTCAAGTTTATTAAGTTGCTCGTATGTTAGGTCAAGATAACAAGTGTCCGCGTAGTCAAGGATCGGTAAAAGAAGAGACTGAGCCAGCGCAACTTTAGTAGGAATGGGGAGAACATTGCGTAATCTTCGAAGTGAACCAACTGCGGCAAACATTTTTTTACTTATTTCACTAACTTGCGGTCCCCAAGACAAAGTCTGATCGAACATAATACCTAAATTCTTAACTTTGTCACTGTATGGGATAAGTGTCCCATCGAATATGATTGGCGGGAGCAGCGACAAAGTTAACCGAGAGATTAATTTCGAACTCCCAATAATAATGGCTTGAGTCTTCAATGGATTAACTTTAAGCCCAAATGAATTACACCAATGAGAAATACGAATAAGATCTTCATTAATTAATCTAATTGTATTGGGGAGATCCGCAATCTTACATTGAGAGTAGATTTGTAAGTCGTCTGCATATAGGTGGTAAAGAGAAGTTATGTGGGAACAGATCGAATTGATGAAGATAGAGAACAATAGAGGAGACAACACGCCACCTTGTGGGACGCCAGCTTTGACAGCAGACCAGTCAGAAAACGTGTCTTGAATTTGTACACGTTGCCGGCGCCCTTGCAAGTAACTATGAAACCAACCAATTACTTCAGGAGATATGTTAAGAGAACTTAGGACAGCGAGTAAAACATCAAAGTCTACAGTATTGAAGGCATTACTAAAGTCAAGCAATGTCAATACTGTAACCTGCTGACTATCCATGCCCAGGCGAATATCATCAGTGATTCTAACCAAAGCCGTAGTCGTACTATGACCGGGACGGAAACCAGATTGGAATGAATTCAAAAGGTTATGATTGGACAGGAATTTGCTCAGCTGTTGGTATATTAGGCGCTCGAGTACTTTAGAGAGAAAGGAAAGGATGGATATAGGACGGTAATCCTCATTACTAGGCCGTCTTTCCAGGATGAAGGAAAAACACTGGTGTCAAGGGAACGGTTTAAAATAAGTGTAAGTATAGGAGCTAAAAGATCGAGTATTGGGATAATCATCTTACGACTAATGCTGTCGGAACCAACTGCGTCGGAAGTAATGGCTAATATATTCTTCTTAACATCACTGACAGTAACTTGGCTAAAGACAAAAGAGGAAAAATTGGGAATTGATATAGCAGAAAGTTGAGCAAGTGTATTTTTCTTCGTTGCACTGTCTATAGTGGCGCTAGAGAGGAAATGAGCATTAAGCTTATTTAAATTCAAATTAAGAGATTCTACATTACGCTTTGCTTTTCCAACCCCTAAAGATTTGAGAAAGTTCCAAACTTTAGTTGAGTTATCTTCCTCAACAACAGATTTATGGATATGGCGTCGTTGACTATCTGTACACACCATATTGAAGCGATTTCGTGCCCTGTTATATTTCTCTCGGTTAGAATCATTAGGATTCATACGATATTTAGATTTCGCTATGTTCTTTTTTTCTTGAAGTTTTTTTATATCGGCAGTGAGCCAGGGGGCAGGAAGATGCTTCATTCGAACTGGACGAATTGGAGCGTGAATGTCATACAGTTGTGTAAGTATGCTGTTAAAAATAGATATCTGCTCATCAACCGAACCAGCATTCGCAACTACTGACCAGTCAACCTTAGCAGTATCTTCTCGTAACTTATCCAGGTCCATTCTACTAAAATTGCGCCGGAGAAGGATCCTTCGCTTAGCCTTAGGAGGTTTTAATTTATAGGACAGGTAAAGTAGATCATGGTAAGAAAAAGCGGAGGCATTGCATTGACCATGCTTTGCAACATGGTCAATGGAAGAAACAAGTATTAAATCAAGGAGAGAAGGTACACAATTAGGAAAAGCATGAGTTGCTGAAAGTGGGAGAATATGTAAGTTAATGCCATTAACAAGAGATTTCAGACGGGATGCTCTAGCATCATTTTTGAGAAGACAAGTATTGAAATCTCCCATGACAATAGTGTGATTATAAAGCGAGGAGTATTGTTCTAAAAGAATTTCAAATGCTGAAAAATAATCAATTGTAACATTTGGACTGTAATAGACACCGAGAAGAAGCTTTAAATGTCCAAACAATATTTCGATGAATAGGTGTTCAGGGCCGGCGCTAGACACTGGCTGCGAAGTATTTAAAACTGTGTAAGGAATGTGTGATCTTAAATAAATCGCCACGCCACCGCCAGCGCGCCCAAGGCGGTCGTTGCGAATCAAGTGGAATCCGGGAAGAGAGTAAGATATTGAAGGCAAACATGGTTTTAACCAAGATTCAGAAACTAATATCGCATGTATATTTTCATTATAAAATGAGGACAACATGTCAGGATAATGTGCGGGAATACTCTGGGCATTTATATGAACAACATTAAAGTTTTTCAGGGTATCTGAGAAATGAGAATCAAGAGTTTCAGTTAAAGAAGGGATGCTATGATAACTGTCATTACTGCTCAATCCATCTGAATCACCGAGGGAAAAAAAACTGTCGTCTAAATTATCATTATTGAAAATCATAGATATCAAACTATAAATATAATATAAATAATAAATATAAGAAAAAAAAGAAAAAGTGGTTTACAAACCCACCCGCCAGTTGCAAGGAAAGATTCACTTCATAGAAGAAAAATTAATAGCATTTACAGAAAAAAGAAAAAAGAAAAAAGGAAAATAATTGTAACTATAAACACACAAAATACTTATTTATATACTTAAAAATGAACAAAAATAAACAAAAATAAAAAATTATAAACAACATGGTTCTACTACACAAAAACCCTTGTAGCCACGGCAGATATTTTGTCTGTGGCTAGATGTCAAACAGTACTGCTGTCATAAAGATAAACAAAACGAACTACTTATCTACTAGTTTCAATGCAAGCTTATAAAAATAAATATGAGGGTTAAATAGTTTAAACCGTTATATAAAAACAAATCGTAAAGTTTGTAAAACTATGACATATCGTTAGTAAACAAATAAAGAGGAAGATGGATGAAAATTTGTGTTTACAATGTATATTCTAACTAATGTAATATAAACAAGCAAAAAGTAAAATTATAGGAAAAGAATATTAAATGCATCGTTTACTTAGTCTTTACTATTCTTTTGGACCTCGAAGTAAGACTAGCAGTGCCTTGAGTCAGAGGCTTAGATGACAACTGAGGTATGCCGTCCAGATCAGCCTTACACTCAGCTCGATGACGCGAACCATCAGGGGCTATGATATGAATAAAGCCGTCCCTAGTCCAGCACTTACTGATACCGAATCGCTGCCTTGCTTCCATAAACAAGCCATGACGGCTCTTTGTTAAAAACTCTGACAGAGTAATACCGCTGCCTTTTAATCCAGTTTTAGAGAACCAAACCTTGTCATGCATTGCAGTGTCTGTAAATTTCACCAATATTGGCCTGGGTTTCTTGCCAGAGGGACGTCCCATGCGATGAGAAGTTTTAATGCAAGCTGCAGAAAAGGCAGTCACACCAAGATGTTCACCCACAATGTTACAGACCTGCGCAGCAGTATCTTCTGTTTTCTGCTCGCTGACTCCATGGAACGATAGCATTTTGCGCCTTCTACGCATCTCCTGACGATCAAGCTCAATGCTAAGGAATTCAACCTGTCTCTGTAGGGTGTTCATTGCAGAGAGCACAAAGCTCCTGAAACTGTTGAACTCTGTTCCCAGGGTTGTGTTAGTTGTTGGTGTACTTTCAAGGCCCTGTTGAAACTCACTCATTTTCTGCTGGAACATTTCTGCCAGAGCATTGAGTGATTCTTTAACTGAGTCCATAGTGATGTGTAGTGACAGTGCAAATAAACCAAAAAATAAGTTTATGAAGTGATGTTAATTTTAGAGACTTACTGGGGAAATACTGTCCGGTGGGTACTATAAGTCACATTTATTAATTATATTATTGAAAAAGTTGTAAATAATACTGTGAAATTAATTTTATAACTTTAAAAATTAAAGAGCTCTTATCAAAACGTGTTAACTTTTTCACACCTACCCTCGAAAAAAAAAATATATATATATATATATATATATATATATATATACTAGCTTGCCAGGCAGACGTTGTTCTGCCCTTTTCGACGACTATTTGTTATTTCTTATTAAAAAAAAACTTAAATTCGCAAAAAAGAATTGTGGGTCACTCATGGGCAAAAAAACTATCCTATCTCTCAAGTTGGACCTAACTGCATACGGTGTGCAAATTTGATTAAAATCGGTTAAGTAGCTTAGGAGTTCATCGCGGACAAACAACGTGACACGTTAGTTATATATATTAAGATCTACGTCTATCCTCGATTAAAAATAAAAATTCGGAAGCCTTGTCACCAATGAAAACTAAGATGGAATGCCTCGTAACTATCTAGTAAAAAGGGTCTCCGGTTCACTACACTCACATTGCATGCTAGTATTCTCTGAGAGCGTGATCTTTTCCTGGTCAAGCCAACCCATTCATGCTACAATCATAAAATGATTATTATTTATTAATTTTATTGGTTGAATCTTTTAATGAAGTACACATTTCTCAAGAAATGGGCGTTGGTTGACAAAGTTCAGATTCCGCTTAGAAGAAATGTGGAAAATTCACTTCAGACTGTTCGTTATCTTAAATATGAGCGTATAAAATAATTTAAAAGTTCTTTTGTGAGATTTTGAAAACATCCCCAATACATAATGGGGTAAAATTTAACTAAATTAACAAACCGAACATCGCACGGTTCCGCTACAGAGGCCGGCCTTACTCTCGTTCCGTTAACTTGATTCATGTTTTTGTAGAAAGGCAACTGCACTTGCGACACCGTACCGGACGGTGATTGCACCACTCGACCATACTAACGTTGAATTCCGTTGAAGGGACGCACATGTTCGTACTGGAATTTTTTAGAACCTGCATTCACAAAATGTGCGATAACATGGTATATGGATGTCATACATCATTCTCTTTTTGGAATAAGAATAAATTAAAATAACTCTTTATTTACAAAACACGCATTGCACATAACATTTACACATCACACAGATTATTCAGTCGTACGGAAGTTAACTGAATTGAAAATTTCCATTATACATAATAATGTCTTCCAGACCGAATTTTGATCACGGCGACCAGCCTCAAAGGAGACCAGCTATCGGCGCAGGACACAGGTTTATAGTGCCCAAGTGTAGGTGCAAGCACAGGTGCACTCACTACTGCCACACTCTCATACCTCACTCTAATACAGTACACCGACACGGCCAGAAAGAGATAAGGCGCAGGACCAACGGCTTTTCGAGACACGGGGGTGAGACACCGCCAACTTCCTGATTCCGGGCAGCTATTGAGAATTTACATCATACATACGTAAACACTCACGCCTGTCACCCAGAGGGGTAGGCAGAGACTACAGACTTCCATTTGGCACGATCCTGACACACCTCTCTCGCCTCCTTCACATCCATACACCTACGCATACATGCTCGTCGGTTGAGGGTACTCCTAATTTGGCCCGTTTTTAATAAATCGCCAATTTGGTCGATAAATTTTCGCCTAGGACGTCCCTTTCCGACTCTGCCATTCACTTCTGCAACATAAATTTTGTTTGTCAGTCTTTCCTCATCCATTCTTTCCACATGACCAAACCACCGAAGCATTCCTTTCTTAATCCTGGTCACAACATCATCTTGCAAACCACACTCTTCTCTTATTACAAAATTTCTTACCCTGTCATTCAGATTCAGCCCTAACATACTCCTTAACGACCGCATTTCTACTGCGTTCATTCTACTCTCGTGCTTCTTCTGCCACACCCAACTTTCACTACCATACGTTAAAGTAGGGACCAACACAGCATTGTGAATTTTTCGACACATTTTGACTCTTCACAATATAGTGTAGAGCCCCATTTACTCTATTTCCCGCATTCACTCGTCGTTCTATATCCTTATCATATCTCCCATCCCTGCTAAATACGCAGCCCAAATATACAAACTCGTCTACTTGCTCGATCAACTCCCCTTCTATTCTTATTTCACAAATCGTTTTACTTTCTTCTCTTTCAAAAACCATAACCTTCGTCTTACTTGCGTTCACTTTCATACCCCAAAAAAGAAAAAAATATTGAGAATTTCTTAACGGAAAAACTCAATAATTGATTTATTGTGGTCCCACCCGGGTTTCGAACTCAGAACCGATCGAAGTCGCACTACTACAACCACTAGACCAACGAGGAGGTTGTTTTTTTCCCGTTATACAGATATATACATACATAAATACAGTACATATACACACGATTTATATACATTTCGAGCTAAATAAAGCGGTCAAGTGTCAGTCACCATATTAATCGCAACGGTTGATTGCGCTAACAGTTTGTTTTATGCTTTATCTATTTCTTAATTTCTTGATTCTTTTTAAACTTGTAGACTATATAATAATGTGACTGTGTAATGGACACGTCCGAGTATAGTTTTAAAATACTACAGCTTTTATCGGACGAAAGTACATATAAAAAGGTCAAAACAGACCCCACAACTAACACGCTTAAAGCAACTAGCGATTTAATAAAGAAATACTCAGAAAAATTCAATCTCGGCGTGAATTCGCTAATACCATCATGTACCAAACCACCAAGGTTGTATGGGTTACCGAGGATACACAAACCAAACGCTCCACTACGTCCTTTAGTGAGCCAGATCGATTCACCAACTTATAAGCTGGCACAACACTTGGCAAAAATACTGTCACCACTGAGAGGACATACCAGAGCACACACAAAGGATTCATACCATTTTGTTAGTGAGATAAAAGACCTACATCTCGCTGACAGTGAAACTATGGTCAGTTTTGATGTTCAGTCACTATTCACATGCCTACCTATTGAAGACTGCATCTCAATTGTAACTAAGAAGCTAGAAGATAACAACATGCCTGCTGAATATGCAGTATTACTCAAACATTGACTCATATCTGGCTATCTATTGTGGAAGTAAGAGTTCTACAAGCAAGTAGATGGTGTGGCGATGGGCTCACCTGTATCTCCCATAGTCGCCGACATATTTATGGAGGACTTCGAGGAGAAAGCCCTTCTTACTGCTCCTGTAAATCCAAGATTCTACAAGCGGTACGTAGACGACACCTTCACAATTTTAAAATACAATTCACAATGGAGTTAGAGGCAAATAATTCTTTAGCTTTCCTAGCTGTTTTAGTCATTCGAAATCCTGATAACACTATTGGTCACACTGTGTATAGAAAAAAGACCCATACCAACCGATATTTAAACGGTGAATCTCACCATCATCCTTCACAGTTAGCTACCGTGGGTAAATCTTTGTTTTAAATAGCACGAGGGATCTGTGACAGAAAACATCTGGCCTCCGAGCTCCAGCATGTCAAGCAAGTGTTGCATGACAACAAGCTTCGGATCCCGCGCCTACGTCACAGTGACCGAGTGAAGCCGGCCACAGTCGAGCGTGTGCCTGCTGTACTACCATATGTCAGAGGAGTCTCAGACAAGGTTGGCTACATCTTGAAGCGAGCTTCCATTAAAACATACTACAAGCCGCCGAAGAAGATTAGTCAATTTTTACCATCCGTCAAGTGTAATATCCCTCTACAAGATGCAGGAGTGTACAAGTTAGATTGTGAATATGGTCTCCCTTACATAGGTGAAACAAAAAGATCCATAAAAACCCGCGTGAAATAACATATAGCTGACGCGAAGCACCGACGCTCCGGGAAGTCTACAGTATGTGAACGCGTTCAAGACCGTCCGCACCATTACATCAGATTTGATAAACCACAAATCCTCGCAAAAGAACACCGATTCCTACCAAGGAAGATACGCGAGGCTATTGAAGTTAAAAAAAAATCCTAATTTCAATAGAGAAGATGGTTGGGTGCTGCCATCTGCTTGGGATCCTATAATTAACAAAATTAAACCCAAACCCAAGCATACCACTGCAAGACTTCAAGATACTGTGTGTTCGTTTTGCGTAAATCGGACCAAAAATTAATATTCAAAAACTGAAGGTAGCCGGGCTAACAATGACACTGGGACGTCAAACATCTCGGTCCCCCCCGTGACCATGGTTACTGTAAAGCACCCGAAACGTCGGGAATTGAAAGTAAGTAAAATCAGTTAAATAAACGCGATAGAATCCGTAAATTTAGTTTTATTCAACTTGTAGACTTGTTGTGTAGGTTCTCCACTAAATTTTGAACAATCTCCAAAAAATTTTTAAACGCAATACATTATATTAATATCACATTGTTTACCACCGGCGACTTTTCCAGACCGATACGACTTAGGGACCTTCAAGAAAAGAGGTTACTCATTTCTAAAATGCCACAATAAAATTCACCGCATCTGCAATTCGCCTGGTGTTGCGGTTGTTCATGGGCGACGGTAGTCACTTACCATCAGGTGAGCCGCATGCTCGTTTGCCCCCTCTTCTATATAAAAAACATGCTACACGATATATGTGTTTTTTTTCCTCTTAATAATGTCTCGTTTATTGTACACACAGTTACTGATCTTGAGGTCTCTGGTTCAAATCCCGGGTCGGGCCAAAATCAGTTATTAGGTTCTTCAATCGACAATACTCAGTAGCAACCCAGAAAAAGGTACTGTTGCACCCAAATGCTTCGGAAAGCACGTAAGGGCATTGGTCTTGCGCCTGTCTCTCTCAGTTTTTTTTTTTTTTTTTTTATAGAAGAGGGGGCAAACGAGCATGTGGCTCACCTGATGTTAAGTGACTACCGCCGCCCATGATCAACCGCAACACCAGGGGAATTGCAGGTGCGTTGCCGGCCCTTTAGAAAGGAGTAAGCTCTTTTCTTGAAGGTCCCCAGGTTGTATCGGTCCGGAAAAATCACCGGTGGTAAATTATTCCACAGAGAGGTTGTACGCGGAAGAAAACTCCTTTTGAAACGTACAGTGGTGGACCGCCAAGCATCCAGATGGTGTGGATGGTATCGGGACGTTTGCCGTGTAGTGCGTTCACGAAATTTGGCGGCTGGGATTAATCCGAACAATTCCTCAGAGCACTCCCCGTGATAGATGCGATAAAATACGCAAAGAGATGCAACATCTCTTCGCAGCGCCAGTGAATCGAGCCGATCGGAAAGCACTCGGTCGTCGACGATTCGAGCCGCTCTGCGCTGGATGCGGTCAAGTGGAAGGAGCTGGTACTGGGGAGCCCCAGCCCAGAGATGGGAACAGTATTCCATGAGCGGCCGAACCTGCGCCTTGTAAAGTTGCAGGCGGTGTGCCGGCATGAAATACTGTCCCGCTCTGCTGAGCACGCCAAGCTTTTTAGAGGCCAATTTGGCCTTCCCTTCCAAGTGACCACGAAACTGCACGTCACTCGATATGTCGACGCCGAGGATTCCGATACTGGCTGAGGCAACAAGGGGAGTGCCTTGAAACTGAGGGGATACGACAAAGGGGTTCTTTTTAGCGGTTAACGCGCAAACTTGTGTCTTCTGGGGGTTAAACTGGACTAGATTTAGTCGCCCCCAATCCGAGACTCTGTCCAGCAGAGACTCGACTTCAGACACAAGTTTGTCCCGGCACTCAGAGACGTTTTCCCGAGAAATATTTGCTCGGCCGGTGTAAAGAGCATCACCAGTGCTGTCATCTGCATAGCAATGAATGCTACGGGTTTGCAACATATCATTGATATGCAGAAGAAACAGCGTTGGCGATAGCACGCAGCCCTGTGGAACACCAGCATTAATAAGCTTGCAATCGGAGCTTGCACCGTCTACAACGACCTTGATGCTCCGATCTGCAAGGAAACTGGTGATCCAATCGCACAATTTCTCGGGAAGCCCATAGGAAGGGAGCTTCGAAAGAAGCGCTTTGTGCCAAACCCGATCGAAGGCCTTCGCAATGTCCAAACTAACGGCCAATGCCTCCCCCTTGGACTCTACTGCCTCCGCCCATCTGTGAGTTAGGTAGACCAGAAGATCACCAGCTGACCTACCACGGCGAAAACCGTATTGGCGGTCACTAATCAGCTGGTGATCCTCAAGGTACCTCATGAGCTGGCAGTTTACAATGGACTCCATTGTTTTGGAGAACAAGGAGGTGATGGCGATAGGCCGGTAGTTGGACGGGTCTGAGCGGTCGCCTTTTTTAGGGATCGGGTGGACGAAAGCCGTCTTCCATGATTTTGGGACTACGCCTAGGGAGTAGGAGTACCGGAAAAGACGCGTTAAAACCGGTGCCAACTCTGGAGCACACGTCCTCAGCACAATTCTTGTCGGATCAATTCGTGTCGGATCGCCGTCCCATTGGACTATGAGAGTGAAGGAATAGAGAATGCGCTTGTGCTTGCACGTACACTCGGGTACTATAATCTTGTTTGCGTTGCGTTGCGTGGCGTTGCTACTTTTCGTATAATGAGTGGTGGCATTTAGTGATAACGTGATATTCTATCTCATTCCTTAGGAATGACAGCGCATCACACTTTTTATTAGAAATGTGATGTGTTGTCATTCAAAAAATAATTGGTTGTCTGTAAAGTCGGTTTACTGACGACAGTTTATCGTTACAACGTCATAACAAAACATACAAAATGATTGTATCATTTCATCAATACTTTGAGGAAGAGAGATAAAACGCTCAAGCCGATCATATCTTTCGCTCGCTTGTGCAGCGCTCTCGCTCCGATCTAACGTTACAATGAGCGTAACGTTACAATGAGTCATCCTTTTCCGTGCGTGCAGCCGGCGTTCATCGATTTATTAGACGTTGTCACGTCAATAAAAAATACTGTGTATGCCTGCTGTACTACTATAATAATTCAAGATCAAACAAGATAACTACATCTTGAAACGAGTCGATCGCCTATTATTAGGAGAGAGAGGGGAATGGCTGGCACTTAAATAAATATTTCGATAAAAAAACGTAGAATATCAGTTTCGTTTTCAATTAAATTAACCTTTGATTACATCCTTTTAAAATCAACATAAGCTTCTATTTTTAACTAATCAACCAAGCGTATCAAGTATTTCAAAAGAAATCAAAAGTGTTAGTGTCCGTATGCACTGGGCATATCAGGTAAATGCAGACACTATTTGAGGTAATTGCGAACTCTCGGGAGTAATTACGGACGATCTGAAAAAAAATTGAGAACTAAATTGTAAGAGTAACGACGCAGTTCAATTATCAAATTCCTTGTAAAAACATTTCCTCTGTTCAGAAACAAAATGTCTCTCGTTGTTTGTGTTTTTCCTATTACACTTAAAGGACATTTCAAGTATATTTATTCAAATAAATAAATATGTTTCATTCCTCAACTTTTGTGACCCCGTTTTTTGTAACAAGTTAACAAAAAGTTGGGTCGTGTGCATTCTACAACAACAATATATGTAGGTACTTAACAAATTTGCTTTTTTTAAGTAATCCTATACCTTTAAACGAGCAATTCTTGTATATATATACAATCGTAATCTCGGAAACGGCTCCAACGATTTTCATAAAATTTTGTGTGCAGGGAGTTTCGGGGGCAATAAATCGATCTAGCTAGGATTTATTTTTAGAAAATGTCTTTTTGTCCATGTTTTTAGGCAATGAAAAACTGCTACAATATCGTTACAATAAGAAGGTAAATTTTGACAGATTACTGATGATTACAAATAGCTTAATTGGTATATTGGGCGGTCACAAAATCGTAATACCATGGTCCGAGCACAGACCGACCGACCGACTTTTTTTAATTTTTTATCAAGTTCCTTTCTTTTTTTGAGAAAATCTATTTTTTCGAGCCCTTTTTTTAGTATTTTTTAAAAACACGAAAATTTAAATTAAACTACTTAATTGCACTCATGATTTTTTATTCAAATAACCAGTTCAGTTTTTTCTATTATGTCGCTAAGATCAAAAAATATTATTTGTATTTCATCAGTATGTAATTTGTATCTAAATATAATTTCCAAAACACACGAATTAGAAAAACCGAGCGAAAAATACCGAGCAAAGCTCGGTCAACCGGGTACTTTATTTAATTGGTATTATTAGCTAAAATTTAAATAAACGTTTCATTCGCTTACAGACTCCATCCACTGGGAACTTTATAAAACTTGCATATTATGTATAATAGTGTTTTTTGGACAAGTAGTACACCTTTTGAAAAACCAAATTAAATTCAGTTTTATATGACTATCTCAAAAACCATGTGCGATATGCTAAACATCGTTACAATAAGAATTGAATATCTAGTAATTTCATGTAAAAAGTTCTTATCCCTTTATCCTTTAACACTCATAGTTTTGTTTTAAAATGATTTTAAAGTAAAAAAAAATATGTAAGAAATCTATTTTGTAATTAAAGTACGTTTTTTGTGTGAGGTTTTTCGGAAACTTTTTTTATCATTTATGTAGCTTAAAATTTCTATTACAGGTTAATAGGAGTCCACCGCTGAATACAGGCCTATAGATTGCCTCATGGGGTCGATATTTACCACAGTAACCACGCTTGTTTTTAGCTAGTTAGTAATCACAGTTTATTTTTATTCAGCTGATGTTAGGAAGATGCTGCTACCCATCTCCTGGCTCAATTCCCATCCTTATGACCATAGATAAGCTAGTATAATTGGGAGACCACGGGACGATATGAGCATTTTCCTTAATATTTTCAACCCCTGAGGAAAAAGAGGTTGTTATAGTTTTACGAATCCCTGTGATACCGTAGCTCTTAAACGTGTGAACAGATTTGGTTGCGGTTGTTTTTATTTAAAAGCAGGTTTTCTAGCGGTGGTCTATAGACATATTCGTGTTAGTCGTTTGAAGATCGTCAGTTTTTTGTTTCGGGGGTTACATAAATTTATAATTTAAGTAATTGTGGATATTCTTACACCGCCACAACACAATTAATTTCCTTAAGTTTATGAGATAATAATTAAAATCTATATATTTTATTAGTTTTATTTCATTTCTCATTAACATATCATGTGTATTCATTTAAATTACAGATAAAATATAGATCTGGGGGCACGGCAGTGTCCCCGCCTAGTTGAGCAAAAAAGCGGCACGGCCGTACCATACTTTTCTCGAAGCAATTCGGGCCATTTTCGACCCCCTATAACTTCGTAGTGGATAAAACTAGAATCTTGAATTTTTAGTAACCTAGTATAAATTGTGTAAACATGATATATTTCAAATTTCATTCAATTTGAACCAGTAGTTTAAGAATTATAACTAGTCAAAGTGTCTTCATTTTGTCACTCACTGACTGACCGATCATTAAAACTCTAAGGCCCTTCTAGCAGACATAGAAGCTTCAAATTTAGAATACAATTAGTGTTTAGTATATAATTTAAGGGAAACCTAAAATATTTTTTAATTTCGGTCCAGTTTTCTAGATACACTAACTGCATAAATAACTTTGTAATCCGATATAAATATATGGAATTACAAAGTTACATTTGCAGTGAATGAATCGGTGTACTTGTATGCATAATAGGTCTAGACAGGTACGTTGTTGGTATTCAAGAAGGGGAAGGTACCGGAAAGGAAAAAAAATTAGGACTATCTTACTTTCAAAAATAAATGAGATGCCATCAAAAACATAACTTGTAAAAAGAAAACAAGTCTCGCAACTCAGTTCTTCTACCGTAAAAAGTTGTGAGATCCACGTAACACCAAGTCGGTAAATTTATTCAGTCCAAAGTTATTATTACGTAATTAGCTAACCTATCGACATTTTATAGTTATCATATCAATGCCAAAAATTTTTTATGTTTCAAATAAACATTTGATTGATGATTGACTTTATTTATTAGATTATTCCTGGCATTGCTCTCTATGCGTAGTAACGTTTCATCCCAATAGGTTCACAGTTCCAGAGATTAGCAATGACGGACAGTCAGACAAAAGTTTTAAAATGGATATTCATGTTTTACTAGAATTCAAATAACCCCCTCACCCTAGTAGAAGCTAGTTATTTTGATTTTACATACAGACATTTCTATTTTGTTTATATGTATGGACGTAATGAAATGTACAGATGTATAGATATTATACCGATCATAGATTTTATTTTTGTAATCATTTTATATTTAACTAACATTTTATGAGTTTATACTCATTAAAAGGAAGTAAAAAAAATGTTTTTATTTTTTTATTTAAATTGTAATTATGTTGGATCTCTATCAGTTATCTATTATTATACATATTTGTAATCTTTATTAATGAGTTTTCTAAGCAAAAGCTCTTCCTGCTTTGGAAGTCTATATGAGTTTTGTTCCATTTACAAAATAAAAATAGTTTACACAATTCTATTAGTTATTTTATATCCTTTATACATTGTTATACAAGTTTTTCAAGGCCCCTGATGTGACCACAAAGTTAACAGTTAATCTCACGTGCAAATCTTAAGGTATATTTTTCATGATATACTTATCTTATAGATCTTTTTGTCTTTAGCTCAAGGTTGAAATATATCAAGAAGCTACTTAAAAACATAACATCATACGAAAAACAAATTGGTGTGCCTATTCGATTGACAATCGCACAAATAAATTAGTTTTACATATTTGTAACTCCTGCTTGACGGTAGAAATAGAATTAGATTCCTACCACTTAATAAATCCTCGGATGCGTTGCCACCTCTAAAGAATAGGATAAAATACCCCACACCTGTCTGTCTAAGAAACTAGATCACTACCCAGTGATGTACTTTCTTAGACACAGATAAAGACAGACTAGTGAAAGGCTGATACAGCTCGATGAATAATTTTGAAATCAATTTTGCAACCACCTCAGCTTCTACTGTTTTATTTTGTAACATAATTATTTATAAACCTGTTTCGTTTGAAAGTATGATTCGAAAATCAAACTCGTACCTCGTAAGCAAGCGCAATTTTGGACGATCCGCTACTAGATGAAAAATGCAGGAAGTCGATTGGTACAGGTAGCTTGGACCGCGATTCCGCCTGCCGAGTGTAGTAAACCAAGGCAAATATCACCTCTATACGCGAATCTACGAGACAATAATGTGGTAAGGCTATGGTCTATGTTCAGCATTGGAGTTTTGATAGGCTGTAATCTGATGGAGAATAAAGGAGTCTTATTCTGTCTTACTAGCTCCTGATACTAAGTGTTAGTGCAATTATTTGTGTTGGATTTTGAGAATAAAACCAATATAAAACTATAAAAATTACTAATAGTATTGTGTAACTTATTTTCATTTTGTAAAGGGGACAAAACTCAGATTGATTTGCAAATCAGGAAGAGCTTTTGCTAAGAAAACTCATTAATAAAGATTCATTTGTATATGGATTAGACGTTTGTGCTTTCGCGTCTGAGGGTAAAGAGAGCCAACATAATTACAATTAAAATAAAAAAGTAAAAACGTTTTTTTTACTTCCTTTTTATGAGTATAAACTCACAAAATGTTAGTTAAATATAATAATAATAATAATCTTTAAAGATTATTATTATTAATATATATAATAAGGGAAAACATTTCTGTTTCTTAGCTCTTTGGCTAGTTCTGACTGCATACACGGGCCGAAGCCAAGTAAACGCAGCGTGTAGTGAGTATTTATGTAGGTGGGGTGTTATGGGTAGCTATTTCATTTTCTTCCAATTTCATGAATTTTTTTACAATTCGACAGGTATTTAAAATTGCGGCTTTTTGGAGTATAATGTATGTTGAGTCTTTCAGGTCTATTAATTTGAGGCTATGGTGGAGATGGTTGGGTATGACATCCGCGGTGGAGACGACTATGGGTACTATATAAACTTTATTTTGTCTCCAAATTCTGGTCACTTCTTCTTTAAGCTCTGCATATTTGCTTATCTTCTCACCTATTGTTTTTTGTAAGTTATGTGTGTTGGGTATTGCAATATCTATTAGGTAGGTGATTTTATTTACTTTGTCCTGTAGTGTTGTCTGGTATGGCGCGGTCGTAGTAAAGTGTGTGTAGGATTTTCTAAAATAGTTTGTGGAGTGTATTTGTAGTAGGGCGTGTTTTTGTCTTGTATAAATTTATATTTGAGTGCTAGTTTTTGATGAATGATGTTTGCTACTTGGTTGTGTTTGTGAGTGTAGTCTATATGTGTAAGAGTTATTATTATTATTATTATTATAAAATGTTAGTTAAATATAGATAAAAAAATTACAAAAATTAAATCTCCAATCGGCATAATGTCTCTAATATATCTGCACATTTCATTACATCTATACATTTAAACAAAATAGAAATGTCTGTATGTAAAATCTAAATAACTGACTTCTTTTACGCTCAGGGGGTTATTTGAATTCTATTAAGACATGAATATCCATTTTAAAACTTTTCTCTGACTGCCTGTCATTGCTAACCTTTGGAACTGTGAACATAATGAAACATAATGACCTAATCTATATTTTATCTGGAAACTATACATGATTTGTTAACCCCTCAGTCCCCAGATAAAATGATTTACACCGCTAGCTCACTTCGCGTAACGCGGCGTTGCTAAAAATAACCTAATCTTGAATTTGTCGTACATTTATTTTCTATAAAATTCGTTACAAATTTCAATATAATACTTGTTTCTGTTTACTTATTATGTTATATTACTCGTTTTAGTGCTTATACTTCATTACAAATATATTCAAATTGTATTTTTATAGTAAAAAATGTATTTACCCAGCGTCCTGCGCTGGGTAAATACATTTTTTATTATACACAGCAGCTTGATTTTCACAATTATTTCTAAATATTACTCTAAATTATTTACGTAAAAAGATAAATTGTATTCACACAAAATCTTATATAGCAATTTTATAGTAAAACACTATACAACTACTAACAACTATACACTGATAAAACATTAGAAAAATCAACACAATAACACGCCACACGAAACAGGCGTACGAAATGAATGTAGATTATAAATAAAACACCATAGACTAACTGCGTTTTATTGCATTAGAGGATAGGAAATTTCATCACATTTCATCTTCATAGACAAGTAGTCTCTAAATATATATAAGTTTTTATGGTTTAAAGTGCATTGGGTGGGGTGTGGTCGGATCCGACTACTTGGAATTTGGCGGAATATCGCCGTGCTCGTATCCGACCGCATGCATATTGAGAGGTTAATGAGAAATAAACAAAAACTAATAAAATAGATATACACATAAATTACATTGAAGTGTCTGTTTGTAATTTCAAAGTAACGCATTTTTACTAAATGCATTTGTAAGTATATGCGGTATTTATGTATAACAAAAAACAATTTTTGAAATCCTCGTCCATCTGCCTGTTTGTTTCAGCTAATCTCCAAATACACTGGACCGATTTTGACAGATAAGTGAACATCAGTTAAGGAGTAACTTAGTTCTACTCACACTTTAGAAAAAATATAGAGTTTCGCGCAAAAACATTAAAACTCAAAAAATTATTCGTAATAAATTCCACGCGGGTGTAGTTGCTATATATATATATATATATATATATATATATATATATACTAGCTTGCCAAGCAGACGTTGTTCTGCACTATTAAAATCCTTAAATTCGCAAATAAAATTGTGGGTCACTTATGGGCAAAAAAAACTATCCTATCTCTCAAGTTAGACCAAACTGAACACGATGTGCAAATTTAATTAAAATCGGTTAAGTAGTTTAGGAGTCTATCGCGGACAAACAACGTGACATGTAATTTAATATATATATATATAATCGGAATCTCGGAAACGGCTTCAACGATTTTCGGGAGTTTCGGGGGCAATAAATCGATCTAGCTAGGACTTATTGTTAGAAAATGTTTTTTGTCCGTGTTTTAGGCAATGAAAAACTGCTACAATATCGTTAGAATAAGAAGGTAAATTTTGACAGTTTATTAATGATTACAAATAGCTTAATTGGTATATTGGGCGGTCACAAAATCGCAATACCATGGTTCGAGCCTAGACCTACCGACCGACTTTTTTAATTTTTTTCAAGTTCCTTTCTTTTTTGAGAAAATCTATTTATTCGAGCCCTTTTTTAGTATTTTTTAAAAACACGAAAATTTAAATTAAACTAATTGCACTCATGATTTTTTATTCAAATAACCAGTTCAGTTTTTTCTATTATGTCGCTAAGATCAAAAAACATTATTCGCATTTCATCAGTATGTAATTTGTATCTAAATATAATTTCCAAAACACACGAATTTAAACAAAACCGAGCGAAAAATACCGAGCAAAGCTCAACGGTCAACCGGGTACTATATATATATATATATATATATATATATATATATATATATATATATATATATATATATATATATATATATATACATATATATTATGTATAATTATGTATGGCCAAAATATAAATTATGGCTTATGTTCAGCAATGGACTTGTGAAGGGTTGTAATGATGATGATGATGATTGTGGGAGGCAAATTAGCAGATCTGGAACAATTATTTGAAGGCCATAAAAATACTTGATTTCCGACTCCCATGAGATCTTACTGTCATTTCCCATAGTTGACTCTTACGGCATCCACGGAATGATGAAATAAACTTTTCCTACCACCAGGACATTAAAATCTGAAAAATTAAATATGATATATATATAAGATATCATTATCCACAGGTGAATATTTGCCACTACTACTAGTAGCTACTGTATCCTGTAAACATGTCTCAATATTTGTTTATTTGATTGTTAATCACTTTACTTGTATTCTTGTAATATTAATTTATTACTGTTTGGCTATCCATTATAAAGAAGTTCGCTAGGATTAGGGCACTGTAACCAAAATACAGGATCAATTTCTTAGTTTGGCTTGAGTTGATCAAAACAAATTCTTTTCATGTTATTTTTGCCATTAAAATTATTGTCAGTAAGTTTATATGTAATTCTTGTGATGGAAATAAAAAACTGTTATTATTGTTATTTATAGGTAGATGATATATGATATGATATATGTAGACGAAGCAGAGCCATTTCCAATGGAATTGTTAAATTATTTTTATTACTGTTTAATGCCTTGCAGTACAATAAATATTGCAATGTTTCTCCGTCCAAGGGCGAACTAAGCATTTCAAACGAAAGGTCATTAGCTCATATGCTGCGTTTATTAATCTTATGAAACATTAATAGATTTTTATCCAATAATATTATATTCATGCACCATGGCCTCAAATTACGGTATCACGAATTTTCTTATCCTACTTTATATTATTTTACTCCTAATTTGGCTCGTTTACAATATATCGCCAATTTGGTCGATAAACTTTCGCCTAGAATTTCCGACTCTGTCGTTCACTTCTGCAACATAAATTTTCTTTGTCACTCTCTCCTCATTCATTCTTTCCACATGACCAAACCACCAAAGCATTACTTTTTATATCCTGGTCACAACATCAACTTTGTAAGCACACTCCTCTCTTATCACACAATTGCTCACTCTGTCATTCAGATTCAGACCTAACATATTCCATAACAACCGTATTTCTACTGCGTTTATTCTACTCTCGTGCTTCTTCTGCCACACCCAACTTTCACTACCATACGTTAAAGTAGGGATCAACATAGTGCCATACGTGCCATTTTTGACAGATTCTGACTGTTCACAATAGAGCGCAGGGCGCCATTTATTCTATTTCCTGCGTTCACTCGTCGTTGTATAATATCCTTATCATATCTTCCATTTCTGCTAAATACGCATCCCAAATATACAAACTCCTCTTCTACTACTTGCTCGAAAAACTCCCCTTCCACTCTTAATTTACATATCGTTTTACTTTCTTCTCTTTCAAAAACCATAATTTTCGTCTTACTTGCGTTCACTTTCGTACCCCTTTCTTTTAAAGACATATTCATTAATGTAACCATCATTTGCAACTCGACCGCCGACGACGCAATAATAACTTGATGATCGGCGTACAAAAGACATTTAACGGTTAACTCACTTATTCTTAATCCGCATTCTTCAACTTTCAAATTTCCAAAAAACTCCATAAATAGGTTGAACCGCCACGGGGAAGCCACACAGCCCTGTTTGACACCTTTATGGATGCCAAACCAGTTCTAGTAGACCCCGTTGATCCTAACACATGCACTAGAGCCCCTATAAAGAGATTTTAGTGCCTATATCAACCCAGCGCTCAACCCAAATGAGTTCAGTGTTTGCCATAGCACATCCCTGTCCACTCTCTCATAGGCCTTTTCCTAGTCTATGAACGTACAAAAATCCTTTTGGTTTTTGACCAAAAACTTCTCCGCGATCATGCGCATAGAAAAGACTTGATCTGTATACCTCATTCCCTTTCTAAATCCCGCTTGCACATCTCATATTTTTCTATCAGTTTCTTCCATGACTCTTTCAATTAGTACCTTAGCATAATGATTTCTTATATTTACGCGAACACTATACATGATTAAAACTACTTTTACGGATTTTATCGCTATAATCAATAAAATTAAAACTAAACCCAAGCATACCACTGCAAGACCTCAGGACATAGTCAGTTCATTTTGCATAAATCGGACCATAAACAATAATTAAAAAAGCTGAAGGTACTCCGGGTTTAACAATGACATCGGGACGTCAGTCATCTCAATCCCCCGTGACCATGGGTGCTGGAAAGCGCCCGAAACGTCGGGAATCAAAAATAAAAGTAAATAAAAAGTAAAAATAAACGCGATAAAATCCGTAAAAGTAGTTTTAATCATAGTACCTTAGCATACTGTTTTCCCACAATGCCAAGAAGGCTGCAACCATGGTACTTTTTACAGTCCTGCTGCGACACTTTTCCTTTATATATTGGGACTATCACCGCTTTGCACCAGTCTACCGGTACCGGCTTCAGTTGCCAGCATAAATTAAACAATGTGTGCAGCAGGTCTGCCACCACTTCCTCTCCACTTTCACTCCTTTAGCATTTCGAGTGAAACTCTATCATATCTGATTGCCTTACCTGCTTTCACGCTTTTCATTACTTTCATTATGTCATCTATACTTATCTCGCTTCCTCTTTCCTCTTCTTTCCGAGTTTCTATTTCATTTAGTTCATACGTCGTCTCCTCACTCATAAACACGATTTCAAAATATTTGTTCCATCTCTTTAAACTCAATACTTCATCTTTCAGAATGTAGCCATCCTCGTCTCTTATAGCATTCATTTTAGGCTGTTTTATATATCCCCTGGCAGTTTTTACGAGTTTCCAGAACATTTTAATATTTGCCTGCAAGTTATAGAATATTCTTCTATCATTTTTATCCATTCTTTCTTGCTTTTTCCTTTCAATAACTTCTTTTACTCTCTTATTTAGATATCTGAAGACTGCCTTTTTTTCAATATTCGTACCGCCAGAATTATCAATCTTATGTGCTAGTAAATCTAGCCATGCTCTCTTCTTTGCTTCAACTTTCATGCGTACCTCATCATCCCACCAGAACGTATTATTTTTCCTTTCATTCTTTCTCTTACTAACACCACATACTTCGGTAGCTGCATCCACTAAACCTTTCTTAATATTTTGCCATACATTCTCCAAGTCTAACTCATTCATACATAATTTATCCAAACCATTTATAATAGGTCCTTACATATGAAATTGACTTTTTGTACGGGAGGAATATAAAGTCAATTTTTTTAAGCTATTGCATAGCTTCTATCGCGGGCCTTGAGCGCGGGGACGGAATCCAGAAATTCCGTAACGAAAAAAAACCTCACGCTCCCCACTCCGACGGGCACGGAGGTGTGGCGTTGAAAGCCGTGCATCGTCTAACGTCGTTTCAGTCAAGTCGGCAGACTTCGGCACGGTGTATGTGTGCGTGCGACTAGACGTATGCGTGTACACTAGCTGCTAACTCAATGATAAAAATTCCTGAATAACCTACATGTATTGTAAGATATTAAAAATATTTTAAACAATATTAACTTCTCATTTATTCAATAAGAGAAAAAAATTGTTTTCTTATCGGTCACCACGCTCAAAAAGTGTAACTTGATTTAATATCAAAGACTTAACTGCATAAATAAAATAAATAAATTATTATAATTGCATAAGTTGATAAAAATGCTATGCAATAGCTTTACCGCGGCAGTCACCGAGTGCCACACGTATTTTTTTGTAAAATATATTTAATTAATCAAAGTATTCACCGTTGTTATCTATGCACTTTTGCCATCTCATAGGTAGGTCATAGATCCCTTTACTAAAAAAAACCATGGGGGCGAGAATCAATAAACTCTTTGAAGGCGGTTTGGACTGCCGCATCGGAGTTGAATTTTTTTCCTTGTAAGAAGTTGTCTAAATTCCGGAAAGAATGTAAATCTGTAGGAAAAAGGTCCGGGGAGTACGGTGGATGTCGCAGAAATTCCAATTGTTGCTCATCTAACTTAGTGGTTGTTTGTTGTGCAGTGTGTGGTCTTGCGTTGTCGTAAAGCAGCAGTAGCATAGAGCGATTGACCAATCTCGGTTGTTTACCATTAGTTTCTTCCTTCATGGTTTGCAGTTGCTGACAAAAGATATCTGCCGTAATCGTTTGGCAACATTTTAAAAAGCTGAAATGAGTAACTTTTTCTGAGTCAATTTTCGTTTAGGGCAGGATTTGGCTGGGTCTCCAGGGTTTAGCCATTGCGACGAACGCTTCCAATTATCGTACAGTACCCACTTGTCATCACAAGTAATAATTCGATTTAAAATCCCTTCATTTTTGTTTCGATTCACTCAATTCATGAGGTTGCTTGCTGAGGTGCTTCAAGTGGATTAATACAGTTTTATCACTTACCCCGAAGCCTGCAGCTATCTCTGAAGTGCTTTGTGGTGGATCCGCTTCCACAATAGCCTTTAATTCTTCATTTTCCACCTTAGTCTCCAGCTGTCCAAATCGAATCGAAATTTCCAGAACGAAAACGTACCGTGCTTTCTTTTACGATACCAGCACCGTACACATCATTAATCCTTCGAGCTGTTTCTGCATCACTAGTGCCACGGTAGAACTCGTACTCGTAAATATACCGATATTTCATGTTTTCCATTGTGCGGTAATAAGCGACACTAAAGAAAAAAATAATGAGGAAAAAACAAATGAATGAGTGCTTTCATAACTCAAATGTACCAGCTAAATGAATTTATAAATTTGAATTTGGAATTCTTAACCAAAGAGGAGATATTTCAGATCAAAGTGGTCAGTACGAGAAAACATGTAATTTCATATGTAAGAACCCAATATGTTCTTTCAGTCTACATTGGTACTTGTTTTTCTCACCTTCATCTTGTAACCTTTTTGTTCTAATACGCTGTAACGCAGTGGTAGACACAGATGTGCAATGGCTCCAACTCCTGAATAGACCATTAATTCGGCATGAAACCAAATAATAGTCCATTTTTTCGTTGTACCCCCCGGTAAACCCTTGTATCTATCACTGCGCTCCTCATTTTTTCATCCACAATTATGAAATCTATCACGCTTCTATCATCACCTTTTTCCCAAGTATACATGTGAATCCTCTTGTGGCGAAAGAAAGTGTTCTTTACAAAAAAAAGGAAATATTTTCACATACATAACGCAACGATTCTTCTACCGTTCCATTATCATCTCATCAATCTTCCATATTTTTCCACCCATTATAACCTCCGCATAACCCAAATCACACCCCACCCCCCCCCCCTCCTTTCCCCACAAACCCCACACAACCCACCAAAAAACAGACGGGCTTCTGCAATCCGCTTGCCGTCCCTCCGGGAGATCGAATGTGACAGGTGGCGAACCTCGTCGCTGGTTTTTCTCCCGGAGATTCTTCGCACCCATGCCCTATTAAAGAGGCGCCGGGAACTCAGGGCCGCTACCACATGGCGAGGAGCCGTGTCTGTACTTTCCGCTTGTCTCTCATTTAGTAGCACCCGGCGGACACGTGTAGGGTGGGCCTAGAATTAGGTGGTCGAAGCCTACGGACGCGAGCGACTCATCCCCTATTGAAAAAAAATCCCTATTGAAGAATATTAAATCTAAATTCATAATATGAGACGCAATTACGTCGTGCGGTGTCACAATGTCACGGAAATGCCGACAGAATACTCACCTTTTTTAAATAATGACGTCCGCAAACGTTAAAATAAGACTATTCACATAATTTTTGTTACAAGTTCATCATGAAGCATTGGCCTTTACGAAAAATAAAACGTATGTGTCGCAAAATAGTCAAGCACAAAAAATTGTTTACTAGCTCTTACAAAACGATTTGTTATTCTGAAGATCTGAAGATTCAGAAAGGTAGAAAGATTCTATAAACAAAAAAATATAGGAAAGTGAAAACACTTTTTCAGTTACAGTATAGTATTTTAACGTATTTTAAGTTATTCAAAAAGTTCTAATTTTTTAAATTTAGTAATAGTAAAATAATAAATGCAAGTGGTTGAATTTTGAATACGTGGAATGAAGGTTTTTAGGTAATTTTTTCTAGACTTACATGACTTCAGTGTATCTGCAGTAAAAATTATATAGTTATTTTGTACTGTGTCCATTTTATAAGAATAAGGTACGAGAGGGTAAAATGGTAATGTTAAGATTTGCCGCCTTATAAAACCAAAACTATGGGGAGGGCAAAGACAAAAACATACTATAAGTTAAGAAAAATTACAAACAAGCTTTGGCAATAATTAGGAACACTTCGAAAAATCAACCTAAATAAGATTAACTACTCCACACCTTACTAAAATTCAATAAAATATTTACTATACAGCCAACTGTCAAAATGGCGTCAATGAAGCAAAGCCTTTTTAACTTTTTATTATTTGATGGACTGATGAAGAGCTATCGTATCACAGAGTCATCTTAGTAAAAGAGACTGTAGTTTTGAGTTATAAGAAAGTGACCATATTAACCGGATGACCATATTACCGTCACGTACCACATTTCATCTTCTCATCAGGTATACCTTAAAACCTGAAAACTTGATTGTACAACCAGTGCGTGTAGACAGTGATGACTTATGTATCTGAGACGTGGTTCTTCAATACTGGACGTATGAGGGCGCTCAAGTTCGCTGAGCGAGCTATAGAGAGGGCTATGCTCAAGGTTTCTCTACGTGATAAACTTTGAAATGAGGTTATTCGCAGTAGAATCAGAGTAACCGACATAGCCCAACGGATTAGTAAGCTAAAGTGACAATGGGCCGACCATATAGCTGGCAGAATCGACAACCGATGGGGAATTTGACGACTCCGTGGCGCAGTGGCTTAGCAATGAGTGGCTGCGCTGGGGGTCGCGGGTTCGAATCCCGCACGGATCAAATATTTGTATTGCCTACAAATAGTTGTTCCGGGTCTGGATGTTTGTCCTTGTGCAATTTATGTTTGTAAACTGCCCCTACGATACAAGAGAAAATCTTAGTGTAGGGGTAACGTTTTTTAAGAAAAAAGAAAAAAAAAAAGAAAAAAATAAAGGTTCTCGAGTGGCAGGCTCGTACCTGTAAGCGTAGTGTAGGGCGACCCCCCCCCCCACTATATGGAGTAACGACCTGGTAAAATATCCAGGAAGTTGATGGATGCAGGTGACTCAGGACCGTGCTTTGTGGCATTCCTTGAGGGAGGCCTATGTTCAGCATTGGACTTATAGTGAATCAAAATCTAATTTATTTCTCAAATTAAGATAAATTATAATTCTGATTGACAGAAAAATGTAAAAATTTTATGATGTATAAGCAACCAAAGTTCTGTGACCTGGGAAATACCTCGCTAAGATCTTGATGTTCTTAATAACAAACACAAAAAAGTAGCAGGTAGACGCCATCATTATAACTAGATTAACGAAACTTATAGCGGTCAAGATAAGGAGACTGATATAAATATTATCAACATTTGAAGTATCTGTATAAGTGGATGCATCGTACATTACATTTCAAATATATGGTATATATTTTTATGAAATGTTGTTATATATGGTTTACCATGATGTAAGAATATTCACTACCACATATCGTCCCGAGGGTTGTGTAAGATCCGACAGAGGTAAAGAAATCAGGAGACGGACAACAGCGTTTTCCTAATACTAAAAATAAAATTCCTAATACTACTTAAATTTCTTAATAATAATAATAAAAATAAAAAGCCACGTTGTTGCCAACACCTTTGGCGACAACGTGGCAAGTGTAGCAAATATCCCCCCTGAAATAATCAATGAGAGACTTATGTTCAGCAATGGACTTTAATAGGCTGTAACGGATATAATCTTATACTATTAACATTTATCGATAAATTTTTAATCGTAATATACTATAGAATTTGTATCTAACTATCCTGCGCGTTATTATTCCTACATGATGTTGGAGTCTGCCTTTCTAATTTTCCTCTTCGAAGTGCTATCTTGGAAAAATTTAAAATACCACTGCTACCGAATTAAAATCAAATTATCCAGTAATTAAGAGAAGGCTGTTCAAAATAAGTAAGGCATATCATTTGACGCGGATCTCAGCTAATTACATTTTTAAAATCGTTAACATAATAGATTTCCTCAAAGTAACGCCCGATTCCATTAACTACAATAAAGATGTTTTCCTTGTAAATTTAGACCATTTCGATAAATTATTATATACACAGGAAATATAAGTATAAATTTATCACGATTATTTGCAGACAGAATGCATCATCAGACCGACAAGAATCGTTTGCTTAACCTCTGCCTTGTCATCCTGGACCTGTCTACGGAAGACAAGGAGATTTTCAATGTGCAGCGTATCTGCAACCTAACCGACATTGCAGTAGAAGCCCCCCGTAATGGGGGCATCGTTTGCCAATACCACCGATGCCAACTGTATGGCCACTCGGCCAGAAATTGTTACGTCAGGGCTAGGTGCGTCAAGTACTTAGGTGACCATGGTACTACCGACTGCACCCACACGCCTGAGATGGCAGAACCTCTGAGCTGTGTTAATTGCCGCGAAATGGGACATCCAGCGAACTATCGCGGATGATTCAAAACGCCGCGACGCAAACAGCTCGGTGGTAAAAACCGTCCCATACGTGCGGATGAGTCTAGCGTATCGCGCTCTCGGCTGCCTGTCCCCAAACCCGCACCATCTTCGGTGCCCTCTTCAACGCCCCAAACTACCTTCAAGCCCTCCCCCGCAGCCGGGGCCTCCACGAAAGCTAGTAACACTCCCGCGCCTTCTGCGCCAAAACCCAATGCGTGCGTAAAGCTTCCGGCACTTGTTGTCTCACGGCTATTGCCACCTCCCCAGGCCCCAAACCCAAGTCTATCACGCAAGGCTCATCTTCCTTTGCTCCTGACTTCTGTTTAGTCTGCGGCTTCATCAGCAACATCAACGTTGCTGAACTATCCTCTTTGGCCGATAAACTTCGCGGAGCAACTACACCTCAGAACGAGCTCTACGCCACGATTGAGCACATAGGTTTAATCGACGCATTCTGGTCCTTCCAGTGCGCCTAAACACTCTAATTAAAACCCATAATGGCAGTACAACCGTTAGATACACTTAAACCACGATCTCTGACTGTCACGTTTTTTAACGTAAACGGGCTCAGGAAGTAAAAAGACAAGATCGCGCTCTTCCTGCGCAACCACGGCGTCGACGTTATGCTAGTGCAAGAGACCTTATTAAAGCCTAGCCACCGTGATCCCAAGATAGCAAATTACAACTTAGTTAGAAATGATAGGTTGACCAGCCCCATGGACGGCAACTTGATCTACTACTACAAGAGGTCCTTGCACTGCGCACCAATCGACGCTTCCCCTTTAACTAACAGAGAAGTCTGTATTTGTAAAACAGCTCTGTCTGGCCATCCGCCACTTACTATCGTTTCGGCATACCAACCGCAAACGAAGCCTATTATAGAATAAGATATAATAGAATTATCAAACCCAGGACCCAGAGTCATAATAGCTGGAGACCTCAACAGTAAGCATTCCTACTGGAACTCCATTACAAACAATCTTAAATGCTAATGCATTGTTCGAACTTATGGAACGACTTAACTTCGATTTTATCGCGTCTGAGACTCCAACCCATTACCCATTCACTACCAGATATCGACCGGACATTACTGACATAGCGCTACTCAAAGATATCCGACTGTCGATAACATCCATAGAGACAGTTCAAGAGCTTAATTCGGGCCATAGACCAGTATTTTTATAGCTGGGTTAGCCCGCATGTCGTGTACTGGCGTAAGCTCGAGGTCAAACGCGAGTCCACGATCTCCCAGCACATAGAAACGACAAAATTCGCCAGAGGAAGCCAATAAGGCGATTAACGCCCTATTATCCCATCTCATCTCAGCGGTTAAAGAATGCTCTCGAAAGGTTCGGGTGTCGAGCGATCGACACCTAAAGCTATCGAGGGATATTTGACAACTAATCAGAGTGAAGAACGAGGCCCTTAGACAATATGATCACCACCGCACCATAGATAATAAATTTAGACTGCGCGGTCTCCAAAATGAGGTAAAAGAGCGCATTACAGAATTTAGACAGGATAAGTGAGATAATCCGCTGGAGGATATCGAGCCATCTCACATTGCCTTCTTGCAGTTGACCCGAGCTCTGAAAGTAGAATAATCCTCACACATGCCACCACTTATTAGACCAGGTAACCTCGATCTCGCCTTTGACGACTCTAAAAAAGCCGAATCCCTCGCGGACGGTTTAGATAGCCAATGCACACCTTCTAGGGAACCCATAGATCCCACTCACCTTGCAGAGGTCAAAGTGGAGGTCAAGCGTAGGTCTGCGCTACCACCTGCAGGTCCTTTCTTAGATCTTGTGACTGTTGATGAAGTCACAGAAACCATCAAAAACCTCAAAAAGAAATCAGCACCTGGCCCTGACGGCATTAGCAACAGGGTACTGAAATCTTTCTCAGCGCCACTTGTCTGCCTCCTAGTAGGCATTTTCAACGCTCTTCTCTCCAGCTGCTCCTTCCCAGAAACATGGAAAGAAGCAGACGTCACAGGAATCCCGAAACCAGGACAACACGCAACCTAGCCTCCAGTTACAGACCCATCAGTCTCCTCAGCACACCAGGGAAAGTTTACGAGCCTATAATTTTAAACCGCCTCCGTAAACACGTCCTTACAAATAAGCTTCTTCCTCACGAGCAGTTCGGTTACGGAATACATCTTTGAGGGCTTCAGGCACTCAGGAAGTAACGGTCGAATCCGTAACAACGGTGCCCTCTTCTTCAACGTCGCCAAAGCGTTTGTTAAAGTCTGACACGACAGCTTGTTTTACAAGCTATATAAACTTAATGAGTCTGATAGGCTCACTCACATTATCAGAGCCTTCCTTGCCAATCACCATTTCAGATTTCGTATAGAGGGAACTCGCTCCTTCAAGCACCCCCTCAGAGTTGGAGTCCCTCAGGGCTCCGTTCTCTTTCCGCTCCTATTCACACTCTATACGAGTGACATACTGAAGGACCCAGTAGTCAACACCGCTCTCTTTGCAGACGACACCGCACTTTACGTCGCCCTTTTCCGCAAGCCATTTCTCACAAAGATGCTCCAAATAGTCGCCAATCGGTTAGACGAATAGTTTCGCTTATGGTAAATTGAAGTGAACCCTGAAAAAGTATAGCAATATACTTTCAAAGGAAAACCTTCCTCAATCGTCGGAACCTAAATCCAAAATTTTCTCCAGGCGCGATCACGCTATTAGGCCGCCAGATAACGTACCAACAAACCGCCAAATACAGAGGTCTAGAGGTCACTACTCCTAGAGGTCAATTCGAAATCGTGCCAAATTCGGAAACTGAACCTGAAGATAGACAGTAGCATCGTCCCTTTATTTTATTAGCCTGGGCAGATAGACAGACAGACAGCTTTTATTTACATCTTTATGGCATGCAAATAACCCTCTGAGCTTAATAGAAGCCTTCAATATTACAGACAGATACTCCATCTTTATTTATATGTATAAATAACGTACGCGTGTATGCGTGTTTCGATCACCAGCTTACAAATATTGTTTCGGGTCATGTTGTGGTCTATATTAATATGGAACTTATTTCAAAATTTCAACGCCCCTAAAATTAATCAATGAAATTTGCTTTATTGCATTCGCGTTAAATTACTTCAACCTTTCATGTGAGTTATTTTGCCACGATAGGTAATAATCGATGTTATGCAACACAAAATAACACTAAATTTTCTCTCCATTGCAAACGATCGTTTTTTCTTGACTACAACTGTCTATTGTTATTTGCTAAACATGACAATCATTTGTAGGTGTTTACAGTGAACTCACTGTCTGCTAAGGTCTAAGGAATCATTCTTTCGCGTTATTTAAATATATATTTTTAACTAGTTGAACTACACTACAGCTGTAGTATTATATCTGCAGCGCGAATGGGTCGCCTCGATCGGAAAGGACCACGCTCACTCAGAATACCGTTACAAGAAAAAACGCTTTATAAGACGAAAATTATAATGGAATAAATCAAATTGCAATAGAATAAGAAAAATATTTACGTATATATTAATTTCGTATCTATCTCAAATATTTTTTGTAAGAGTAAGGTTCCATTTCTAGCTACTAGACCGTCTGCAAAGGTACCACCTACTTACCTAAAACCTGTTGTTTTTCTCTCCATTGCAAATACTACAGCCTGTCAATTCCATTTGTGAAGCTGGGTTTCACCCTTAGCTTGCCTCATAGAGGTATCCCCCGTAGCGGTTGGCAGGTGGGTTTGCAACCGTAGATTTTTTATTTTTTAGTTGTTGTTAAGAAGACGTCATTACTCATCCCAGTTTATTTCCATTCTGTCGTCTCTTACGATACCAACAGCATCTTATTTAAATACATACAACATATAGTATTATGTATCCACTTTCTCACAGAATACCAAGGTTACTGCTGTATATATAATGGTGAGCTTGAAGAATCGAAGACCCATTTTACTGGCAATATGCCATTCTATTTTTGTTCTTAGGCTTTACATCTGCTTTTTCATTGTAGTCGATGACAGATGTAAGTTGTTTATGAACCATAGTATCCAATTGCTATCAGCTATGTACTCGTTTCTCATCCTTCCTTCTATTTAAAATAAATAGTATACTAGACATCGTATATCCTTTTAATTTTATTTGTAGTTATTTTAAAATTTATAATAAATATTTGACGATCAATTAAATATGTGATTTTTTTTATTTTGCTCTGTTTTAATAACTGATAAACATTCTAAGAAATGTAATAACACACTACAATACTGATAAAATAACCATAATTAAGATATGTAAGTGTGCTTTTTTATATAAAATGGTATGTTTTATAAATAAACATTGAATCTTTTCAAAATTTTGCACATCTATTATTGTCTTCGAAAAACATTATTTGTATAATTGATGTCACATTCTTTTAATGTTTATATTACATATATTTATTTGGATTTTATTTATGTAAAATACGTTTTTACTTTTTAATATACTTTAATCTAAAATACATATCTACACAACAATCTACATCATGACGTAAGTGGTCTATATCATATTAATCTTTTCTTTTAAATTAAATATTGTTTTTCTCATAAATGATCCAAACCTCTTTAATATATTTTACAAACGTGTGATTTAAAAATGTATAATTTTAGAAGTCTGACCTGGTAACCTATAGAACAGGTGTTGTTAAATACCTTTATTAGGCACCAGTCCCTCACAAACAGGGGTTCAATACATTTATAGTTTAACATGTTTGTCATCAACAACAGTAACTGATTGTGGTAAGAAAATAAATATATCTAGTACCAACTTTTATTTATTTTCACATTTAACACGTCACACAAGCGCCCTTGCGCAGATTCGTAAAAGTACGTAAACGTAAAGATCCATGTTTTTTTTTAATAAACTAATATGACAAATAACTTATAGTAGTAATTGGTTACTGCAATCCATAGATATACTGAATTAAAAATACAAAATTCGAACCCGCGGCCCTTAAGGTTTCCGTCTAGCTTTGCTGTTTTACATTACCAGCCATTAGAGGGGGCGCTCTCCCCGTGCATAAATACGATCGATATCGCAGGTGAATCTTGCTCTACTTCATTAAATATATAACTTAATATTTTTTTTCCAAAAATATTCCTTTTACTTTTGTCGAGGTAGTATAATTTTTTACCCTTTTATTTTTAATAAATGTCGTTTTTAGTAATGTTTATAAGGGGTGTAGGTTTAAAAAGGGTATATACAAAGAAGGAAAATAAAAACTGCCTCTTTATACAAAATTCGCCTCTACCTTGTACATTTTGTACCTTACTACTACTTTTACAACTATTTTTTATATTTTAAATATTTCTTTTCTCTATCCATCTTTTTCCGTTTATTTTTTTTTAAATTGAAATTCTCCAAATATAAAATTCCAAGTCAAGTAATTTAATATCAATATAAACACTAATACACTAAAAAGTAGAACTAATATTACAATTAAATAAAAATAATATATATTTAAGTAGAGCAACTTTCACGATATGCTCCGCTCAGTCCATAAGAGCTGCGCGAGGAAAAGAGATCAACCGTTAGAGCGAGAGGTAAAGTAACGTTGAGCAACACTACACGCGTCTGAACGCCGAGATTTATAAATGGAATATAGGTAAAAAGTACGAATATATATATATATATATATATATATATATATATATATATATATATATATATATATATTTTATTTTTATATTTCTAATTCACTTGAAAATAGTTCTATTTTGTGTGGTTTTAAGTACGACATTGCTACATTTATACTTCTAATAAGTAGGAAAAAATAGATATTTGCTGTTAAAAAAAATGATGAAATTATAATTTTTTAAGCCCTTCAAATAAGAAATTTAAAGCATTTATAAAAAAAGTGACCAGATCAGATTATTGTAGACAATATGTAAATAAATTTGATCTGAATACTTTTCTTGATATTGTTATAGTTCGTACATAGCAGAGGCTTTAATAAGACCTTTTACGCATGTAACCTAAACATAGGCATGTTTAACGCCTAATAGAGCTATTAATTTAAACATCAAAATAAAATTATAAAACAGTTTCGAAAATATCAAATCCTACACTTTAAATAAATGTAAAATATGTTTCACTTTTTATTTATTAAATACTATATAAAATTATTTGTTTTGCTGTAAATTTTGCGAGAACACTAATTTTTACAAAACTGGGACCTTAACACTCATTGCTGTTCATTGCTAAATCACTGCGTCACGGAGCCGTCAGTTGCGTTGCGTTCCGTCATGCGGTGCGTCATAATCGTTGTCATCTTCAAGGATCAAGATGGACGCCTGTAATTATATTTTTGTGCAACCGGAAGGTCTCTTTATATGTAAAAATTAACTTTAAATAATTTGTAAAACTAGCAACTGACTTCAAATAACCAAATATAATAAAACAATTCACATTCTGCAGTCGGTTTTCAGATATTTTTTTGTCAATTGAAGCCACGTCTTTAGAATGTGAACTATTTTGAAATTATACCCTCTTAAGCATTGCCAAGACATATTGTACATAGGTCACTCAATAAGTTTTGAGATGCTCGAAATTTAAAAATGGAACGCATCCGTGTTATGTGTTTCTAAAAAGCAAATTTATTTAAGAATAAAACTCTAAAAGCCAAAAAAAAACAAGTTCTATTAATTTTCTTGCGAACTCTCTCGGCTAACGATGGATCTTAACCGTGAACATTTGATTTTAATTTTGGTTCAACCGAACATTTAAGTTTAAAACGGTTACAATCAGCATTAGGGGACAGCTTCAGCTCCATCACGTACAACAACTTTTAGGTGGTTTGCTGAATTCGAAGGAGGTAAAATTAACCTTAAAGATGACCAAAGAACCGGGATCTGACTGTACTGTAATGATATATTGGTACGGACCACGAAAGAAGAAGCACGAACCCACGAATCACATACACGGATATCGAAAAGATTGTAGGCATTAGTTCGGGGAGCATTCATACTATCCTACATCAACATCTTGAAGTGAGGAAGCTTTGTTGTGATGGATCCCTCGTTTGCTCTCCGAAAGCGACAAATAGACTTGTGTGGATTGGTGCCATGAAATGCGTCTACGTTTTGAAAACGGGGCATCTAAGCGTGTTTCAGAAATCGTTACTGGTGACGAGACATGGATCTATTAATATGATCCGGAAATAAAAGGCAATCATCGGTATGGGTCTACTCAGAAGGACAGTTACCGACAAAATTGCAAAGACCTCGCAACGTCGGCAAAAAATGGTGGCTAGTTTTTTTCACGGAGCGGACATTTGTCGACGTCAATGCTGGAAAATTGTAGGTCAGTCAACTCTGAATGGTATACTACAGTTGCATTATCCAAAACTTTTCAAGCTGTGCGGGACTCAAGATCAAAGACCGGGCTTCGGGGAATCATGCTGCATCACGATAACGTTTCTTCACATACCTTAGAAATTAATAAAATATTATTTTTAGTTGTTCAAAGTCGGTTTTTACTTTTTATTAAAAGATAATTTTTTCCACTTTTGCGTAAAAAAATTACTTACTACTTCCGAACTAAGTAATATCACTACCTCAATGTCATCTAAATCTATCTAAAAATATTAATAATACACTATTTAATAAAAAAGAATCATCGAAATCGGCTCAAATGACGAAGATATCGCATAACATATATACAAAAAAACACAGTCGGATTGGGAATCTCATATTTTTTGGAGTTGGCAAAAATTTAAAAAATGTATAATATGATATAACAACCTACATACGTTACAGTACTGGGATACAGGCTCCTCATTTTTAAGAGGGTTTAAAGCAAGTTTAAACAAATCTCAAGCCTGGTTTATTTTAATAAAATATTTTGAAATTTATAAAGAGGAGTGAAATAAAATACGTTGTAAATTTAACACGATTATTTTTCCATTTATGTTTAATACTGCTTGAAAAGTGTATATAATATTTGTAGGTGAATGAAGATCATCTTCAGATGCACTCGTGATGGATTCGACAAATATGAGTGCGTTACAACATAAAATACAAGAAAATACAATGAGCAGATCGTTAGCAATTCGTCGCAAATATATAGTACGCTTCCCGATTATATTTTTTTCAAAAATCCTATAAACTACTACACTTGCCACGTTATCAGAATAAAGCTAGAATAAAACTTTTTTACTCTCGATCTCACCACCAGTATTTTCTTAACGTGCCGACATATTTAATATTTAAGTGTAAGTTTTATTATTTTAACATTTCTATTTTTTCCCCACAATATTAAATTAATCGATTCACTTCGAAGATTCTGTGGCGAAGTGGTTTTGCAATGAGTTGCAGCACTGATAGCTGCGGATTCAAATTCCACACGGAATAAGTATTTGTATGGCCAACAAATCATTACTGGATATTTGTCCTTGAGCAATTTATGTTTGTAAGCTGCTTCCACGATACAGGGGAAAACTCTAGTGTGAAGGTTACGTATGTTTTAAAAAATAACCCGTATAAGAAACTTATAAGTCCAATGGAATAAAACACGATTTTTCTTTTACGCTTTGCGTGCACATAATATAATAATAATAGCAAAGACATTAAATCCTACGAAACAAACTACGATATAATACGTGACTGCAATTAAAGGTTCAACACAACAGTAGTCTAGCGGAACTACAAACAGCACAACGAGGACAGCAGATATTTAATTTAAATATGAACTTAATACTACTATCAATAAGAAGGAAAAATTAAAAAGCTATAGGAAAATAATCAATTATTTAGAGAAGAATGTCAAATGTATGATAATGAAAGGGAATTATAAAATCCAAAATATAAATTGGACTAGGAACTGTTGAATGAATCTCCAATTTACTTAAACGTTAGTGGACGGTACTTAACTTGGGTGGCGTAAGAGGCGACGAAGAGAATTTAAACAGATGGGCAGCACTACCTTCCTAATAACAAAAATAACAAAAAACTGCGGTTACAAGCCCACCTGTTAAGCGTGGCAATTTTGGCAATCCAAATTAGGGGAGATCCCTATGGGGCAATCTATAGGCCTATGTTCAACGGTGGACTTTTTATAGGCTGTGGCTGTGTGGCTTTTTATACGCACGAATGAATGGACCACTCAACAATACAAATTAACAAATGTAATATTTTCTTGTTTCAGAAAACAACTTTAACAGCAGAGAGGCGCAATGTTATTCACAATCTTAATTTATTTAATTTATTATACGGTGTACACCGTACTTTTAACGATCGCTGGTCTCTGGTGCTTTGAAGAATGCGTTCTGACTGAGGAAGAAGAATACGAATTTGTGACTCGCCACAGAGCGATGCCGTACTGATCTGCCGTACACAGTAAGTTCTTTATTATGTTAATATACACATTTTTTAAACATTAAACAGGACGTGTGTTGACTCTTAGTATACTAAATTATTTTTTATTTTAACAAACACAATATCTCCAGTAGATGGAGTGGCAACCTGTTAAGTGATGCAGGAAGATAGAGGTAGGTAGCAAAGTACCACAGGCATGCCGCTACCTGATGGTCAATGACTACCGCTGCCCATGAACAACTGCAATACCAGGGGAACTGCAGATTTGTTGCCAGCCATTAAAAAATGTAGGCTCTATTTTTGAAGGTCCCTAAGTCATATCGTCCAGAAAAATTGTTAATGGTAGTCGATTCCACAGGGAAGTTGCCCGAGGAAGAAAACTTCTTGTAATCGTACAGTGTTGAGCCACCAATCATCCACATGGTATCGATAGTATCGCGCGATAGGTACGTTTTGACACGATGTGCTATGGTGAAGTTGAGCGGCTGAAAGTAGTCTCTATTCTGAGCACTCCCCGTGGTAGATGCAATAAAATACGCAAAGAAATGCAACATCTCTTTGCAGCGCTAGTCAGTCAAGCCGGTCAGAAAGAGCTCGGTCGCCGACGATTCGAAACGCTCTGCGCTGGTTATAAAGGAGTTGGCACTGGGATACTCCGACCCAGAGTAATATTACCAATCCAATTAAAATTCTACCATTGAGGCGATGTTGTCTAAATAACAAAAATCATAAAATTCAATAGGTACGTTTGCTTCAAAAAAATCACATTATTCAGTTAAATCTGTTTTACTGTAATTTGGAAATTTGTGTAGATTTCATTCATGCAGTGCGCAGAATATCGTGTTTTATTTCATTTCCTTCTTAAGCCCAAATTAGCATCCGCTTATACAATATTCTAAAGGAATCTCAAGATATCCATAAGTTTACTATTCCGATTCAAAAAAAAATAAAAAAAATAGAAATGTTAAAATAATAAAACTTACACTTAAATATTCGACAAATTACCATCAGGTGGTAACACCTGTAGATAATTGTAAAATGAGAGTAAAATAATTACAGGAAAGTTATGTAAGGCGATGAAAACAACAACAGGATATTTTTCAAACTTGGGATATATATACGTAATATCGATGAGTTCATGTCAGAACACGCAACTAATTGCTTTAAAGTATTTTCATGAGCCGATGTAACTCAGTCGCTAAGCGCTTGCTGTAATTTTTATGGTACGTGAGCAACCCGGTTTTAATTTCCGTCGACAAATATGAAATTGTTCATTTCGATTTGAAGTGCTGAATTACCACGCGCTCGGCGGTAAAGGCAAACATTGGGACGAAACCTGTTTATCTGATAAATTAAAATAATATATTTCGAACACATTTAAAGTCCACCAACACACAGCGCAGCGTGGCGGACCTTTCCTTGGCCTAAAACCTTTTCCAGTAGTGGGATGTCTAAAGACTGTAAATTTACTTTTTTAAATTTTTTCTTGTCTGTAACTATTCTTTTTATTATATTTACTTTTGATTCTTTGTTCAAGCTTAGCACAACTTATATTTTGATTCACAAACGACAGACTTGACTTGCTGGGTTAATTTACCGCATGGGCCAAATTAGGAGTACCCTTAACCGACGAGCATGTATGCGTAGGTGTAAGAATGTGGAGGAGGCGAGAGAGGTGTGTCAGGATCGTGCCAAATGGAAGGCTGTAGTCTCTGCCTACTCCTCTGGGTGACATGCATGAGTGTTTATGTTTATATATTAGCACTGTAGATTTTTCGTCACAATAGAACCACCATATATTGGCAGTATATAATCACCGGATTCATGTGGTCTACATTGAAAAATGCAACTTATGGCCGTGGAAGTATATAAACCCTAAGATAAATTACGCCATGATCATCTCGTATACGAATGATCATGCCGTAATTTATCTTCAACTTTAAGCAAAAATTTATCAACCGCAAGCACAAGTGCACTCTTACGCTTCGCATACACCTAATCCGTCATCTGCCGAAGTTTGGTCGGGCGATGACGGCCGAACTCGGACGATCGAATCAAACACTAAACTTGTAAAACAAAGAGAGCGCGTACACTAACATGACCGTCATCATCCGATAACGCACGAAAACGGCCGATCAACTGTCGCGTCAGAACTTGTTGGCATTTCTCGCCCGACTGCCGGCGTCTACAGTGCAAATTGAGTGTATTTATAATTTAATTTAATCATTTTGTCTTTATTCTATTGTTTCTATCAGTGTTCTTATCTACCTAAACGATTATGGATATTGAAAACAGAAAAATAGAAAAGAATACCGGCAACGTCCAATGTCGGCACAACTGGTACACTGTTGCAGTGTAAGCACATACACGTCCGAATTACTCGTCCGGGTAGTTCTATCCGCCATCGCCCGACAAAATCGGATTTGGTGTAAACGTACCGTTACAGTCCGATCAGATTGCAATTCGACTCGACCGGAGAGTGATCGGTCGCAATAGGACGAACGGCTCCACGTACTTATGTACTAAAGCCACGTACAGTACATACTTCCCGTGGCAAAGGTGTGAAAGACCGCCAACTGCATGACATAAATGCTTCACCTGGAATCCGAAACCGTTACCTCGTGACTAAGAGTTATTAGCGTAGAGCGTTTACGACCACTACACCAGCGAGTTTTAGCATATTATACAGAGTTAAATGATAATTCACAAATGCCACTCTTAACGTATTTAAACATTGAAGGAATTTACATGTATGTTAATGCCTTATACAATTATAAATTTATAACAATATTCCAGTTGTTTCGACTATTAAAAAAAAGAATTGATGAATACAAAAAAATACGTGGTATCTCAGGATAGAAACATTAGTTTTCAAGTATCGGTTGCCCAAGTTTAATCCATTATAAATTGCAGTTCTAAAAGCTCGTTCGATTCCAGTAAAAAGGTCTTCGGTTCTCTAAACTTTACGAAACATTAAGCATGAACTCTCTACCACGTAAAAAATAGGGAAAAATACAAAATATATTTTTCAATATATTAACAAAGAAAAGAGTTATTTTCATCTGTCGTACATTAAAATATATTATTTAAGGATAGGTATGTTAATTTCATTGGTGCCGGCGGGGATCGAAACCGGGTTACTCGCGTTCTGTTATATTTACAGCGATAACCATCCGCTCTACCGCTACCATGGCTCCAATGAAATTGTTAATTGCAATTTTGAGTACTGACTTGCCACGTGCACTGCGGTGAAGGAAAACATCGTGAGGAAACCTGCATGTCTGAGGAATAAGAAAAAAATATTTCGTCGACGTCTGTCGAGCTTGTCGTCATCCCGGTGAGTCACTTAGGCATGTCATCTCCGGTTGTTCGGCGCTTTCTAACTCTGAGTACTTGCACAGGCACAACCTAGTAGCCAGGATTCTACACCAGGAGCTCGCTCTGAAATACGGTCTCGTGGACCGAAAATTGCCGGTTTACAAGTACTTGCCGGAAGCCGTGCTCGAAAATGACCGCGCCAGGCTCTACTGGGACCGGGGCATTATCACAGACAGGACTATTCTTGCGAATAAGCCTGATATTATGCTGATGGACCGGGCATAGTCAGGGATATTTTTGGTCGACATCACCATTCCATATGACGAGAACCTAGTGAAAGCCGAATCAGATAAGAAAACAAAATATCTGGACCTGGCTCACGAGGTGACCGACATGTGGGGTGGTCTGCCGACCGAAATTGTTCCTATAGTCGTCTCTGCGAATGAGCTAATCCCGGTCAGCCTATTGGGTCGTCTGAGGCGACTAGGACTCCGTGACGGACCGCTTTGGGCTCAAATGCAGAAGGCGGTGCTGGCCGCCCGCATCGTCCGCCGGTTTCTTTCCCTTTCCCCCTAACCCTCGGCCGTTTGGTCTCCCCTGCCGAGGGCTTCCATCTGGATGGGCTTTATTTATTTATGTATTTTTTGTATTTATTTTATTTTGTTGATATTTATGTATATTTATCATTTCCTTTTTATTTATAATTATATATTTATAAAACCCAACCAGATGAGAAAACTATGTAGATACCCCAAATAATAATAATAATTTCATAGATGTCATTCAAATTTGGACTATAAATTTGTTAAGATTTCTTACTGGACCACGAAAAAATTGCAATATGCTAGTAGAGGCTACCTCTAATTAGATATTAATAATTAGATAGGGTAAGACCAGATTGACTGTGTTGTTCAACTGCTAGCTTGCATATTTAACATATTTTCTGAAAAATTGTTAACTTTTACCAATTACCAAATGGTAAAACGTTAGTTAAAATAATTATTAGAGCACTGGCATCAGACATCGATCAAGTGAATATCCTGTGAAAACTTACTATTAAATTTGAGAAGAGAGCTTTAAAAGTAAACTAACATTACCCTAACAAACTAAATTTAAAAGTTCGGTGTCCGTATAAATTAAATTGCTTTTACTTTGTAATTCTTTCTCAGTAATAAAATATCAAAAAATAATAATAAATAAGTATTTTGCTTTTTGAAAATAAATTCGTCACCATGGTACGTGATTCAAATTACGTCAAAAACAAAAAAATTGTCATTGTTTGATAAACAAATTACTTTATCGGTCACAGAGTAATGGGTCTCAGAGTCATCTTACCATTTATTTACTTACCATATTTTTACAATGACTTACAACAAAATTTTGTATATTAATCAATAACAGACCTTTTACAATTATATGGTCACAGAACAGCTATTCGTTTTGATTATGTAATATAAGATAGGAAAAATTTACGCTATTATAAGTTATTTTTTGGAGTAAATCGAAAGTAATGGGTAATAAAGGGCTGCACATCTCCCAAGTATAGCTAAAACACTAAAAAAATAGATCATGAATATGCGGAAAATTTTCAAAAGTTTACAGTATCATCCCTTCTTGATTTTTTATTGCCATTTAATTTTAACTACCCAATTCCGGATATGGATCTCTTGTATTGACAGCTGTATTTATCAATTTATCACGCTTGGCAGGCGAATAAACGAGCGCAGTTTCTTTTACTAATAGTAACTTAATGCTGTGTATCGTAGACAGATATTTTGATTCTGCAGACGCGCTGTCACCTCTGAGGATTAAAAATGAATGCCTCGTTTCGAATGAAAAGGGTCTCCTGTTCCTACACTCACTATACAAAACATTACACAACAAACAACAGCAGTATTAAGCTGCGCTCTTGTATTTTGGTATTCTGTTAGAGCGAGATCCTTGCCCGGACAGATTCGTGCTACAACCAAAATATAGCTGAAGCATGTTTAAATTAACTCTACTTTCCATATCGGAGCTATATATATATATATATATATATAGTAAATTACAATTATTTAAAAAAAAATCAGAGTTCCAAAAGGCCATCACCATATTTATGATTTAAATGTTATTATTATTTTACCCATTGTAATATGGAAATGACTGGCTTATTTAAGCTGAGGGAGTTATTTGCGTGATATTAAAATATAAACAACCATTTTTAAAATGTCTGTCTGTCTGTCCAGACCATCTCGATTATGATAAGTCCAAAAAAAATTGAACTTGAATGGAGTCTCTACCTCCACTCATTACTCTGTGGGAACTCTCGACGCAAGAAACGGTTTAGTGCTTAAAATATATTACAATTGTTGCGTTGTGCTTTGTTCAGTCAGTGATGTTCGTCTCGTTAAAGACTTACATTATAAGAAAACAAATTCAATTATTCTTGAGACATTTCCTTTTTATAAATTCAATCAAAGATACGTTCTACTCCACGAATCTGCAGTGAGATTACAATTAAATTCAGGTGACTTGTTATTAGCGTGAAGATTTATTGTAGTGGTATGTTGTATTTAAATTACTATTTACTTGCTTGTTTTACAAAACATTTTTTTGTAAAAAAGTATTTTTATTATTCTACAAATTACTTATATTTTCACTAAAATTTCGCAAAAAAAGCTCTTTTAAAAACAAAGAAAAAAATGTTGTTAGAAAAAAATGTAAAATAAATATAAAAGACGGCATCATTTTGTTCATTTTTATATGATTTTTTATTATTAATACGCATGACATTCATATTTATATAAGTAACTAGACTAGTGAGTAGCAGACGGCTCTATGGCACAGTCCTCGAGTTGCGGCGCTGGGTTCGACTTCCGCACGGAACAAATACTCAAATATGTCCTTGTGGAATTTATATATCTACGATACAAGAAAAAATTTTAGAGCATTAAAAAAACTAAATTTAAAAATAAATATATACCACCTTTAAATTATTTATTAGTTGTCACTTAATCAGGCTAAAGGGGATTTACGAGTATATAACAATTACCTATATATAATAATGTCTTCCAGACCGAATTTCGGTCACGGTGGCCAGCCTCAATGAAGACTAGCCATCGGCGCCGAATAGGATTATAGTACCTACAGGTGCACTCCCTATCCCCTCATTCTCAAACTCCGATGAGGCGGTACGTCGACACGACCGGAGAGATATCAGAGACCAACGGCATTACGTTCTTTCCCGAGGCAATGGGGCTGTGGTACCGCCAACTTCTTGACTCCGAGCAGCTACTGAGAATTTCTTGACGGGAAAACTCAATATTTTTTTAAAGTAATTTATAAATTGTTTACCAGAGGAGTAGATTTCATGGAAATGGACATCACATCTATTTACTACCGCCGCCGCACCGTTAAAAAGGTGTGTTTTAAATTTTACATGGGTGAATTACAAAGGGAAGATGCGTTCAAAAGCTATTTTCAGATCAGGGAAATCTGTAACAATGCGGTGATCTAGTATGGTATTGACAAACATTAAACAATGATTGGCATATTTGCTGTGTATACATTACCATTTTAGTACCAAAACAAAGACTATGTTCGGTACTATATTTGGAACAAAACTGAACAATACTGAGAATTCATCAATTTTTCAAGAATATTACTTTAGTCAATAAGATATGCTTACAATATTTTTTTAAACATAAATATTGGTTAATTTTTTATATAACTGGCTTTACAGCTCTGGGTTCTAGCCCTTCTGAGCCTATTATTTGTTTCGGAATCTTCATTTTTATTTATTTTTTCTTCACAATATGCTGATGCGTCACATTGCGAAGTTTTTGGGAGATTTTGACAACAGCTCAACCCAGCCGACAGTTAATATCGACTGCCACTCAAGTTCTGGCGCTCAAGCGATCAAATTAACTTGAGGTTTATATCAACATCAAAGCACTTGTTTCGTCGTTTTTTCTAATATTTCACACGCGCGGATAATCATACACAAAATCGCATCATTTTTACGAATTAAAATCCACTTCAAACCATTATTCAAACGATAAAACTGGCGAGACCACCCGTCGACGGCCAAGTTCCCGCCAAAACTCCTATTGGTTAAATGTCTACTGCTGTTCACAGACTACCTCATAGGTGGATTCACTATAATTATGAAACATAGCGGGCGGTTTGGTAACTGCTGTTTTTTATTATTTTTACGAGCTTTTGGGATGATGTAGCTGCCAATCTCCTGTTTCATTTCTCTCTCTCGCTTTTACGAAGCCACAAGATAATACGGAGTAGTGACTACCTTTTTTTCAAATATTCAGAAGTATGGCATTCAAAAGTTCCGTCGTTTGCTTATAACTTATCCTATGCCTTTAAAAGAGCAAATCGCATATATATACCGCATATATATATATGCGATTATATCGATTTTCATAAAATTTTGTGTCCAGGGAGTTTCGGAGGCAATAAATCGACGTAGCTGGGATTTATTTTTAGAAAATGTGTTTTTGTCTGTGTTTTCAGGCAATGAAAAACTGCTACAATATAAGAAGGTAAATTTTGACACTATGTTAATGATCGTAATAGCTCAAGTGGATATCGAGCGGTCGCGAAATCATAATGCCTTGGTTCGCGTCTTGTCTTCGGTCCGATTTTTTTTCCTTTTTTTTTCAAGTTCCCTTCTTTTGTGAGAAAATCTATTATTTCGAGCCCTTTTTTTTAGTATTTTTTTTAAATACGAAAATTTTAATTAAACTAATTGCACTCATGATTTTTTTATTCAAATAACCAGTTCAGTTTTTTCTATTATGTCAATTAGATCAAAAAATATTATTCATAAGTATGTAATTTGTATCTAATTGTAATTGCAAAATAAAACCGAGCAAAGATCGGTCATCCGGGTACTTACCTTTGATTTGACAAATTCGATTCAATAAATACAAAAATACTAATTAAATCAAAAAATACTAATTAAACATTTAGTAATCCTGCAGTGTCTTTTGAATGCATACTCTTTTCTTTTATATCAGCCTTTTATAATTCCGTGTTACATATTCACTGAGAGTTCCGTTTACAGTTTCGAAGTACATTTCATCAAATCATTCATTACGGTCCCTCAAGTAATTGCTGAACGTGGATCTCTCAAAAGATTACCTCATATATTGGCAGATGCACCAAAAGCATATCAACTGGCGGATTACTGTATTTGAATCAAAATATTCCAACTTTCAGACATAATAGCTACATAACCAACGCCTTTGCTAAACTTTTCTTTTCTGAGTCTATTTCTAAGTCTGATTCACATTTTTGAATCTCTTCTCATAATATCTGGAAAATTCACGTCTTAGAGGATCCAATTTTTGAGTAAAAATCCCATGGCGACATGTAGGTATTACCCATTGTACAATTTTAGGGTCACGTCATTACTTACCTGATGGTAATGAATAAGAAAATATGTTTAAGAATGTAGTTTATACGGTACGGTACGGAGTATGGAGATGATACATGCCTTCTTTCAAACAATGAAGACGTAGAAGTAACACTTCAAAAGTTACAAGTTGGTTTTTCACACCTCTGGGTAAGGGCACTTGACCTACAACATGTTTTAAATATATTATAAAAAATCAATATACTACACATTTACTTTAACCACATCAAGAATACTTAACCAATCAGTGTTATAGCTCAAAATCATCTTTACCTGCACAATGAAATCGTTAAAAAAATTGTGAAAAGTTCCAGTTACCACAAATAATAAGATTTGATCACCAAAAATAGAATGACATGAAAGAATCGCAATTATTACGTGTGTAATGAATTAAGGACAGTTCCAGCCAAATTTCAAATCACTCGTAAAATATTTTAACCTGTTTAAAATTAGGTTATAAGGCCCTAGTAAGATCAATCGTGTCATATGGTCTCAGTAGCTATGGGCTAACTTTCAAAAATCTGTAGTTAATACTCAACACATTAAGTATTAAGTACAAAAGTATCGGAATGACTACTTACATCTTAAGTACTGTAAAGTTTTATCTACACATAAAAATGTGAAATATACTATTGAAGAATGATATATGTATTAATAATAATAATGGCCCAACCCAATTATACAACCGCAGGATTTCAAGATACTATAAGCTCATTCTGCGTGGATCAGGGCAGAAATAAATAATTAATAATATGAAAATTAATAATCAGAAAGTAGCCGTGGTTAACTATTGGGACGTCGAGTGCTTTACTCCCTTCCGTGACTATGGGTACTGTATAGTACACAAAACATCGATAATTTAAAATGAGTTAATATACGCGATAAAATCCGTAAAGATTTATTTCATTTACTTTACAGGATTTACAGGAATTTGGAGGTGTTTCGCTAAGTGAGTGCATCTGTACTTGCGCATACACTCGTACACTATAGTCTTGTACAGCGCTGATGCATAGTATTTGTCGCGACTGACCGCCGTCACTAGAATTAGGAATACATTAAGGACATATTATTATGAATATTTGATGACCCTAATTCTGAATCAAAACAATTGTAACACTAGCAATAAAGCTCCTAAGTTACGGATAAGACACTTATAATTACTACGATAAAAGAACTTAAAGAATGTTTAATATCATATTCTAATAAAATCAGCTAACATAGCACAACATTGAAATATACTTGAATCATCTGTTTAATAACCATCACTATTTATCATTATTTTTAATAACCACAACTATCCTATATTAACCTGTTAAGTAGAGACATATACACATATGTGGTCCGACGAAAAATATATTGCGATGTAAAAGATATAAATAAACTAGTAAATATTAATTAATCTATAAAAATATACTCCCACAAATATTTTAATATTTAGTATACGAAATATTGAAGATACAAAAAATTCAAAAAGTCAAAACCTGATTTCGATTGTAGTATTTGGTAGAACTTGTTAAGAAAAGTTAGGTTAAAACAAAGTTTTAATAATGTAATCAATGTAAGAATTTTCCAAAACTTGTCCCATTTTTTTAAAACATAAATATATCGTATATTCACTAGATTATTGTAAGCAATGTAATTGTAGTAAACATTTTTTTTAAACTAAGCAATAACACTATTATCATTTATAGTTCTCACGACAATTGTCAAAGTCAAGATTTGAAAACTTAAGTCGCAGAATACGAACATGAAGTAGATCATTAGCCACTTCCGCGGAACATGAGAAGGATATCTTCGTCGTAAAAATATAATGAACTGTCTTGCAATTTCCTGTGAAGTAATCCAATAATTATTTTTAAATGATACTTAAAATTAAACGCTCTGCAGGATACGTATAAATTCAACTATCTTGTCATTCTCCATCTAGTCATATCAACTATCTTTAGTAGAATCCCTTGATAACGATCAGAAACTACCAGTGTGATAAAGTCCAATGATTTCGATCAGAATTTTAGAAATTAGAACATCCGTCCCTTATGAGCCATGGCAGCTTAGTGGATGAGTACTGGTCTTAAATTCCATAGAATGCGCAAGCACTATTAATATAGTTAACTAGCGTGGAATTTATTACGATTAATCACATGGGTTTTGAGTTTTCTTTCACAGAACTCTAATTACTTTTATCTAAAATAAAAGTAGCCTAAGTTACTTCTTATAACATTAGCTATCTGCCAGTTAAATTCCCGTCAAAATCAATCCAGCCGTTTCGAAAATTAGCCGGAACATACACACAGACACACAGACGGACCGGCATACAGACAAAAAAAAATTAAATTGTTTGTTTGTAGATATATACCGTTTATACTTTCATATTATGCATTTAGTAAAAAGCTGTTATATTGACATTACAAACAGATACTTCAATTTTATTTATTTGTATAGATAAGACTTTTATTAGTTGAATTAATATTTTCTCTGAGCTGAAGGAAAACATTGCGAAGAAAATTGGCGTGTCCAAGAAGTTAATAACAATCTTTTCAAATTAGTGAAAAACAAATTGGGGTAGCGCACTGGCTCTTTCCTGTTTCAAAACTTACAAATTATGATTGATAGCGTTTAATTATGAAAGAAAAAATGAATTGAAAAAAATAATTTCTTTTATGCCAGCACACTAAGTAGGATCCTTAGACCTTATTATTTCACTGCTGAATAAAGGCCTTTTAAAGCGCCAGCTATTCAGAACATACCGTGGTAAGTGAGCGCTGAGCCGAAATTCTCGCACTAGTAACGCTGTTCATAGTCGCGCAGTCTGTTAAAGCTTTCGACGTTTTTGGATTACTTTTCCTCAATCACTCGGATACCAATGCCACGTCTATTTACCAGCGTTACACTTTGCTCTCTCATAAAATAACACTTGAGAATTCACTTATTAAAAAATTATAAATCAGTTTTCCGTCGGGACCTTGAATACATTCTTAGTGCAATATACATTCTTGGTGCAATATCCGAGTCGTTGTGTGTGTACAAATATCCATATTTTGCATCGGTTACTCAATTCATCGATGTCCGATTCTTGATAGAACGTTTCGCACGTATCTGTTTCTTCATTAATCGTGCATGCGAATCATCACTAACTAGAAATCTTAAGGTGTTTCACCATACCCGATACTTGAAACGCAACCATTATAATAGCTTTGTAAATCATCAACAGTATATTATAATTTAAAGCTAATTTTCGTATGAATTTGGGAAAATATATTTTTGTATATATAATTTTAATTGTCAACCATGTTGTGGCAGTGTAAGAATATCTACTACCAATTATCATCCATTGAGTGTCGTAATAGATGACAAAGGTAGGCTCATATAGAAGATGGGCGGAAACATCTTCCTGATAATAACTCTTAACAATAATTTTATTAACTATTGATAAAATACTAAAATCTATTAATATGATTTTAGTTGCAGTTGCCAACCCCAGTTGCTTGCTAAGCGTCACACCTATGAAAAAATCGCCTCGAGACAAACTCTTCTCTCAACTTTTTACGTGGTAGAGTCACGCTGCAGCTATATTATAGTTGTAGCACGAATAGGTTGGCTCGAGCGGGGCAGGACCACGCTCTCACAGAATACCAGCGTAAAATAGCAGCGTAATGCTGCTATGTTTCGTATGGTGAGTGTAGCGAGTCGATGAACCTTTTTACTGCAATCGAGACATTCCATCTTAGTCCTCACGGATGATACGCATCTGCATTTTGATTCTTGATTGAGGATAAATGTGGATGTCTATGGGCCATAGCATCTACTTACCATCAGGTGGACTGTATGCTCGTTTGTTACCCAATGCTATAAAAGATCTACGGGGGAGGTCTATGTTCAGTAGATTTAGGTAGATTTTAATCTAAAATCGTTTTAAATTGATAGTTACAATGTATAACTTATTATACTTATTCCGTCGAAATTTGGGCGGTGCTTCAGTCCCTTCAGCGGTGCCAAGTTAACTGTCGGTATATCGAAGTGCTGAAGTGTTTGTACAGTAGGGCTACGATGGCTATCCGAGTACAGAACTAGAGTTCGAAACCTATCCAACTGCAGAGAGGTGTAAGACAAGGTGATGTTATAAACCCGAAACTCTTCACCGCTGCGTTGGAAGACGTTTTCAAGCTACTGGACTGGAAAGGATACAGTATTAACATCAATGGCGAGTACATCACTCACCTTCGATTTGCCGACGATATAGTCCTTATGGCAGAATCGCTGGAGGACCTTAGCACTATGCTCAATGACCTCAATGGTGTCTCCCAACGGATAGGTATTAAGATGAACATGGACAAAACAAAGATCATGTTTAATGTCCATGTCACACTTATGCCGGTAGTTGTTGAGAGCACTATGCTCGAAGTTGTTGACGAGTACGTTTACCTGGGACAAATAGTCCGACTAGGTAAGTCCAACTTCGACCGAGAGGTCAATCGACGGATTCAACTCGGTTGGGCAGCGTTCGGGAAATTACGACACACCTTCTCGTCAGATATACCTCAATCTCTGAAAACTAAAGTGTATAACCTATATATAGACTTACGGATCTGAGACGTGGTACTTCACTGCTGGCCGTATGAGGATGCTCAGGGTCACTCAGTGAGCTATGGAGAGGGCTATGCTCGGAGTTTCTCTGCGTGATAGACTCAGAAATGAGGATAAAGTAAAACCAGAGTGACCGACATAGCCCAACGGATTAGTAAGCTGAAGTGGCAATGGGCCGGCCATATAGCTCGAAGAACCGATAACCGGTGGGGAAGAAAGGTTCTCGAGTGGCAGCCTCGTACCGGTGGGCGTAGTGTAGGGCGACCCCCCACTAGATGGAGTGACGACCTGGTAAGACATGCAGGAAGTCGATGGATGCAGGTGGCTCAGGACCATGCTTTGTGGCGTTACTTGGGGGAGGCCTATGTTCAGCAGTGGACTTGTGAAGGGCTGTAATGATGATGATGATGAATGTATAACTTGTATGAGCATACACTTGTGAGCAAATAGAACGGGTTGGGAACTTATATATTCGAATATTAATTATAGTATAATGAAATAGAATACTGTATAAAATCTGTAATTTATCAGCCCGTAAATGTCCACTGTCGGAAATGGGCCTTTTCTGTTTTAAAAAGGATGTTATGCAATAAATAATTATAATATATAAATACCGGTTGACTTTTAAGTAATGAAAAAAATTAACAAGCATTTTAATTTTCTTTGAAATATTATTAAAAATAATTCCATTTGCTCAGGTTTTATCTATTCTGTCACCAAAAAAATATTTAAATGGCATTCTTGGTACACAATAAAAATCACTAAAAAGAATAACACGTTAGTGACATCTCAAAAATATAACAAATATCGTTACAATGTTGGTAATTGGACAAAGTCAGTGAATAAATCATGACCAGTCTTTGTATCTTTGTAGACAACTATGATGAACGATGCAAATGTTAATATGATTGGAACGAATATGACAGCATATTTTAATTCATGAAGCACTGTTGCGGCGGAAACACGTAAGAATAAGAAGTTGGATTCTACCAGGACGTACTCCTAAGCAAAAAAATCCAACCACTTAATATTGGAATATTCCGCCAAAACCAACAACTTTTTTTATTTCATTAGCTAGCATTTAAATTTGGAAAGATATTAAGATATTAGTGACCCACCCGTTAATATTACTCACCCGTTTATATAGTTACTAGTAGCCAATATAAATAGCAAGCAAGAAATAAATAAGCTATAGATAAATGGTGATTTGAAATATCTCTGAATGGTCTACTGTGTATGGTATAACGTGAATCCGTCTAAATGCCAAACGATAATCTTAGGTAGCTCAACATTATTATTTAAACTAGATGTTCCCACCCTACCATCATTTATCTTAATTAATAATGTCATACCATTCTCTACCTATTTAAACAACCTTGATCTGTATATTGATGGTTGCTTAATGCATGCAACAAAAATATACATGAGGTCAGTGGCAAAACTACTGGAATTTTGCTAACTCTATATCGATTAAAAAACTTACTTCCCACCAATACTAATATTTTACTTGTCCAGTCACTTATTGTACTGATTATTGATTATGTTGATGTGTATTGCTCAAACCTATCTCTATATAATATTAATACATTGGATAGTCTGCTGAACAACTGCAACAGGTATATTTCTGTTCTTTGTAAATACGACCATGTATCTTCTTTTCGTACACATGTTGAAAAGGAACGTCGTGTTGTTCATCTTACGCCCTAACAGTGATCAAACAGTCACTCTTTGCCTTCACATTTCCATATATTGCGTCATAACTTTATTTCTTATGATAACAAATAGTACAAATTTAAGCACTTCATAAAACATTTAAACATTCATATTACAGTAGAAGTCCGATAATCCGGCACGTTCGGGACCGACTACCCGATAGACCGGAATTTTCGGTAGTCCCGAAAATTCCGGTCTATCGGGCGGTAATTATAAGAACAATTAGGTTAATAATTAAACTACAAATACAGTATGCAAATATGTATGTATGTACATACAACAAAATTTATTTTACATTTCATATACATAATGTATGTACACGTACTGTAAAACATATTTCACTTAGATTTAAAAAAGTCACGAATGTCTTTTTGTTTTCTTGACTTTTGGCGTTTAGTATAAAATTTGTTTCTAATGATATGGAAATCAATAATTTCTGAAGCACTGTAGCTAGTACTAGCCTCAGCAAAAGAGATAAACTTATTTAGTGATTCTGCAGCTTCTGCCCAGCTGATTTTTTCCTTTTCTTCCGTTTCGGCATCTGAGTCACTTTCTTCAAGATTTTGAGTAGGCTGAGGATTTCTACAATCTTGATAATGTTCTCATCGGTTAGTTCTTGTTCAACAGGCTCATTCTCGTCGATTAGAAGCCAAACTACCCCGAAAACTTCCGAATAGCTCTCGAGCGTTTTTATTTGCTTTAAACACACCTTTGGTGAAAACCGAAAACCAAAGGGCATTCCGGACAGTTGGATACCGTTTATAAGGCATTAAAATATAAGATGTAATATCACTTTTTATAAACAATTTTGTATGGTCATAAACCTTAAAAACACTAAATAAAATTTTTATAATTACTTAAATAACTAATTTCAGTTTTTATAATACAATTTCCATCAAGTCTCACCTATTTTTCTTAATGCAAAAGTTTAATGCGAGAATTACAAATACAAACAGGTCTTTAAACAAAACTTTAAGCGAAATTACATCTTTAATGTACTATTTAATATTTTTATTTTCTATCATCTTATAAAAATAATACAAAGTTTAGCCAAAACGTTAACAAGTAGTTATTAAATAGAGAAAAATATAATTCAATTAATATTTTAATATTTTTAATATTTTCAAGAAACGGTTCACGCTTACCCTTTTCTCACTGTTAATTACTTTTACAAGGTGGCAAACTCATTCTCACACGACCTTATGGATCCCATAGGAGGCTTTTGCCATCCCTTTCTAATACTTATACCCATCCTTGTCTTACACATACACCTTTTCACTCTAGCATTAAACTGGCCTTATCTAACACATTGGAATGCTTTATGAGTAATTAAAATGTTATGTAAACAATCAAAGGCGCAAACGAATAAAATGTTTTTAATTCTTTATTTATATCGAATTACATAGCCGATTACTATGTAATGTATGACTAAGTTTGTGCAAATAACCTTTCTTTACCTCTTTTTTTGCCCAAAAATTAGTTGTAGTAGTAGTCATAAAATAAAATTAATTAGTAAGTTTGTGGTTTAAATTAAGGTCATTTGGCTTTATTACAAAACGTGGTTTACTGATAAACGTTGTTAACGGCTTCTGGTTTAAAGAAGAGCCTTTGTCACTAAACAAGTTTCTTATATGTGTATTAATGGTGTCATAAATTTAAGTTCGCAAATTTTTCATGACAATGTTTTATTGAAAGAGACTTGTTAAAACCTGAGAGTAATTAAAACCACTTTTTATAAAAAGGTATGCAATAAAACCATAAAATTAAATACGGATCAGAAAAAGGTTGGAAACATCTGCCTTAGTAAAATATATCGAGGTTAATAAAAGCATTTTCATCTTAACTTCAAATGCTTAAACTAAACAGAGCATAATCTACCTCTTGCATATTTACCAATGTTTAGTTGCATTGGACAACCTTGCTCCGTGGTGTGCAAAGGTCGTTACTGTTTACATTAATAATGAAAAATTGGGACGCGGTGACAGTGACCTGAGTGATTAGGGTTTGGTACACTTGGTCGAGGTTGACCACTTCGAATATGAAATCGGCTTATGAAATGTTTCTTTTCACAATAGACTTATTATTTTCGCGTGGACTTTTGGACTCGCCAAAATGCCTATTGAAATAAATCAATAAAACAACATGAGATCATATACTGCAGACTAACATCACAATCACATTTGGGTAAACGCATAGTCTAAGAAATATAACTATGGAAATTTAAGCTATTTTTGTACGGCTTCACTCGCGTGAGCTTTAATTAATAACAACATTAATATTATTCCGTACAAAAGTTAGAAAAATGGGAGGACTTGTGCAGACACTTCGGTATCTGTGTCTATATTCGACGTCAATGATTGAAATTTGCCAATATGCTACAGAAACACATAAGTTAGTTTATCAAAATTGGATTAATATTGCTACATATCCGATCTGTCTTTATGAAGGGTAAGTTGCCCTGGAATCAGAAATGCGTTATTGACATAAAATTCATAAATCTTGACATAGTTTTTCTTAATACACGGCATAGTGTTTACAATTATGTGTTATTTGATTCGTCGTAAGAGGCGACAGAGAAAAACTGAAACAGGGGAGGGATGGCAGAATCTTACTGATAATAGCGCAAAGAAATAAAAAGCTGTGATTACCATCCCGCTCGTCAAGCGTCAATACTGCAAATATTCGGCTTATTTGACAAAGAAAGTGGGTAGCCTATGATCAGCAGTGAATAGCCCTATTAAAAGTTAAAAACTAGCAGCTTACATACATCCCACTACTGGGTACAGGCCGTAGCGAGTTTTAGGACAAAAAATAGTCGTCATTTCTTATATTTATGCGAACACTACACATTGAATAAAACTACGTTTACGGATTTTACCGCGTTATTTTTTTTTTATTAAACGCTATATATTTAAACGCGATAACATCCGTAAAAGTAGTTTGATCAAAAAAATAGTCGATTGCGTTGAATCCAACGCGGGACAGCAAAAAAGTGAAAACTTAAAGTTACAGCTTGTAAACGCATCTTTTTAAACTACTCGAACATCAAGTTTTCCCCGCAAAGTTATTCTTAACCATTTCACTGAGTACGTAGAAAATTATCAAATGAAGTTTCGTTACAAGTTTCATTCTTTCTCGTGGCAATCGTAGGTACACTTTTTGTTTCTGTGCAAGGAAACTTCACTATCACTGTCACTATTATCTATTTAAGTAGTAATTTGTTACTATAAAATTTATTTATTTATACTAAAATGAAATTACGAAACAACCAAAAATAAACGTTAGAATTTTTAAATCAATCAAAAATTTAATTATTTAAACATGAATGTGAGTTATTTATATTATTTAACTTATTAGTAACTAGAGGCAAAATGTTACCACTTTTCGTATTTTACGTTAGATGGCAATGTTTTGAAAAAGTAAAATGTAGATAGTAGGTGTAGTTCAATTTATTACGCTACGCTATAAGCTAATTTTAGGATTTATTTAAAAATATTTTTATTCTAAAAAAAGATATCAAACATACAAAATAGAAATTAATATCTAATCTTTTTTTTTTAAGTTTTGTAATCGAGTAAAAGTAACCTATAAGTTTCCCGGGTCTCTAACTACCCACACACAAAATTTCATGGTAATATGTTCAGTACTTTTTGCGTAACGCGTGAATACACAGACAGACAGATTGACAAAATTTCTAAAAACTACCAATTTGGTTTCAGTGTCCTTTATTTAGTCCCCTGGAGTTGCTTTTTCCAGAAAATATTATAATTACAGACACCACTTTCCTACAGATTTATTTTAGGTATATTTTTAGCGAGCTACCACGGCTTAGATGGTTAACGCTCGCTGTAAATATAACAGAACATGAGTAACCGGGGTTCGACCGGCACCAATGGTGCCGGCGGGGATTGAATACAAATTGTTAATTGCAATTTTAAGTGCTGATCTACCACGTGCTCCGCGGTGAAGGAAAACATCGGGAGGAAACCTGCATATCAAAGTAATATGAAAAAAAAGTATTTCGAAGACATGTGAAGTTCGCCAACACGCATTTGGGCTGCGCGGCGGATACTTCCTTGCCCTAAAACCCTCTCAGAAATGAGGGGAGGCCCGTGACCAGCAGTGGGACGTATACAGGCTGTAACTTTACTTTTTACCTTAATTTTTTTTATTTAAAACTCTTAATAATATGAAGATCAGGGCTTGAAATATGTTTTTTATTTTAATACCCATTCTGTTTACATTTTCTTGTATATTATGGCAAAATTAAATTATACATTATTCATTATCATTCATATCTAGAATCTAATTAAATAATCTGTTCACATCAAAAAGTAGTAAGTTTCGTGAGTAATATAACAGCCTTAAAGAGACCAATTGCAGATGCGGATTAAATTAAAATACTAAAACAAAAATAAAGTAATGGCCTGCGTAATTCCCAATACTGGGCACGGGCCTCCTCTCATTTCTCACAAAGTTTTAGGCAAGGCAGAACCTGGCAAGCGGCTTATGCGTGTTGGCGCACTTCACAGCCAGTTATTTTAATTTATTTATACATGCAGGCCTATTGTCGACAATTTCTTTTTTACCATATAAGTTGTAAATCAGCACTCATAACCTCGAATTGATAATAACGACCAGCTCCAGGGCAACCAGGGCTTCGAAATCGATATAATTACTGACATTAATGTGTGGCAGTGAGAGCAATTATGTTTTCAATTAAGTTTGCAAAGTTCACACAAGCGGCGCATAGGGCCTGTAAAACTTTTAATAATTATTATAAAAAATATAATAATTTTAGATATATTTAAGTTTTTCAATATATCATTGTTACTATTGAACTATTATGAAGCTATAACTGTTTTACAATAAGTAAATAAAACAGTTTTTAGATATCAAATATTACTTTAATTAATAAAAAATACCTTCAAATTATATGTTGGACTACTTTTAAAGCTATAAGATCTTAATATTCCACATCATAAATTTAATATAATTCAGAAATTTAGGGGCCAACATGCAATACAATAATATTTTTCCTATTAAAATTATTATACCATTTGTATAATACTAATCTAAATATAATAATAAAATCTAAAAAAAAATTGACGTACGTTCTTTCGCATAAAAAGTTGATTCAAACATTAAAATTCTGATCTTGTTCGTACATTACAATGTTAATAAATCGAGCTGAGATAACGCTTAAAACATTGTAATGACATCGCATATGAAACCTCGATCTTAAAAGTTAAACTTAGTGTCTAAGGTTTATTACGCAAGCTATGTCTATCAAAATAAAAAAGAAACATACGTAATTATTTTACCAAGGAATTTAATTTTACGTTGCAATAGAACTGGTGTACATCGAGAGATATGCGCGCACCGGAGATGTTGGGGGATAGATTTTATATTTCAAAACTAAAACAAAAAACCTATCAGTGCGATATCTCCCCTGAGGACGGATTTCCTCGTCTTACCCTATCTACCTACCTACCTGGGTTAATGTCAGGAAAATTATTAAATTTAATTAATTATTTATATTTAATTAATATTCGAAAGAAGGATCAGATACAAAGTCAAATCCATACGCTAGTAATATACTCGTACTTGACCCGAAAATTATAACTGTGTATTATAAGGCGATGTCATAATTCACTATTAAATATCTACCCATAAACTTTATAAAAGTCGGTAATGAGAAATAATTTAACAGGTGATGGAATAATCATTTCCAAAATTGCTTTGGATACAATATCAGGCTCGATAATTTTCATGAGAGAGAAAGAGAAAGATTCTTAAAAGTAGAGGACGGTTTTCAACCAACTGTGGGTTCTAAGGTTACACACAGGAAACTTTTTATGAAAATATTATGTGCAAAAGCATTTTGACAAAATCTTTCCGACAAAGTATGAAGAGATCATAACCAACGACCTCTCTGTCACTCCCGCGGAAGCCAAGTATCATACAATGACGACTCATATAGAAAAGTATGTAAATAGGTATTACCCATACATTTTATTTTACTGAATATTTATTATAATTATTATATTTATAGTACAATAAATTGACTACGCAGTTAATAAATCAATAGTTGTGAACAAAGATAACTAACAGATGTGCACTTTATTTGTTGTGATTGTATTAAAATTAATTTACATGATGTGTAAGAGATAACTAAATATATTTAATTTTTATTTGATTTGAAAATATATGCCTTTTTTTGATTTTATTAGAATTGAAGTTATATGCCTATTGCCAATTTTGACGTCAAAATAGCTTAAGTCAGTCATGGAAATAGACGAATCGTTAAACTGACCTTATTGAGTTTGTATACAAAGTCCGCATACTATAACTTTTAGATACACGCAGCTTTTAAGTTCAGCCATCCATCCATTCCAGCCTATAAAACTCCATTGCAGATCATACGCCTCCCCCATAGATTTCCTCATTGTGCTTGAAGCTTTTTTAACATTAGTTTTTAAATTTTGAGTTGTGCTCAGGAATATATAGCTTCTCATCACTCTGTTTAAGTGTCCCTATGTCATCTCTTAAAGCTCTCGCAAGACGATACAGGGAAGTGTATACATTTACAACGCTACTACATCGCTCTCGAATAATTTCCATTTACAAATCTAGATTAATTGCGATGATTGTGACTTTGAAACATATTTCAAATGTCACTTTATTGCGCGTATATGTGCGCGAGCATATATGTGTGTATTTGTTTGTGTATTGTTATAAATATATAGCTCTTCATAATCATCTTCATAGTAACTTCATGTCATCCATGGTATTTACATCTAAGTTGGCTAAGTTTAATGACGTTTTTAGTAATTTTTAAATCGTATTTTGGCACTACGGTGCAGCACTTTTTCAGGACTTTTTGATGTAATTACATAGTATCCTTTTACTCCCTAGATAGCAACTACTAGGTATTTGACTTACTACTAGAACTAGACTTCTTTTTTGCCAAGCAATTCAGCTGAATAGTTTACACTTTCTTACATGTTTCTGGCGCCAAGTAGCCAGTATAATTTTTTTATAGCATTTGGTAACAAACGAACACACAGTCTACCTCATAGTGATTGGACGCTGGGGCCCATAGATATCCACATTTATCCTCAAGAAAGAGTCGAAATGCAAATGCGTGTAAAAAAGGTTTAACGATTCTCTACAATCATACAATCACCATACGAAACACAGCAGCATTACGCTGCTATTTTACGCTGGTATTCTGTGAGAGCGTGGTGCTGCCCATTCATGCTACAACTATAACGTAGGCAGCGTCGCTCTACCACCTATAAAATTACACCTACCTTGTTATAGGTTATGAGGCGTTCTGTCTTAATCTTTAGAGTTGACGACACATTTAGAGCCCTTATTTTTGTTTGAATAAGGTTGCAGCGACTTACAATAAGGTGAACTGTAAAGAAGTATGCCCACTTTCCATACATTGATTGACCTGTCATTTGATTCTTTTTAGAGGTCGCGTCTACCTACAACTACTGTTGCATAAAATCAATTATCGTTTATAATAACATAATAACTTATCACCTTTTTTATTTAGAGGCCAGGGAAAAATGCTATAAAGTAAATAAATTTTACAGATTATAAGCTGTCAACTGTACACTATGGTATACTATGGCGTGGAAAGAAAAATAACTTCCACACCATAGTATAAAACCACAAAAAAGCATATCTGATCATAAAATAATAAGATAAGTAACAAAAAACAATTGGTTATTTTAAACGTTAATAAACCACATGACAAATTAATAAGATTTTCGTAGTCTGTGAAACGAAATGTGTAAAACACTTTTTTTTAAATATATATTGTCATGGCTTCTGGGCTTTTAAGTCATTTTTAAACGCGTTCCTTCTCCAAAAGTCTATTGAGAACGATAAACATATTAATATTACTCTTTTTCCTGGCTTTATTGAAAAATTCTATTATGCGATACGAAATAAGCAAAATAAAGGCAATTTTATAAGATATTTTATATTACTAGACGCGTTAGAAAATTTTCAGGTCAAAATTGGACATGATTCTTTGTTTGGCACTTCAGTTTTATATATAAAAAAATAACTTATGATTCAACATTTTGTAGTTTCCACAACATACACTCTTAAACATTACTAAAGAACATGTTTTTTATAAATAACATTCTATAAAAACATGTGGTCCCGCAGGTTATCAACACACCTTCGTCTTACGTAAACTTCAGTCCGCCAGCAAGAACGCTATGTCCAACCTTAACCCAGTTTGAGTTTAACAGCGAGACCAACAAGCCAGAGCAAGTTAATATTTAACATGAAATTACACAATAAATTGCGAAAGTTGACCTTCAAGCTCGTTGACGCTTCTGGTAGCTTTTCTTAGAAAAGTCAGTGAATGCACAATATAAGCTGTCAATATATATGACCTTGTGTTATATATAAGGTTTAATCTATTGAACGAGTCGCTTGCTGGTGATGTAATTGAATAAAATTTGCATAACATTTATACGTGGTAGAGACACGCTGCAGCTATATTATGGTTGTAGCACGAATGGGTTGGGTCAACCGGGGGTGGACCTCGCTCTAACAGTATGCCAGCGTAAAATAGCAGCTTAATGTTGCTGTGTTTCGTATGGTGACTGTTGAGAACCGCGGACCCGTTTTACTGGAATCGAAACAATCCATCTTAGTCCTTAGAGACGACAACGCATCTGCATTGTGATACTTAATCGAGGTTAAATGTAGATTTCTATGGAGTCACAGCATCTACTTACCATCAGGTAGACAGTGTACTCGTTTGTCACCCTTTTTATATAAAAAAAAAAACATTTAGACATATAGGTAATGATAGAAGAACAATTTAGAATACTTTACGGTCAGTAACGCTTTATAAGCTAGTAATATAGAAGTCAATGATTATAAGTGACTAAGTAATTCCGCATGAGTAAATAAACCGACTACGGTGTCACTGATTTTTGTCAAATGCAAACCTCACCTACATGAGGATAACATCGGTATTTCGCCCCTATCAAGCGTGGTCATCTTGAGATATTTTACGAATTATAAATATCAGAATGGTAATCCAAAGCGACAGTAGCATAATGACAGGGTGCAGACCTCGAAAGGTCGCGAGTTCAAATCCGCCATTTGACTATCGTCGTGAACCACTCCTAATATTTTAAACTTATCAAGAAACAAATAAAAAACTTACAAGAAAAAACTTGCAGCAGTGGATTTATAAAGACTGTTATAGAAGAAGAACAACTAAAATTTATTTAAGGCAGGTCATGTAGTGGCAACGTAATATCCGCTACCTCAATAGATGTCGTAAGATGCGACACAGGGAAATAGAAACAGAAGAAACAAAAATTAAGGCAGAACAATCACTTTTAAACAAACATCTTTGATTTAAAAAAAAACTTTATTTTCAATAAACGTTTGAATATTAAAATAGAAAAATTATTTTCAATTTTATTTATAATTTAGCATTACAATAATATGTTTTATCTTTCCGCCTTAGCAAAAGGTTACTTTTCTGTCTAACTTTGTAGCTAGCGACGATCCTCTTGTCTTAGCACCAACTATTGTCTTTCACTCTGAAGGGTAAGAAAGCCAGTAGGTACAATCTCAGGCAACACAATACATAAATGTTTCTTAGATTTCTGTTCTCTCTCTCTCTCTCTTTCTCTCTCTCTCTCTCTCTCTCTCACTCTTTCTTTTTTTAAATATCACTTATTTTATTATTCTTGAGCTTAATACCTATGCGATAGACGGTAACCTGGATTGGGTTTGAATACCCGATTCAAAATGTATTAGGTATGTATGATGTTGAAAAACATGTTATTACGCAAGATAATTATTCTATGAAAGTTGTAATTACATAGAAAATAGTTAAAAAACGGCTTCTAAATAACTTTTCACTGTGATAGTGTTTTAAAACCATATTTAATGTATAAACCTGGCCGTGGCTTAGGCTCGGATTGAAATATGTCGTACCTATGTGAATAGTTACTACTAAAAAACTTCAAGCATTGCATCTCATCACTCATTCAAACATTTTTATTTTGGCGTGAAGATTATTAGTTAGCCAACGAACTTTATTGAATTATTTTATAATAATTTTTAAATTGAAACTCTGTTAGTACATTATGTGAGCAATTATTCTCATAACGTAAATCATCATTCCGACCTTGAAAAATTGAACATATTTGTCCGCAGTTGAAATAAAACTATAACTAGAAACAGAAATAGATAAACTATTTTATTATAGATACTTATTGAAAGTTATCCAACTTTAATTCACTACCGATTTGGAAAATACCGGTGTGGGAAACAACCAGCAAGAAGTCTGTGGGACTATATTATTTGAAAAAAAAAATAATATAATATTGTATAATTAATAATTAAACAAATCATGATAAAATTACTTGGTTGCGATCACCTCGCAGAGATTATTTAATCCATGTATTCCTTATCTTTATAATAACGATTTTTACATAAGATTCGCTTAATCAACTTTTTCACACAGGTTGTTTAAGTAACTGGAGCACTGGGTCAGCCAATTACTGAGCTATGACATAGATATGGAAAGAGTACTGTGGGCACTGCCGTTAGATGCAAAGTGTTGACCTGCAGGCTCGTTCGATGTGCCGACGAAGTTAAAACTACTCTATTGAAGTCATATTGTCAGTCATTTTATGTCTACAATTTGTGGGTCAAAAGACACACAGAAGCCATATAGAAGTTAGAGGCGTAGCGCCGCTACACGTTCAGTACAACAATAATTTAAGAGCGACTGCCTCGTTGGTCTAGTGGTTGTAGTGGTGTGACTGCTGAGGCATGCGGTCTGCATGAGGTCCTGGGTTCGAATCCCGGGTCGGGCCAAAAATCAATTATTGAGTTTTCCGTCAAGAAATTCTCAGTAACTGCCCGGAGTCAGAAGGTTGGTGGTGTCTCAACCCCGTGCTTCGGAAAGCACGTAAAGCCGTTGGTCCTGCGCCTGATCATTTAATAATTTGTTCATGTGTTTTTTACAGATTTTAATTAGGTACCAATCTCTTTTAACATTGTTTATGACAAAAATAAATTGCCTTGTTACCAATACAAAGGGTTTTTGTTTTCTACATTCGCCACACAAAACATACCAGACTTTCTAACGCTGGTATTCTGCGAGAGCGTGGTCTTACCCCGATCGAGCACTCGTGCTGCAACCATATAAAAGTGGCCCTACCTCGTGAGGAAACCTGAAAAATATTTGATTGACATGTGAAGTCCGCCAATATCCACTGTGGCGAAGCTAAGATAGCTATAAATAGTTAAATATATATATGAAGTATGAAATATTTTAACCTTATATATTTTTCATATAAGCATATGAAAAACATATAAGGTTAACTAACATACACCATAAAATTAAGTAGTAATAAATTTTATTTAAATTCTATATGTATATAAAAGTAAGCCAATAGTAAATAAAATAAACGATTTAATTGTCAGCATCACTAACTTAAGGAACACATATATTTTACCCTAACTAGATGTAAACGGAAATATCAATAGATTTATTAAAAAGATGTATATAAAACTTGCTTTTATTAATTTGAAACCTAAGACACATTCCATCTTACTACTCAGTGTTGATAACGCATCCGATAAAGTCAATTGCAGGCGTACATGGGATGTACTACAGCCCCAGTACATGTATTATCAGTTGGGCTATTAGTTCGTTTGCCACTTCATTTTTATAAAAATAAACTTATACAGACAACAAATTAAATATAATCGGATCGGATAGGAATTACAATCTTACTCTGAAACGTCTCTGTTATTTTTAACTATTAAATTAGAAAAAGAATAGACATTCTATTCTTAAGCTCTCGCTGGCGCTAATAAGCTCTTGACATTGACTGAGAGAAAGAAACATAAAACAAGTTCACAGAAGAGTGAAAGTTACTAGTAACGCCACCTTTATGATGTTCGTTGAACTACAGTAAATTTGTGCTTCATATTACGTACAAAGACATCGAAGCATATATCTCGAGATATTCATTCATTCATTATTAATTACAGGATTGCCTCCTTGGTCTAGTTAATGTAGTAGTGCGACTGCTGATCTCATGAAACCACCGGGATTCTCATGGGTTTCGAATCCCGGGTCGGGTTAAAAAAATTTTTAGTTTGTGGTGTCTCACTCCCGTGCCTTGGAAAGCAAATAAAGACGTTGAGCCTGCGCTTGATCTTTGTTATGTTGGCTTACCGTCTCATGGAATTATGAGAATGAGGGAATAGAGAGTGTACCTGTGCTTGCGGCATACGCTTGGGCACTGTAATCTGGCTAACTAACTATAATATGGCTAGTCTCTGTTGAGGCTGGTCGTCGTGACCGAATATATATATATATATATAAAAAAAATAAAAAAAAAAAAAAATATATATATATGGGTTATATAAAATATTATATTTATATATTGAAAAGAAAATAAAGAAAAACGTTATCTTATTTACGTCAAAAGGATTTTTTTAATAAATAATTAAGCATATTTCATATTAAGATATTGAGACAGTAGTTTTCAGCCTATCAGCGCATATTACACCCGAGCAGGGCTATACCAACATCATATCAAGCTAAAGAGCGCGTAAGTGTAGCCTTCGTAATTATATGTTAAAATACCAACAAAAATTAGATTTAGGACACAATTTTACGTACTATTATTGTTGCTAAATATTAGATACTACAAGTACTATAACAATATCAACTTTACAACTTAATTAGTTTAATTCGATACAAACTGCGGCTCAGTTCATAATGATACTTTATAAGAAACTGATTTGTTTTGGGTAATGTAAATATAATTGGCCAAATTTTTATTCGTTATATATCGATTTTTAAAATAAGATGTATTTTCTTATATTTTCGCAAACAATACTCATTGCACAAAATTACTTTGACGAATTAAATGGCGTTTAATTTAACTCATTTTTAACCCTCGATTTTAAAGTAATAATTTTGCATTATTTATATCTATACCTGTCTCTTTCTATTGTCATTTAGTGAAAAGAGAGAAAGCTACTTTAGACATTTCTTAAATTGACGTCTATTTTTACGGGTGAAACGAAGTTAGAATATGTTTTTTCTGTGTTTATAAAAATACATCTAACATATTTTTAATTTTTAATATGACACACACACATACACACACTAAATCAACCTTCTTCATAATATTCATTCCTGAACCTTTTTAATGTAGAATATGGTTACAGTTTATCTTTTCATGTTTTAATTTAATATTATGTATGTTTTATTTCTAATTATACTGTACGAAAAAGTAAAGCGACGGCAATTTTTGAAGCTGATCACAAAGGCATTGCGCTACATGCATTAAAGAGGACAACACAGACAAATTAATATTCCCAAATTTTTGAAATCGGCTTAAAATCTTCATCATCAATATACAATAAATTAAAAAAATCACAGGGTGAATTTATAAACATTATATTTCTAAATACATACATAATTAAGGTTTGCTATTACAATGCAGATGAGATGGTATAAAATATGCTTGAAATTAAGAAACTATCGAAGGTCGTGAGTGTATTTGAAGACGAGTTGCTATCTCGCAATCTCTTTTATATCCAACTGCTAAAGCAAATCAACAACGATGATTGCAACGTAGATCATGAGTATTTTTATTTACTTCCAAGTAATAATTTAAGTATAAATATTATTTTATTTTGATTATTCATTATGAGTTGTTATTTGTTTAAAAGTTAATATATATTAAGATTTTTCAATAAACAATTAAGAGCATTAATGTCTATCAATAAATATTTTATAATAGGAATAATAAAACAATAATGTATAAATACTTTTACAATTATTTACCTGATTATTATCATGATTTCGTAAACATTTAAAAATAATATAAAAATTAAACGTTGTAGTTTCGCAAACGTGGTCGTTTTGCAGCAGTAGTAAAACGCAATTTTAAGTGATGCAATATATGTCGTTTACGTCCTTCTAGAAGCGTGGGGAGAGCTGTTCGCTATTGGCATAGTTACGGCGGGAGATTCAATTCCGTTTCGGATAGCAACTCGTACGCACTTTCACATAAAGCTCAGGTTTTCTCTTTCGTTCGTCGTAAAGAGATGTGCCTTTGACTTTTTATCAATAAAATACACAAATATAATGACGTTACGCGCGGAAACAGATTTTCGGTACACACATATTTATTATTATAGTGCGGAGTATAACTAAAAACTGACCGGTGACATTATTGTGTTTTCTGAAAATTTTATGTGTCTATTATACTACATTTTCAATTGAGCTAACTTGCATTTTTCCTATTTTTAGGTGACAACTTGCCTCCAGCAAATTGCCATCGTAGAACGATCGACAGTGTTATTAAACCAAACTTTTAAAGTGGTTTGTGAGTGTGTAGTGATATTTTCTATATATAATAAATATATTATATAAATATTAATAAAAGTGAAAAGTGCAACAAAAACAATTAAAATGTCGGGTTTCGTGAAAATCGCCATCGATGACTACTATTCTGACAGCAATTGGACCACAATAATCAATAAATATTGGATGCTAGCTGAGAGAGTATCGGGTACGTGTTTCCTTTTATTTATTTATTTATTTAATGTGGACCTCTAACGGAAGATACTATGCGAATTTAATACTAGTATAATAAATATTAAAACTATCTTGCTGCTTCAATTATAGATTAGCGCAGCATTTATTATCTTGAGCTAATTAACAGAAACATTACTACACCAACTCGTCAATCATATAAACTAAAGGCGATACAAAAATAGAAAATTTTACAAAACTAAACTAAAACAAATAATAATTGGATTTTATGAAAAAAAAAGTTTCTTTTAAAACTTTTTAAGTTATAGTTTGGTGCAGATTATTAAAATGTTAATTAAACAACACATAAATCCATAGAAGTGAACAAATTTAAAAAGGAGCGCTACGTACAACTTAAGTGATGCTAAAACTATGCACAACTTACACACACACACTTCATCATTACAGCCCTTCACAAGTCCACTGCTGAACATAGGCCTCCCCCAAGTAATGCCACAAAGCACGGTCCTGAGCCACCTGCATTCATCGACTTCCTGCATATCTTACCAGGTCGTCACTCCATCTAGTGGGGGGTCGCCCTACACTACGCCTACCGGTACGAGGCTGCCACTCGAGAACTTTTCTTCCCCACCGGTTATCGGTTCTTCGAGCTATATGGCCGGCCCATTGCCACTTTAGCTTACTAATCCGTTGGGCTATGTCGGTTACTCTAGTTTTACTGCGGATATCCTCATTTCTGAGTCTATCACGCAGAAAAACTCCGAGCATAGCCCTCTCCATAGCTCACTGAGCGAACTTGAGCGTCCTCATACGGCCAGCAGTGAAGGACCACTTCTCAGATCCGTAAGTCATTACTGGCAACACGCACTGGTTGTACAATCTAGTTTTTAGAGATTGAGGTATACCTGACGAGAAGCTGCCCACGCTGCCCAGCCGAGTTGAATCCGTCGATTGACCTCTCGGTCGAAGTTGGACTTACCTAGTCGGACTATTTGTCCCAGGTAAACATACTCGTCAACAACTTCGAGCATAGTGCTCCCAACAACTACCGGCATAGGTGTGATATGGACATTAAACATGATCTTTGTTTTGTCAATGTTCATCTTGAGACCTATCTGTTGGGAGGCACTATTGGGGACACACACACTTACGCACACATATTTCTTCTTTTTTCTTTATAAGCCCGTAAACGTTCTTATAAATGGTAGAGCCATGCTGCAGTTATATTAGTAGTACAGTTGTAGCATTAATGGTTCGGCTCGACCGGGGAAGAACTACGATCTCACAGAATAACAGCGTAAAATAGTAGCTTAACGCTTCTGTGTATCGTATAGTGAGTGTAGAGAACCGGAGACCCTTTTTACTGAAAATGAGGCATTCCATCTTAGTCCTCACGGATGACAACGCATCTGCATTTTGATTCGTAATCGAGGATAGATGTAGATGTCTGTGTGCTACAGCAACCACTTACCATAGTGTTACCTACAATGACTCGCGAAGTCATATTGGTTTAAGATTTGATAGACAGCTCATCATAACAGGATTCAAACCTGATATTTATGCAAGTGTTACATTAGTATACATTAAAAGGCGAAGAATTTGAATCTGAATTTGAATTATGCAAAATCCTATGCCACATTTGTATCTGCAGATGTTACCTGCAGATATATTTGCATGAGCAGATAATATTATCACAATGTTCCAATATGACGGTGCTTACAGATACTAAACGATAAAATATAAATTATCTGCGCTGTGTGCTTTAGTTCACTGAATTTCATAGTGAAGCATAATGAAAGATATGCGTTCAGATATAGATGTCTTATCGTATATACGTGAAGTGTGTGACTTGCTAATAAACGAAAGCGGATCTTAACAAAAAATTAAGTCAATTAAAAAAGAAAAATGTCGGCATTTGTGATAATTAATTGTTTCCTTCCCAGCCTAAAGTTAGCTTTCTTGACAATATACCGCACGGTACGGGCCGTTTGAAACTTTTAATTTGTAGATTATTACTGATGGTTAATATTGTAAATTATTAGGAGAGCTTACTTACAAATAATTTCTATTCATGATTTATTCATTTCCCTTTGTAATGGCGTAAGAGAATCCAATATCTCGTATTATCCCTTGGAAGTCGCACGAGGTAACAGAAGGAAGGGAAAAATAGACGGGCAGCAACATATTCCTGTTAAGAAATAAAATATTTAAACACCTATGGAAAATATCCGCCCATTATTTAGTCTATTTTCCATAGTCTATGTTTAGTAGTGGAGTTTGACAGGTTGTTAAGAATGGTAATTAATAATTTTACCTATTCGCATTATTACGAGTAAAATAAAATTATAACACAGCGTCACGTAACGTTTCCATGAATTGTTTTATAATAATAACATTCAAATAAAAACATAAAGTGTTGTTTTGTTCATTATTTGACTTTTTCACAAAAAATAAAAAATATGTGATGTCAATACTACCGAAGTTTGCCTTAATCTTGGTAGAATTGACTTCGTAGTACGAGATGTGTCGCTACTTGAAATTGCGCCCGTTGCCAATCTGAGTATTTTATATCTGGCGAGAGCGAGTTCTTCATACCGTCATATATCATAAGTTGTACATCGTGTAGTTTTAATTTGCTTTAACTAAAAGTGTTAGTTTCGTAAGTATTGACACAGTTTTATAGTAAATTGTAAAGAAGAAACTTATTAGAAAGTAAGAATTAGCTTTGAACAATGCCCAAAGTGACGTGAGTCTTTAGTAACATACAAACTTTCCTAAAAAAATATCTACATAACTTAACTTTGACATCGAAAACTTTATTAAAGTTAATTTTTAATAAAAAGAACATAAAATTATTTTAAAAGTAATTGAACTATAGTTTTATTAATTTATTAGTGTAAGTAGTTGATTGACGATTATGTGTAATTGGTGCAAATGTCCAAATAGACAAATGTCCGACTAAGTAAGTCCGACTTTGACTAAGAAGTCAACTAACAAATCCAACTTTCCTTGGCCGCGTTTGAGAAACTGAGACAACTCTTCTTGTCCGATTATACCTCAGAAATTTTTAACAATCAAAGCCTGTTACCCGTGATGACTCATGGAACCTAAAAGTGGTTTTTCGCTGCTGGCTTTCAGATCAAAGTCACTCATATCAGCCATGAATAGAGCTTTTTTATATAGGATAGGATGACAAACGAGTCCACCTGATGGTAAATGATTGTTGTGACCCATAGACACCTACATCTATCCTCGACTACGAATCAAAATGCAGATGCGTTGTCACCCGTGAGGACTAAGATAAGATGCCTCGTTTTCAGTGAAAAGGATCTCCGGTTCTGTACACTCACCATACAAAACACAAGAGCATTGAGTTACTATTTTACGCTGGTATATTGTGAAAACGTGGTCCTTCCCGGTCGAGTCTTTTTTTGAGAGATTTTTTTCTTTTTTTAGAGGTAGTGTACATAGACTTGGCTCATTTTGAAGCGTCAGCTTACTTACCTACTTATTTTTATTATAAACCCTCTTACTATATATACTATATATTTCTACTGTCAAATAGCAATACGTGCACTGTCTTATTCTCATCTGAAGGGCATAAACAGTCACTGTGTAATTACTCGTTGTGAGGTATTCCACCTTAGTCCTTAGTAGCAACAACGTATCTGTAGCTTTCTTTGTTTTATAGGTGGCTGCAGGTGTCCACAGACTGCAGTAACCACTCATCATAAGGTGGATAGTTAGTTCCTTTGCAGTTTTAATTTTCAGCCGACTTCAAAGAAACGAACAAAGAAGTTTACTATAATTTCAGACCAATTTCTATCCTGTCTTTTCTCTCTAAGGTTCTAGAAGCTGTTGCTCATAAACAGGTTTCTTTTTTTGTTTTCTCTAAGAATATTTTTCCCCTTATCCGGGTGGTTTCCGCCCTGGTCATTCTACAGCTGCTGCTTTTTTCAAGGTGATGGAAGATATCCGTAAGGGGATGGAAAAATTAAAACTGACCGTTCTCATCTTAATTGATCCTCTTGATCATGGTATCTTGTTACTCTTCTTTCTCGTTATCCACCCCGACTTTATGTATCACGTCCCTCAAGGCAGTATTATCTCTCCTCTTCTGTTTTCATTTTTATAAATCTTATCACACTACATATCAAGTGCTCTAACCATTTGTATGCCAATGATCTGCAGTTATACACACAAGTGGAACCTTCAAATACCTTTAATTCTATCTCATTGTTAAGTGATGATTTGAAATATATCTCAGAATGGTCCACTGTGTATGGCATAAACGTGAACCCGTCTAAATGCCAAACGATAATCTTAGGTAGTCCAATATTATTATCTAAACTAGATATTCACACCCTGCCATCAATTATTAATAATAATATCATACCATTCTCTAATAATGTAAAGAGCCTTGGTATGTATATTGACGGTTGCTTAACATGAAACAAACAGTCGCAAATGTGTGTCGCAAAACTACTGGAACTTTGTGATCTCTATGTCGATTAAAAAACTATCTTCTCACCGATACTAAGACTTTACTTGTCCAGTCACTTATTGTACCGATTATTGATTATTTCGATGTGTGTTGCTCAGACCTGTCTCAACATATACATTGGGTCACCTGCTTAACAACTATCAACAATCAGATACATTTGTGGTATTCGTAAAAACGACCATGTATCTTCTTTTCGTATGCAGCTAAACTGGCAGCCTATCTGTCAGCGCAGATATGTTGAAATACTCTGCACCCTTTTTAAAATTCTGAACGATTCATGTGCTCTTGAGTATCTGACAAGATTCTCATAATTGTTCTCCCCGTTCTTCGGCTAATCTTAAGTCGCTCACTCCTTTACACCGTACTGGTTATTAATCTCCCTCTTTCACCCTCACGGCCATCAAATTCTGGAACGACATTCCTTTTGACATTAAAAAAGCTCCCAACAGGTTCGTTTTAAAAATTAAATCCGTGGGCATGTGCAGAAATCGTTCCAAGTTTAAATTAACGCAGCTCTTATTTTCGTACATATTTCATATTTGTTCCGACATAGATAATATTTATGTGTACCCAGTATGTATATATATATATATATATTGTATATTAATTTTATTATCCTTTCTATTTTGATTATTGCTGCACCGCCTCCTATATGTCTATCTCCGTTTAGCCTAATGGTTGACTGGGAGAGAATGCCCTATGGCATTAAGTGCGCCCTATGAACTACTTTGTGCATGAAAGTATAAATAAATAAATAAATAAAATCGCTTCGCGAGCAGATTGGCAACCACGTGTTATTATTTTTATTCATTCGTAATTAAGAAGATGCTGCCTTTCATCTCATGGTTTTTGTCTCTCCGGTTCCTCTTAGCGTACCGTTTTTAATATGGGGTTACCGTATCGCCTATACTATGGGGTAGTGAATTTAAAAAACACACAGTTAAGGGTGGCAAAATTGTAGACAATTTACATTTGTTTTTAATGTAACCATATAGACAACATTGAGATTGTTATATGCCTTAGTTCACTCAATAGTTACCCTATTAGCAAGCAAAAGGGTTTATGTTATGTTTATTATTAAAATTTAACTTTTATTACATGAACGAAGTCAATTTCAAACAACCAATAAAAGGTATTACTCACATTTATATCACAATTCTGAAGTCTAAGTACCGACTTCTTAATTGTGTTATAAATGTGAGAACTTACGCCTTTGACTGCCGTGTAGGTACTTTGTACGGAGTATTACATTTAAGGCCTGATCTACGGCAGTTAAAAGAAGAATGAAAGTTATTTGTAGTCGGCTTTTACTTTTTATTCCATTGTCGTTACAGCTACATAGCCTAAAAGTTTACTGCTGAACATAGACCACCCTCAGAAATTGCCTCATAGGGGGGATATTTGCTATAGTTGCCACGCGTGGCAATTTATTTTTATTTTAGTCGTTAATAGGGAGATACTGCACTCCGGATTTGTTGCCCTCTGTTGTCTCTTACGACATCCATGGGATGATATGTTGTAGCGCTACACCATCACTACACGGTTTTTATTTAATGTTATTTTTTTAAATAAAAAGGGTTTCATGTTTGTTTTTGTACTTTACCCTGTAAAAAATCATGAAAAGTTTGTATTTTTACTTAAAATGTTGACATTATCAGTAATTTATTTCTCTGTCAATAAACTTTGATAGACATTGAAAGTGGGTGCCAGTTAAAAAAATCGCTAAGGTAAACATCGTTATTAATATGTCAAATTGTAACGCAATACTAACAATCAATCCAATAAAAATTTTTATGTAAAATGTAGGTTCATATTCTTAACTGTTGATTCTTAATAGTCACTTTCACATTTTTATCGTCAAGCATAACGTGTTAACTAATGTACAACGTTATTCGGTCTTATTGTTTACATCTGGTAATAGACTTTCGAAAGATATTTTTGTCACTGTGATAAAATATTGACAAGCTAAACAAAAAAAAACTTAAAAGTTAGGGACTGTGCTGATTGTAAATTAATTATTCTAAATTGTTAGTTGTAGATTTATAAAATCTTTAAATATTTTAGAAGCAACATTTTTTTAGTTGTAATTTTTTTAATTCAGATTTTTGGCTTGGATGCTTGCCCTTCAAGTCAAGTCTTCATTTAATTCGGGATCTTCGTCTTAATAGAGTTTTTCTTTCACAATATGCTAATGTGCCACATTGCGAGGTTTTTGAGAGATTTTGACGTCAGCTCAATCCAGCGGACATTCAATGACGACATTCACTCAAGTTCATGAGGCAATCAAAATAACTTGAGGTTTATATCAACATCGAAGTCTTGTTTAGTCGCTTTCTCTAAAAATTTACATGCGCAGACATTTATACACAAAATCGCATCATTTTTTTATCAAAATCCACCTCAGACCACTACTTAAACGATAAAATAGGAGAAACATCCATCGATGGTCTTGTTCCAGCCAAAACTCCTTTAAAGTTATCAAGTATTTTAAAAGAAAATAAAACACTTCTTACGGGGACCGCGTTGAAGTCTTTTACTTGGGAAACAATATTCGTTATGTCATGCATGTATTATCGTGATTTACTTTACACATTATTTCCCATCCCTCCTCTTTGTTGAGGGGGAAATAGAGATAAAAGACATTATCAGTGCTCTAATCTTATCCTATCAAAGATGGACATCGAGCAATGATAAAATATTTTATTGTGGGTTTGGAATTTCAAATATAATTTCCAAGTCTTGTGGACTTGGAAATTATACTTGAAATTTCTTTATCACAATAAAATAGATCAGTAAAAATTTATTTAATATGTGTAGTAATATGTATGCCGCAAATATTGATAAATGGTGCGATACATTCAGATTACAGAAAATCACTTCATCATATAATTCCAATTCTTCTTGATGCATTTAATCTCAAAATCGGCGTATACTGACGTATATTCCTTTAAGAGGTAAAGCTGCAGCTGTATTGCGACTGTAGTGTGAGGTCAATTCGGGCCTCAAAGAACTACGTTCTTACAGACTACCATCGCATAATAGCATAATTGCTCCGTTTCTGAGAGTAGAGAACCGAGGACTCTCTTAACTGGTTATTTATTTATTTTATTCAAAGTTGGAAAAAATTACTTCGCTCACATCCGCTTGATGAAATGAAATAATGTGTCTTACCTAGCTTAAGAGCACCTCCCGCCCTCTCCACTAATCCCAAAACCACTACTCCCAACACCACTACACTAGAAACACACACCACCGACCATAATACGACACGCGTTTCGCCTCTACATGAGGCATACTCAGATGAAGTACTACTTGAAGCGGATGTGAGTGAAGTAATTCTTTCCAAATTTGATATAAGAGAGTTCCGCAAAGTAACGCCCGATTTTATCAATTATCTTTATTTTATTTATCTATATATTTATTACAAAAAGTTATAGCATCATAAATGTTTAAGACTAAGATCATGCTATTTTACTGTTTTCCTTAAAAATATGGTTTTTATGACCTTTGAAAATAACTTTTTAAAATATAAACATTTTTTATAGAAAGACAAATGCATCGCTTTCACTACGATAAGCTTATAAGAAATATTTGCGAATAACATAAACATTTAGTAATAACTACTGAGTTGTTTTGAAAGTTTTACTGCTGATTAACAAATGACACTGCAGATTACGTTGTAGATGAGAAAGAAATAATATTCAAAATTGAACAAATGCGTGGTTAAAATATCACAATAATTTTAAAATGCGCAGAAGATTTGAACATATAGACTTTCATATAGGTACGTTCTACTACGGGGCCGGAACTCAGGATGTAGTTTATTGAATATATAATATTTTATTCATTCAATATACAACGTGTCTGAAACTCAACAGCAAGCGGGCACAGGTTGAGAGGGGGGGTCATACCAGCCCCGGGAAAAATAAAAAGAAATCCATATCACTTAGTTCCGTTATAAATTATAATAAGTATACTTGGTACAAAACCTTTGTTTCATTTTATATTTTGTCTCTTGATGGAATTGCTTTTTTATATCCAATCCAAAACTATTTTTTCTAATATAAACAAGCATCTTTACCTGTCTTGTTTTATTGTTTCTGTATACTCAAAAACATTTCTGTCTATGTGCACCTATTGAATTTAATATGTAATAGATGAAATTTTATTGTGGTGTAGGTGTGGAACTGTTTTGCTTTTAGGTCTTATTTCAGAAAATAAAATTAGTTTAATTTTTTTAAGGTTAAAAATGATTACATGTACGAGTATTATTACACTTTGAAATCTAGGTTGTTTTTTTTAATGAAGAGTCAAAATTAGTTGATTTTATTTTTTCAACTATGACTAAAAGATATCACGTTAATTTTAACTAACCTAGCAATCTGAATTAGAAATCACGTAATCTTAACTAACCTAGTAAACTATTTAACAGTGGTAGAGCCATGCAACAGCCTTTGCTGTTGCACGTATGGGCCGGCTCAAACTAGGGTGGTACCAAGACCTCACAGAAGACCAGCGTAAAGTAGAGACTTTGCTTCTGCGTTTCGTCTGGTGAGTGCAGGTAGCCGGAGACCCAATACCTCCCCCCTACCACCATCAACATGTTAGCGGAATTAAATGGAAGACTACCCCAGAAGGGCATCTACTCTTGAGCGTGGGTGCTCAGGCCGCCTCCCGTATTCTGCTGCGGAAGGGGGGGGGGGGCAAAATTCCGCTCGAGACTAAACCTGCTCAGCGCAAACGGAGCAATAAGTCAAAGGCGCCCCTGCAAATTCCCCATTCAAAACTTAACGCCGTCAACACCATCTGGTAATGGCAAAGTCGGCGTTACTCTTTCTAATCGAGACACAAGTGTCCTCTCCGGTTGATACTTCGTTTCTCTCCTACCTGGGGTACAAATTAAAACACTCCTTTGTACCCCGGGCTGGAGTTTGCGTGTACGTCAGAAAAGACGCCTACTCCTTTTTAAAAGGTCGGCAACGCATCTGCTATTCCCCTGTTATTGCAGTTCCCAAATCAAGTAAAAGCATCTTTTTTACTTGATTTGGGACTGCGATTAATTAGCTTTTATTTAAGACCACATTAGTGAAAAAAATCACTGTAAACTTGGGACTTTTGTGATCACAATACCCAATGATATGGTTTAAGGTGTCAATTTTCCTCATTTTTATAAATTCGTCAATTATTAATAACCTAACTGATATGGATTTTTACCCTAGGCTGGTATGATAATCAAATATAGCTGTGATAATTATAATGAAATAATAGGACAACATATATTTATTGTATTTTATGTTTGATTTTTTGTACATCACACAACACACTTGACATCGGTTACGCGCGCAATGTAAAGTAATAGTTTGAAAAATCTATTCTACGCACTAATCTATTCTTCTTATTTATTAATATTAAACAATTCCTAATTATCTAATTAAACGTATACGTAAGGGACATACCCATACTGTGTGACAAGTTCAGTGAAGAAGGAAGGTTCACGATGTTTTCAGTAGTACATCGACACTTAATTTTCTTATTAGATCAAATCATTATAATTTATTTGTAAAATATTGGTATAAGGTTACAAATTTGGTGGAAAGGGTATGATAAGTGATACTATGTTTTACCTTAAAAGCTGTACAAACATTTGGTTATCATGACCATCTAGCACTACTAGTATTAATAGCATAACAATTTCAATTATAATTGGTATGTTTAGGAAAAATTACATGAGTTATTATTTTTATTATCAATTACGTAATTCTTAATAACATATAGAAATATATAATAAATAAATCGGACATTTATTGTAATTAAAATGTATAAATAATGTGTAATTTTCCTAAAGCCCTCCATTTTATTATCAAGATAAATAATCGTTGATATAGTTGTTATAATATAGTTGTATGCTTTTTTTATTAAAAAAAACCCCGAAAGCCGTTCCTTAAATTTGTTTATATTATCTGTCTCTTTGATGTTTTATGGGAGTTTATTGAACATTTTAGGAGCCATAACATAAATAACATAAACACTCACGCCTGTCGCCCAGAGGGGTAGGCAGAGACTACAGACTTCCATTTGGCACAATCCTGACACACCTCTCTCGCCTCCTTCACATTCATACACCTACGCATACATGCTCGTCGGTTAAGGGTACTCCTAATTTGGCCCATTTTCAATAAATCGCCAATGTGGTCGATAAATTTTCGCCTAGGACGTCCCTTTCCGACCCTTTTTTTTAACATGGGTAAAATGCTTACGCATACCCGCCTCGCGGGGGCAAGGACGGGTTATGTCGGACTCGCACCGACTAAAACCCCATGGTGTTCCACCTTCGTCGCATATTGGCAGGGAGAACGCTTTCGCACACTTCCGCGGCCCTACCAGCGACTGCCGCCCCATGGCAGCACCTCCTCGGGAGAGGAATATTCCTCCCCGTTCTCCTTCCCAAGTAAGGCGCACCAGAACACATGGCACGCCTTCCTCCACGGCCTCCAATTGCATCTGCGCAACAGACGCCCCCGCGTCCGATGCGCGAAGGCCATGGGGCCAGGAAAAACGAGCACTTAGAAGTACTAGCCTTCCCGACCCCAGCGGCGGATCTGGTCTATGGCTCCGCCGCCAACCAAGATTCGACTGCGGAGGATAGGTAGAGCGGCGCCTCGCAATACCGACAATCCTCTCCCCCCGCAGCCCCATCACCACCGCATCAACGGTGCGGCCCCGTTTGAGTCGCGGAGGATCGGCGAGTGGCGCATCGCCATACCAACACTCCTCTTCCTCCGCGATTCCACCTCGGCTACAGCGGTAGAGGGTGTGGAGTCCCCACTCGCTGCAGTCCACCAGCACACATCCGAAGTGGGCTCCCCAAGCCCACTCGGAGTGGCCACCTCAGGCCGGCCCTTCACCTCGGGCCAGCCACGTGGGTTCCTCTTTGTTCACCGTGGGAGACCAAGCCACGGCTACTAAGCCCCCCCGCACAAGGCGGGAATCCGTTCGGGGGGGAGGATTCCATTCACTTCTGCAACATAAATTTTCTTTGTCACTCTTTCCTCATTCACTCTTTCCACATTACCAAACCACCGAAGCATTCCTTTCTTAATTCTGGTCACAAAATCATCTGGCAAACCACACTCTTCCCTTATTACACAATTTCTTACCCTGTCATTCAGATTCAGCCTAATCATCAATCAACATAATCCTTAACGACCACATTTCTACTGCGTTCATTCTACTCTCGTGTTCCTTCTGCCACACCCAACTTTCACTACCATACGTTAAAGTTGGGACCAACACAGCATTGTGAATTGCCATACGTGCCTTTTTCGACATATTTTGACTCTTTACAATGGAGTGTAGGGCCCCATTTATTCTATTTTCTGCATACACTCGTCATTCTATATCCTTATCACATCTCCCATCCCTGCTAAATACGCAACCCAGATATACAGTTTCTCGATCTACTCCCCTTCTATTCTTATTTCACATATCGTCTTACTTTCTTCCCTTTCAAAAACCATAACTTTCGTATTACTTGCGTTCACTTTCATACCCCTTTCTTTTAATGAACATATAATAAAACATAATCTAACCATCATTTGCACTTTGGCCGCCGACGACGCAAGAATAACTTGATCATCGGCGACTCGATCGGATCATCAACATTGAAACCAGCCCGAGTAGACCCCGTTGATCCTAACACAAGCACTAGAGTCCCTATAAAGCGACTCCAATGCCTGTATCAAGCCAGCGTTCAACCCAAATGAATTCAGTGTTTGCCATAGCACATCCCTATCCACTCTGTCACAGGCCTTTTCCAAGTCCATGAACGCTCAAAAAACCTTTTGTTTTTTTGGCCAAAAACTTTTCCGCGATCATGCTCATGGAAAAAACTTGATCTGTACATCCCATTCCTTTTCTAAATCGCGCTCGCACATCCCAAATTTTTTTATCTTTCATGGCCCTTTCAATCAGTACCTTAGCATATAGTTTTCCCACAATGCTAAGAAGGCTGATACCACGGTAGTTTTTATAGTCCTGCTGCGACCCTCTTCCTTTATATACTGGGACTATCACGGCTTTGCACCAGTCTACCGGTACCCGCTTCAGTTTCCAGCATAAATTAAACAAGGTGTGCAGCAGGCCTGCCACCACTTCCTCTCCACTTTCTCTCCTTTAACATTTCGAGTGAAACTCTATCATATCCGGCAGCCTTACCTGCTTTCATGCTTTCTATTGCTTTCATTATTTCGTCTATACTTATCTCGCTACCTCTTTCCTCTTCTTTCGGAGTTTCTACTTCATTTATTTTGTACGTTGTCTCCTCATTCATAAAAGCGCTTTCAAAATATTCCTTCCATCTCTTTAAATTCAAAACTTCATCATTCAGAATACAACCATTCTCATCTCTTATAGCATTCATTATAGGCTGTTTTGAATATCCCCTGGCAGTTCTGACGAGTTTCCAGAACATTTTAATATTTGCCTGGAAGTTATCCGATATTCTTCTATCATTCTTATCCGTTCTTTCTTGCTTTTTCCTTTCAACTAGATAGAATGATAGATAGATAAAACGTTTATTTGTATCTCCAATCACACACGTAAATTCAGTGATTAACTAGATATACAATCAATGTATTATGGAAAAAAAAACACATAAACTTATGATCTAAATATACATGTGTGTTGCAGTTAAACAAATGGGTCATAGCTCAGCTATTAATATTACTCAGAGAGCCAAGCCAGCAAAAATGAGCACAATAGTACAATCAGAAAGAAATAAGGAAAAAACTATTTTTTTGCACATTAATATTATTGTAGTGTAATTATGTCTGAAATACGAGTATGTGTCCTTTCAGCTCTATGATTTATATCTTGGGCTTAATTTAGTAAAAAATTACGGAAAATATGTGTAAGACTGCGTAAAATATGTGTAATATGCGGAAAATATGTGTAAGGCTGTTTTTTGAGATTTTATAAGTAGTGTGTTCCTATGACATTTATTATTTATGTTTTCAAATATGCTAAAAGGTTTGCCATCTAACATAGCTACTTCGAATGTGTATAAAGATGGTAGGCTTAGTATGTTAAGATCAATGAAACGCGGTTTCATTAATCCTAACACGAACTATCGGTAACCTGCAATTGGCATACTGCTCGTAAACATTTCTTTTGCGGTTTAAAGACTAATTCGCGTTTTGGGGATTTTCCTAAAAATATTTTACCATATCTCAATGCTCAAGAGTAAAGACTGTTTCATATATCATGCTATAATAGTTTACTACTAAAATATAAGTAGTCTAGCACTCCCTCCCACTCACAAGTACGGACATTTCTGTGCCCGCCTCTTAGTGTCTTGCGCATTGCTCTGGTCGAAATAAGATATTATTTTTGCTGCCATTAACAGAATAAATAGTACTAGTATCTCATCTGAGCTAAAATATATCATTTTTTAAAGAATTAGGGCGATAAACGATCACACATTTTACCTAAAGTGGTAAGTGAATACTGTACCCAGAGATTTCTATATCTATCCTCGGTTAAGAATCAAAATGCAGATTAGAACTAAGATGGAATGCCTCATTTAGTTAAAACGATCTCCGGTTCTCTCTACACAAAACACAGTAACATTAAGCTGCTATTTTACTCTGGTATCCGGGAGAGCGTGGTCCTTCCTCGGTCAAGCCGATTCATTCGTGCTACAATCACATAATGTTGCATGGCTCTACTACGTACGATATCATTTAATCATTTAAAGCGCTTTTTATAGAAAAACACTGTGTCAACATACACAAACATGATTATACTCACATTTTGTTCTTATTATAAATCTAGTTTTTGACTATAATCCCACCTGCTGGTAAGTTATGATGAAGCCCTAGATGTCGCACTGTCTTGGAGTAACAAAACTCTATTCGTTCTTGCCTTAAAGCCACCCAGATTGTAATTGGGTGATAACACAGACGCCGGCAAATTATTCCATTCCTTTGTTGTACGCATTTCGAATAACGTAAGTTTTATTCCTATCAATTTATAATAAATAGTAAAGTGTGTGGCCAATTTTTATTCTTCAAGTTTTTATATTTTAATGGTAACTACGTGCTGTGGATCATAGACATCTACATCTATCCTCAGCTAACAATCAAAATGCAGAGGCGTTATCACCCGCAAAGTCTCAAATGGAAAGCCTCGCTGGCACTAAAAATTATTTTTTTCACTTTTTTATTAAAGTATTACACCATATTTTATTTTAATGAAGATTTTCTTTTCAGATCCACGGGTCCAGGGATGGTTCCTCTTCGATACCCCACTACCAACGCTCGCGATGGTTGTGGCTTACCTTGGTTTCGTTATGGTTGTGGGTCCCCTTTGGATGGCCAACAAGAAGCCCTTCAGGATACAGAATACACTTGTGGCGTACAATGCAGGACAAGTTTTGCTGTCTTTATATATGTTTTACGAGGTTAGTAAACCCCTTATTCTTACTTCACATGGCTCTCATCATAAGCATCATCGCATGTAATTCGTTCACTACTAGACTCGAGCCTTTACCATAGTGGGGACTTGCAGGTGGATCTAAGATCACAAATATAGAAGGATTTTACCCTTGACTGCTGATTATATGGCCCCGTGTTCAAAGCACGCGTCGGGCCAGATCAGTAATTGGATATTTCTGTTAAGAAAATCTAAGTAGCAGTCCAAAGTTAGAAAGTTGACGGCGTATAACTCTCGTGTCTCGGAAGGCATTTAAAAATGTTAGTCTTGCGCATGATCGATCGGCCGGCACCATTGTCACTTCAGCTTACTAATCCATTGGGCTATGTCGGTCACTCCGGTTCTATTGCGGATATCCTTGTGGCCGTGGAAGGAAAAGGGGAGATCTCCCGCCGGGCAAGGTGTTCTGCCCGGGGAGCGGCCAACGCTGATAGTTCGGAGCTATTCTATATATACTGTTTTTGATTCCGAACTTTGATACCGAGATTTTAAGCTTCGATGTATTTTGATTGTGGCGCGACGACAGCGCTGCCACACCCTCATTTCTAAGTTTATCATGCAGAGAAACTACAGCCCTCTCAATAGCTCGCTGAGCGACCATAAGCGTCCTCATACGGCCATAAGTCATCACTGGTAACACGTACAATTTCATTTTCAGGTTATGCGGTATACCTGAATAAACCTGAAAACGAGATGCGCCTTGACATGACTATTTAACAATAATGGAACATAGATTTTTTAACAAATCTTATTACCTACTCTAAAATCATATAACGACTTTTACCGTGTGGTGGTGTTGTGAGAATATCCACCACCCCATATCATTCCGTGGGTATCGTAAGAGGCGACAGAGGATAACAAATCAGGAGATGGGCAGCTGAAAAAAGCTGCGGTTGGCAAGCTCCTTGCCAAGCATGGCAACTATGGCTAATGACCCTATGAGGCAATCTATATGGGAGCCCATGTTCAGGAGTTGACTTTAATAGGCTGTGACTGTAACGGACTTTTTACCAAAATTAATCAAGGTTTTTATTTAACAAGCTTATATCATTATTCGATTTCTGTATTCGGAATTATATTCAATTTTAAAAGAAAATATCGATATTTTCGAGTTTTTTTTAATACGAATCTTATCGAGACTTAGTGCACGAGTTGATAAATACAATGGTTTAAAAATAAATTGAAATAGTACAAACAAACTTACAATTCACTTAATGGTAAAGAGCTACTGAAGTTCAACAATTTGAAACAAAGAAAGTTACAAATGCGTTGTCACCCCTGAGGATTAAATTAAGGTAGTTTTCGTTATCGATGAGGTAAGAACGTTCCCCTCCCCGTTGCACATAGATGCTGTAAAACGCCAAAACATCGGAAATGAAAAAGGTAAAATAAAACACGATGAAATTCGTAAAATTTTGTTTTATTCAATACAAAGAATAGACAGAAATCGAATACTTTCCGGAAAAGATTGGGTTAAAATTTTGCAAGTTACTAACAAAAAGTAGAATTATCACTGCAACGGTGTTCGCTCCTGCCTCATCAACTCGCCCTGCACAAAAGCATGTTTCCATTACACTTTCAAAAACATAAAACGCGAAATGTGCTAAGAGTGGAGCATTCACCCGTACTGTCTATTTATTTATTTTAAAAATTCTTTAAACATTTTTTCAACTTTAATAAATTTCTGGCGATGTAAATTGCTATTGAAACTTGCGTGCATTCTCCTTGGCCGTATTAAATAGAACATATGAGTAGATTATACGGACTCCGCGTCACCCATTACGAAAATGTGCAGTCGGTCGAGCGTACCCGTCCTTCACGCTTCAAGCGCTCCTTATGATTGTGACGAAGAAATTACCTAATAATCGTGTTATCTCAATAGAACACTTCCCCATATGAAAAATATATGATGATTTTTTAGATGTTTCTTACGTTTTTTGTCAGCCATTTTAGCGCGTAGTCTTGTTTCAATCAAAGCCACTTTGGAGCAACATATCTTTTTTCAGTCACACTCCCCTAAGTTAAATTATACAAGAAATCACTACCTACTGGTTTATGCTTTTTTAATCTATCTAAATTTTTTACTTTTATTATTGTTTTAAAATTATGAAATCCAAAAACTACACAAATATATAAATTTACCGGTTAAATTCCTACTATTTAAAATTAGCAGATCCTACCTACAGATATCGTTCTAAGAATATATTGTTATACTTTTCAGTGTAATCGAATCTTCATCGTAATCGAATCAAAGTCTGGATTTGACATTTGAGGCACAGTTACGCTCACAGTAACCGCAGACCCAACATTACTTATCTTCTCCTTCGTATTTATTAACTGGTAGAATTCCACGGTTGGGCATAAATCTCAAGTCATTGTAGTAATAATTTACATTAATCGTCACACTTAGCAGGCGCTTTGATAATAATCGCAGTTCTAGACGTCTTGCACCTTTGATACTGCTTCCCGTTACACTGAATTAAATATATGGTGATACCACTATATATTGGAAGCAAAGAAACCATTCCAAGGTTTCCTACAGTTGATATGTATGTAACTTACATGAATTAATATATAATATGTCTAAATGTATATACGAAATGTGGTAATGGAGAATCCATGCCTTACACTGCTTCGACTCGGAGGTCAGGCACATGTAACCACGTACACAAAATTAATATGTTAAACGTACATACACACGAACTTCAATTAATTAGCGTCCCCTCTATTATGTATACATACTCTTAATAATTCATAACTAAAGCATTTTAATTCACTAAACATGAGTAACAAATAAATTTAACGTTTTTATCTACTTACAGCACTTAGCATCCGGCTGGTGGGGAGACTACAGCCTCGCCTGTCAACCAGTTGACTACAGTGAGAGTGACAAAGCCAGGCGGGTAAGTAAAACACACTAAAACAAACTAAAATTAACCTCTGTATAATACTAATGTTAATTGAATACTGTAGTCCAAAAACACAACAATATTCGATTAAAATCGAAACTTGGAAACAAGGGTCCCTGGACGACATGTCATGACAATGCCTATGAGCTTATGCTCCTTTTCATTTTAATATTGTTAATATATAATAACCAACATGACATCATTACATCCCATCACACATCTACATTTGAACATAGGTCTTCTCCTAGGCAGGCATGATTCTTCTCACAATCATCTGGATCTATCGCATGCACCTCTTGTCAGGTTGTCCCTACATCTGATTGAAAACTCCTTCCTGGCTCTAAAACATTTCTCGTTGCCAGTTCTTTAGGTAGTAAACTGGAAATAGGATAAGTGCAGTTAAAAAACAAGACCACCTTCTTGTTCTTCAGGAAAGGTGATAAAGTTCTATCGAAGAACTACAGACCGATTTCCTATCTGCCGCATCTGCGTGCTATATGGTCCGAGTTTGTACGAGTCATTATGAATCGTATTACACGAAGACACGACGACTTCCAGCCTCCCAAACAAGCAGATTTCCAAAAAGGCTTTAGCACAATAGACCACATACATACCCTTCGGAAAATTGTACATAAGACCGAAGAGTATAATCTGCAACTTTGTCTCGCGTATGTGGACCATGAAATTGCCTTTTAGTTCGTCGGAATTTGGACTGTGCTGCAGACCCTTCACCGGTATCGAGTTGACTGTCAATTTATTTAAGTGCTGAAGTGTAGTAGTGTGCAGTAGTACTAGGAGAATTAGAGAGAGGTGTCAAACGGGGTAATGTTATTTTCTCTGGAACTCTTCACTACTGCATTGGAAGACATTTTCGAGCTAATGGACTGGAAAGGATAATGGCTTGGATTACATTGGATTACATCGATCGCCTTTGATTTGCCGACAATATATAATATATACGACTAGGTTGAGCAGCGTTCGAGAGATTACGACAAATCTTCTCGTCAGGTATACTATCACATGCATAAGAGTGACATAGGCATTAGACGTGATCTTCGTATTGCCCAAGTTTATTGTTACATATGTTGTCTATCGTAAAACCTACCACCTTGTTGCTCTAGTGATCTTAAACGTGGTTGCTGATCTTGAAGTCCTGGATTCGTCTCTCGGATGGGGTCAAATTCGGTTATTGGATTTTTCTGTCAGGAAATTCTCAGTTACAGCCCGGAGTCAGGAAGTTGACGGTCTTTCACCCCCATATTTTGGAAAGCATGTCATGCCGTTGGTCCTGCGCCCGATCTCTCTCCGTTTGTATCGGAGAGTGCACTGGTGCTAGCGCATACACTGGGGTACTATAATCTTGTTCTGTGCAATTAAGAATTTGGTGTGAACAATTATATCAAAACCTACTCGTAAAAAGAGACTTTTTAGGTCAAGCATAATGCTAAAATCGACGCAACATAGAAGAAAAATCGGGTAGTAGTGCTCGAATAGGACGTTTTTGCCCTTCCTAAACTATTATCATCATTCGTCATCATTACAGCCCTTCACGTAACTCACTGAGTAACCTTGAACTTCCTCATATTGCCAGCAGTGAAGGGCTACGTTTCTGATTCATAAGTCATCACTGGTGACATGCACTAGTGTTATAAAGTTGTTTTTAAGTTTTGAGGTATATCTGATAAGCAAATGTGTCCTATTCCCCTGAACACTTCCCAGGCGAGTTTAATCCATTGATTAACCTCTCGCTCAAAGTTGGACTTACCTAGTCTGATTATTTGTCCCAGGTATACATACTCGTCAACAACTTCAAGCGTAGTGGTCCCAACAACTTCTAGTAAATATGTGATATGGACGTTACACATAACCATTATTTTTTTATATGTTCATCGTAAGAGCTATCTGTTGGGAGATACTATTGACGTCATTGAGCAAAGTATTTAGGTCCTCCAGCGATTCCACCATAAGGACTACATCGTCAGCAAATCAAAGGTAAATGATGTATTCGCCATTGATGTTAATACTGTGTGCTTTACAGTGGCTTGAAAACGTCTTTCAATGCAGCGGTGAAGAGTTTCGGGGATATAACGTCACCCTGCTTTACACCTCTCTACAATTGGATGAGTTTCGTACTCTGGTTCTCTACAATTGGATGAGTTTCGTACTCGTTTTCGATTAGCCATCGTCGCCCTACTGCACAAACACTTCAGCACTTCAATATACCGACAGTCAATTTGGCCCCACCGAAGGGACTGTTGCACGGCCCAAAATTTTCATAGTCCACATACGCAAGACAAAGTAATAGAGCGTACTTTTCGGTCTTATGTACAATTTGCCGTAGGGTATGTATGTAGTCTATGGTACTAAAATTGTGGTAAAATCGTGGCACTAAAGCTCTGTGTGCGAGACGTAAATTATACGTCACCATACCTCTGACTTATAATAATATATCATTTCCAAGAAGAGTATGTTTGGGATATAAAATAAGTGTCGTTATTCAGTGACATTCTCATAGAAAGTGAAAAACACGAGGTAACCTCCGAGACGTGACCATAGAGCTACAAACCTCAATGCAGATCTATAAATGAAAGTAAATTAAAAAAAAATACATTCACTAGTAGGCAATCAAAATTTTGAAATATTTGTAATAATACCTAGTTGTTTTTGATATTTTATTATTATCTTTACCATCATTTTTATAGAACAAAGATGAAAGCGGTCACAGAGTCCAACTGATGGCGATTGATTGTCGTGGCCCATAAACGCTCATGTCTCTCCTCCTCATCCTCACTTAAGATCTAAATGCTTTGCATCTAGATTCATTGTCACCCCTAAGGACTAATTTTACTATTTAAAAAAGGTCTCCGGTTTTCTATACTTACAAGCTTCACCACGTAATATCGGTAGATTAATACTAAATCCGTTATAAGGTCGACTAAGCCGTTAGCAGTGTTGCTGTAGTTAGATACTCGTACTCGTAAGATTGGTAATAACGGAAAACTTATGAATTTGAAACAATGGTCATACCGCGTGATTTCTTTAATGATTAAATAATATTTATAAAATTATATAAGTATCATTCAATCATATGTATCTGCTAGGGTATATCTATATAAACCTACATTTTGTTCAAACCCGATTACTCTCAGAATATTTGCACATAAATAAAAACCATTGAAGTCTCTAAAAGTTTTGCGTTCTGCGTATCGGTCAAGTTCAGTCAGTGGTACTTGTCTCACACAATACTGCTGCACTTTCGAAAAGCTGTTTGCCGTAGGAAAGAGAAACGGCCGACAATATGTTATTGTTACGAAGTGTGATTGAGTAGTAAACTTTTTATTTTACTTGATATATAAAAGTTTGTCTGATATGAGCTAACTTTAATTTTAAAAAACTCTTAATTTTTTGAGTGGTGAACCTCAATTATTCTTATGTTTTGTCCAGCTAGGCATTTGGAATAAAATTTAACGCGGACTTATTGAAGAGGCATTACAAATAGTATTATATTTATGAATACATGGCAGAGTCATGCTGCAGCTATATTATAGTTGTAGCAGAAGTATGTTGGGTCGACCGGGAAGGAATACGCTCTTACAGAATACCCGCGTAAAATAGTATCTTAATGGGGCCGTAATTCATATTGTAAGTGTAGAGAACCGGAGGCTTTTTTACTGGAATCGAGGCGTTCTATCGTAGTCCTCAGGGGTGACAATGTTTCTGCATTTTGATTCTTAATTGAGGATAGATATAGACGTCTATGGGCTACAGCACCCACTTACCATCAGCTGGACTGTGTACTGGTTTCCATTCTTGTTATATAAAAAATTGTTCTTTTTTAGTTCTTACAGGTTAAAACAGTAATTAAAAACTTAACTGCGTAAAAAGTTTACCGAAAAAAGAAAAATGTTAAACCCTATGTAACTTAGACAACTGTCAGAAATCTAACGACACCTTTTTAAATATAATTAGGGTGACAAACGAGCACACAGTCCACCAAGTGTGGATGCTGTGGCCCATAGACATCTACATTTAATCTCGGTTAATAATCAAAATGCAGATGCGTTGTCACCCCTGAGAACTAAGATGGAATGTCTCGATTCCAGTGAAACGGGTTTCCGGTTCCCTATACTCACCATACGAAACACAGCAGCATCAAGCTGCTATTTTATTATGTGAGAGCGTGGTCCTTCCCCGATCTAGCCGACCCTTTCGTGCTACAACCATAATATAGCTGCAGCGTGGCTGTACCACGTAAAATACCTATATGTTAAAATCCTTCAAGCCGTTTAGGTTACAGAGCGTGCCAAATAAATAGATATACATACATACTTACATACTCTCGAAACACGTTACCCTTCTTCTGGGGCAGTCGGGTAAAATCAACATGGCGTAATTACTTATTACAATGTACAACGTGCAATCTAAATTTACGGTCTTATTGAATTTTCAAATAGAAAAATCTCTCTATATCGACATTTCCGCAAATCCATCCATCCAATCCTTCGTATGTGTTGACCGCAACCTTAAATGTTCGCAACACAGCAATGAACTTGCATTGGCATAACGCAGTGAAAGCGCCCGCCCGGTCGCGGCCAGTCATCTGCACTGTACTCGTAATTGTACTTACGTCACTTAATCGCAAAACCGCCTGTAGTCTGTCGAAAGTGAAATTTCTTAAGTGACTGACGCGATGAAACAAAATAAACTCACTATAATAAAATCGGATGATTAGAATAACTATCATAATCAGAAACACTCACGCCTGTCACCTAAACGGGTAGTCAGAGACTATGCACTTTCATTGGGTACGATCCTGACACATCTCTCTCGCTTCCTTTATATTTATATACCTACGTATACATGCTCGTCAGTTGAGGGTACTCTTAATATGGCCCATCTTTAATATATCGCCAAGTTAGTCGATATACTTTCGTCTAGGTCGTTCGTTCCCGACTCAGCCGTTCACTTAGAAATAATGCTAATACTACAACTACTTAATAAAAACTTATATTCCAAAGCTATAGGTAGTATTATGACATCGGGACGTCAAACATCTCAATCCACTCCATGACCATGGATGCTGTAAAGCACTAGAAACGACAGGAATTAAAATTTTAAATTAAACTAAATAAAATTCGTAACATTAGTTACATTTAAAGAAAATTAAATTTGTTTTGCCAAAGACCCTTAATTACCAAGTAAATTTCAACAATATTAAGTTAAAAAGGGATGGCCTAACCAGATAATATAGTGGTATATCCTTTAGGTAGGTGCTCTCCTTTTTGACTTATTTCTTACAAGTCAGTATACTATCCCACGTCTTTACTGTATAATTCCTGCGAACATTTTCCAAAATGCATCCTACAGAATAACCGAGAGACCGGCTACTCAACGCCTGTGCTCGAAGCTGACAAAATTAATTTTAACCAAATCATTGTCACCGACAAGCCTGTTAGCATGCGTCCCTGCTGAGTACAACGCTAGCATTTTGCAGCACTCGCACATATGTGACAGTAGAACTCCTGGCACGAACGGGACTTTCACTTTGTATAAGATCACAAACTACACAGACGTGAAGTAACGTCTCTCCCTTGCACCTATTAACGCATACCTGTTAACCCGCTAAAGTAGCCACAAGGATTTGCATCTACTTTGGCCCTGGTCTCCATGAACTGCCTCTATAACCTCCTTATTACAAATTTCTGGCGTTAATCAGCAATGTGTGCACTGTTGTGTTTCTTCTGTGTTGGTTGTGAAGGGTAAGAAAGTCATTAAAGCTGCGACACTCTACCTTAAGGTGAATTTGATGAGTGGGTAGGTGAGGTTTGTTCCCCGCACGGAACACGTAGCTCCAAGGCCGATAAAACATTTGTTCGGGTCTCAAATCCGAAAGATTTTGCCATTTAAAGATACCTAAGTACTTGACCCTCTAGTCAGCAAAAACACTTTTAAGTGGTCTCAAACTAAATGTTTAGAAATTGTATGAGAAGACTAAAGCATTATGACGACGCAGATTTTACAGTCCAAAAATTTTCTAAATTGCAAATTTTTAAATATGCGAAATCAAATTTAACTTAAAATAGAAATTGATGAAGACACTTCTAAATATACTTAATTCTAATTACACTTTTTTTTTTAAATTATAAAGTATACCGAGCTTACTGTCCCTTTATTGGCATTCGGCTGCTGCAGTTCATGTCCAACTCCAACCAACTTCAAACAAAGAAGACTATAGATGCATTGTCATCTCTGAGAACTAAGAAAGAATGCCTTAAAACCTATAATTATACTGGTTCTCCATAGCCTTCGAACTGGAAAACAGCTGTGCAAGCACTGCTGTTTGGAGACTGGAAAGGGTAACAGGGTGATATTTAGGTGATACCTATTCGGAAAGAGTCCTATGCAAAAAGAGGAGAAGAAAAATTTAGCCAGCAGTTAGATGAATAAAATTTTAATTTCATTTTCTTTCATAAGTTTTAACCGCCCAAAATATTTCTTAGTGAAGAGAACGCCACATAGCATCACATAAGTTATTCTACTGTACCCGGGTACACACCGTACACCCGCGTTCCTGGGCGGTTCTCACCGCCCAGACCATCGACCGACACAAGCTGAGCAGTCAGAGACGGGGGCCCGCATTCCCCCCCTCGGACTGCGGTCAGATAGCTCAAAAACGCCTAAAAAGCGACATGATGATTGATAACAATACCAAATCATAAACCATTCATCATCATCCTCACCTCATTGCCTTTCCCTTTTTAATTAGCTTTAATTAGCCCTGAGTCAGATGAAGCTGTAAGAGTCGCAAAGACTAACAGCGTTAACATCGAGAAACTAGACTACTGTACCTGATTTTTTTAAATGCTCACTTTTAAGTATGAAGTAATAAAATCATCACCTAGTATAAATATGCTGTTTATTAATTGTGGCGTTAACTATCCAATTTATAAATGGAAATTGCTGTCAATTTACAAAACAAAAATTCTTTGTGTGGGATTAAATTTTAACTAAACAAAAAAATAATAAGATAAGTAATTATAAATGTTTGAACTCGGGCAGGTGTCCATGGTCTACATAAGTCAACTGTTATTAAGACTGTCGTAAGTCATTTTTTGTAAAAAAAAATAGCTGCAATCACATTAGCTACCGCTGTGCTTAAGAAACTGCCATTCGTGAACGGTTTAGCAATTATGGTTCTGAAATATTGTGTAATATTTAACTAAAAGATTTTCAGCCTAAAATTTTCTAAAATTGTGCATTAAATTCTTCTTATTCTACGTATTATTCAAAACTTATTTCTGAGTCACCTGCACCTGCTTTCTTCCCCAAAGGTTGTCAGTTCTTCAATCTGCAACGCACCTACACTGTAAAATATATTCACAAGTATTTTATATTCACAATATAAAATACTTTATATTCACAAGTATTTTTAAACATAAACACTCACATCTGTCAACCCGATGTGTAGGCAGAAATTATGGACTTTTATTTAGCACGATTCTGACACTCGTCTCTCATCTCATTCACGTCCTAACAAAAGCAAATAAACTAAATGTAAGGTGGTTTGCTCCTCCCGCTCTAAAACCCTCTAAGAAGGATCAAAGGACTGTCATTTTTAGTTTCCTATTCCTATTCCTTTAAAATGAAATGTCAGGCCTCAATTTATTGGCGATTTTGAACGAACAAGCTTTTACTGAAATCTCTGTTAGCGTAATAAATAAATAAATCTTAAATACATTCCTTAAAAGAACAGGGCTTCTTACAATGGTATATTTTATAAAATACAATAGTAATTAAATTACTATTTTTAAATTAGCTATTTATGAGTAATAAAACAAACCTCAGGCATCTCCTTCTTTTTAAATAGTCTGGTAAAGTCTATAGCTGGTCTGATGTAACCAAACTGGTTATACTACCATCTCTCGGAAGCCATAAACAATTCTGGCATTTCCAATAGTCACTTATTATAGGAGTGAAAAGGGGGAATAGGTTTGTATAACCTGTCACCTCTTACCAAATGGTGGCAAACAAAATTTGCACATAGTAATATATATTAAATGCAATTTATTGTTTATCATGATTATCATCCCTGTCTTCAAAAGCTTGTCCCATATCATCTCGTGGGTGTCGTAAGAGGCAACAGAGGGAAATTAAAAAGGAGATGGGGAGAAGTACCATCCTGATTACAACTCAAAATATTTACCTAATAGTCTATAAAAGTTCAGCTGGCTGCAATGAAATATATTTACTAAAAACGAATTTTGACTCCCCCTCAGATGCTCCATCTATGCTGGGTATACTACTTCTCGAAGCTATCAGAGTTCGCCGACACAATATTCTTCGTACTGCGGAAAAAGAAGAGTCAAATTACGTGGCTTCATCTCTACCACCACTCGCTAACGCCATTTGAGGCATGGCTACTCGTCAAGTTTATTGCTGGTAAGCTTTGATGTTTAAGTCAACGTTACAGCCTATGTACGTCCCACTGCTGGGCACAGGCTTTCTCTCATTTCTGAGAGGGTTTTAGGGCAAAAAAACACATGACTTTTAAATATTTGTTTTCTTATTTCTCAGACGTGCAGGATTTTTACGATATTTTCCTTAACCACCGAACACGTAAATCAGTACTTAAAAATCAATAATTTCATTGGTGCCGTCGGAGATCGAACACGGGTTGCTCGCATACTGTGCAATTTACAGCAAGTGCCTTGAACCGAAGCTACCACGTCTCTGGAGCTAAGAGCTCTGATCTGCAATGCAATACATGCAAAATATGTACATTTATGATAAATTCTAACATATTTACCGCAAACTCATTAAGTGCAGATATTTTTAGATAAACTAAAGCACTACAATTAAATATACTTACTTAGCTATTATCTTTGTCGATTTTGCAATTATTTCATTTTTAAACTAAAATTAAATTATTAATCTTGATATTAGATCTGCTCTATTGCTACATCGCTATTTCTTTATTATATATTTTTTATTATTTCTATAATACATCATTGTATCAAGCTTATTTTTTTCATTTAGCCAACACATTTTTTGTTCTACTTGTATTAACAAGTTTTACTCAGTGATTTTTCTACAAAGAATCTATAGTTATTTTTAATTGACAAGCAATTTAATATATTATAATTAAATTAAATATCATCATATTGAATATGATATACTTATTTCACTTAAATTAATTGTAAGATGTAAATTCAAACAACAAGACGTTACTTTTTTAAATGTATGTTGACATTTTATACGGTCAGTGTTTATCTGATAGTACTATCTGATTATACGACACTGTAAATGAGAAGGAGGAATTAAACTATGTAATTTCATATTCTAATCGTTTTTTTTCCAGGTGGCCATGGAACTTTCTCAAACATCGTTAACAATTTGGTGCACGTGATAATGTATAGCTACTACATGATGGCTGCCATGGGTCCTCAATATCAGAAATATCTCTGGTGGAAGAAACATCTAACAACCCTGCAACTAGTTAGTATAGCATGATAGAATTACAACTTATTTTTTTAAAGAATAAGGGTAACATACACGAGCACAGTCAACCTGATTGTAAGTGGTTGCTGTGGCCCAAAGATACCTCTCCTCAGTTAAGAATGAAAATGCAGATGCGTTGGCACCTTTGAGAACTAAGATATAATGCTTCGTTATCAGTGAAAAAGCGGTTCTCTAGATTCACAAAACAAAACACAGCATTAGTAAGCTACTATTTTACGCTGTTATTCTGTAATAGCGTGGTCCCTTTCCTGTCCGCGCGACCCAATCGTGTTGCAGCGTTGTTTTGTTTGGTGCATTTGTACTTTAAACATACAAAAAATGCTTCTTAACAATTAACAGATAGAGCACAAAGTTGTTAATATTATATGTTCAATGTCAGGGTAGCTCAAGATCTAAGGATCGTCGTAAATTTCACGGGACATAAATGATGATTTACCACGAGCTTGACATCTCTATTTCTAGTTCATTCGAGCACAGTTCAATTTCTGCGGGCATCATTTAAACTGCTAATTTTAAATTTGCTAGCAACAATTAATGTTGATTGACCAAGAGCTCGAGAGCTCTAGCTGTCCAACAACACACACTGATGCAGCGCGCTGGACCAATCGCTCTATACCCCAGGTAGAAGTTAGAGGAAGCCTGTGCCCAGCAGAAGGACGTGTACGTTGTTTCTTAATAAAACTTTTATAACATAAAACATACAGTTTTTTTATGGGATGGAGTGATAAACTATACATTCCACCTGAAGAAAGTAAGTTGTTGCTGTGACCCATAGACATCTACATCTATCCTCGATTACAAATCAAAATGCTGATGCGTTGTCACCCTTGAGGACTAAGATGGAATGCCAAATGAATGAAAAAATGGTCTCCGGTTCTCTACACTAACCATACAAAACACACCAGCATTAAGCTACTATTTCACGCTGGTATTCTGCGAGAGCGTGATCCTTCGAGCAAACCCATTCGTGCTACAACTATACTACTAATAAAACTACATCATGGCTCTACGACGTATAAGCATACACATTTATAATACATATATATATATATATATATATATATTTATATATACTTAAATATACATACATACAGTGTCCTAAATATATTGCACACTTTCCTACCTGGTGAACTCTTTTCTACCTAGGAATCCGTACTGGTTAGACATCGCCTTCTTATTCATTTTTTACTACCAAATAGTAGTGCTTACACTGCTGTGTTTGGCTTTGAAAGGTATAGAGACCCAATATAACTACAGGCTGTGAGGTATTCATTAACTATTTTTCCGCCAATCCTTATTTATTAATTGCAGAATATCAAAAATCCTCTGCTGAAAATGGACCTCTTCTTGCCTTTTTTTTTTGCCTTTGCATTGCCCCACAGGGGTGCTTTTGCCCTAGTTGTAAAGTTAAGTTAATATAGCAACTATCGTTTTGTGCTGTTTGAAGCCTTTACCCAGCAGTAGGACGTATATAGGCTGTATCTTTTCTTTACTTTACATAATTAATTATCGACATGACAGTAATTTATTTACTAAAACTTTATATCGTACACCTTAATAACCGTAAGTCAAATTTTAATATTGTAACTACATTTCATTTTCTGAGTCTGTATAATATTTTTTAAACTCGCTTTAATTAACTCATTCTTTATGTATTTATGTATGATTATAATTACAAAGTAATAGACATGAAATGATTGTAATGTCATCGGTTTCTAATACGTCTACAAACTTTCAGATTATTCAGAGGTCTAGAAGTGAATGAAAACGTAATTACAAAATTCTGTTCCATTTATACATACGGGAAAGGAAAGGGAGAAATGCCGCGGATTTTAAACTTAATAAAGTGGCAAATCCAGAACGTTTACTGTCGGTGTAAGAATATTTACTACCCCATATATTTCCATCTTCCTAATACCAACTAAAAAATAAAAAAACTGCGGTTACCGACCCGCTTGCCAAACGTGGCAACTGTGGCAAATATCCCACCTAAAAGGAAAACTATGGAGGAGGACTAAGTTCAACAGTGGAGTTTGATAGACTGTAATGGAATGAGGTAGTTAGAAGTTGATACTTTTCAGGGTTAAAAAACAGCTATTATGCTATATAAAATTTGTCAAAAAACAGCTATTATGCTATATAAAATGTGTAAAAAACAGCTATTTTTCATTAATTAAGGCGTTATTGGTATCTAATGACGAGTTATAATAAGCAATAAGTCAAAATATTTTTTATTATATATTTACTTATTAAAATATTTACACGAAATTCAAATTGATTGATAATCCACTTCATAAAGGATTACGCACATTCACTTACTATTTACTTAGCTGTTAAAGATCGCTCAACCGCACCTAGAACCAGTGTCGGGATTTACGCTTGCGCAAATTTCTCGGGCATGATGTGAACGGCCAAGAAATCTTTTAGCTAGTTGAACGATAAATTAATTTATTTGATTTCAATTTAATTGTGGAAAATCTCCTTAAGAATTATAATGCCTTTACCATAAACTTGCTGTACTAGCAATCCGCCCCGGCTTGACATGGGTGGTATAGGATCTCGACAACAGCGTGACCTAACGGTTCCAAATTTGAATCTAAACCATCTAGGAACTCATGAAAACAGACAAAAAAATCATCAAAATTGGTCGCACAGTTTTTGAGTGTTAGACGAGACAACACACAGAAATTTCTAGATTCGACTTGTCCCTTAATAAAACTTTTATAACATAAAACATACAGTTTTTTATGGAAATCAGTGACAAACGAGCACACGATGGTAAGCGGTTACTCTGGGCCATAGACATCTACATCTATCCTCAATTACGAATCAAAATGCGAAATAGCGAAATTTAAAAAACTTAAATTTGTAAAATGAAAATCGTATCGAACTGTTGATTTATTCATGGATTAAATTTATTCAAGCACTTACTAAAAAGGCACCGTTTATTCTCATTAAATCTATAAGTAAAACTAAAATTAAAGTGTCTGTTTGTAACACCAAAACAACTGTCTTTATAAAGATCAGGATTATATCAGTTATTTCCATACATTTAAGCCATACATAACCATTTCCAAATGTTTCTCTGTCTGTCTCGGGTGATCCTTTGTGTATAAGAACTCATTGTGATAAAGCTTCATGGACAGATAGAGAGAATCATTTGTCTTTTATCTTCTTTAACTTTTATCTGAAAAGTACATAGGATTTTTTCAATCTTTAATTTGATGTTTTTATGTTGAAGTTTAATGCAGACAGACAGATAGATAATTTTTATACATGGTAGAGCCGTGCTGCAGTTACATTAGTAGTATAGCGAATGGGGCGGCTCGACCGGGGAAGAAACACGCTCTTACAGAAGACCAGCGTAAAATGGTAGCGTAATGCTGCTGTGTTTCGTATGGTGAGTGTAGAGAACCGGAGACCCTTTTTACTGGAAAAGAAGCATTCCATCTTAGTCCTCACGGGTGATAATGCATCTGCATTTTGATTCGTAATCGGGGATAGATGTAGATGTCTATGGGCCACAGCAACCACTTACCATCAGGTGGACTGAGTGCTAGTCGTAGTCACCCTGTCCTATAAAAAAAAAACGAAGTCGCGGGTAAAAGCTAGCCCTTTAATAAAAACACCCAATGCTATATTAATGTCTACCTTTACCTTTGTAGGTAATGATACGTTATAATTACGATAGCAATAACACTCATTTCAATATTCCTTCTGTATATGTTTATGAAATGTTGGTAATTATGTTCATAACTTATGTGCTACTTCGTATGATCGGATGGAGTAATAAACGTTGATCTGTTATTGCAAAAAAGAAAACATTTTTTCAATGCTACTTTGATTAACAGTCGAATTAAACTTTTTATTGATATCCTACACAAATGATTATTTTTCACGGTTTGATTTCTGCATCAGATTTCTCTTTAAATATTTTTTTCCTCTAAGTGGCATATATATATTACCTATAACGATTGTTTTTACTAACACGATAACTTTACATTGACATATTGATATAAAACTAATTCTACGTATTTTATCGCGTTTAATTTATCTTGTTTTTATTTACTTTAATTCGGGTGATTTACAGCAAAAATAGTACTTTACAATAGATTTAGTTCTATTTTAATACTTGTTGCCTATTGTTTCACCCTGCTCGTTATTTGCTTCCGGTGGGTAGGGAGGCAGTGATCAGCCTGTTGTTATTGTAATTTGGATCTTACTATTATTTACTATTTTAATCTTTCTTTGTTTGAACTTGGTTGAAGATCTCCAAGGGCTTGAGTAGCCATCAGGTGGACCAGAAATCCGAATGTTACTGAAATTTTATAAAAAAAAACATTTAGGTAGCAGTTTAACCTTTTTTCTTTTGCGTTGCCCAATTCCACATTCTATCAAATAAATATACAACTGACATATTGACTGAGGCATTACATTTTTGACTTTAGGGATTAATGATTTATGTCTTGCCTCTCTGTTTACATAGACATTTACCTCTTACTAGTAGTATTAATACGTGTCGTTTTAAAAAGAATTACTAGAAATACTAATTGTTAATTTTTAACATGGAGACAACAATGTCCAGACGGATTTGCTTTTGCATGCTGATGGTGATAATGATAAAAATGCCTTAATGATACAGTAGAAGTTCCCAATGAAGGGGCATTATTTTAAAAAATCTGGGTTAGTTTATTTCACACCTCTCACTTCTTCAAAGCATAATTGACCTTACAGGTATTTAAAGTGCAAAACTTGAACACAGAATACGAGCGTTTCAACAAAAATAACAATGAAAACACAAAAATATTTAATAATAAATTGCTAAACACCGAAGCAATAGTACAAACTGCGCGAGCGCAGTCAACATTCAACGTTACAACACCTCAGGCAGCGGAACGCCGCGCCGTATCCTTTCTCTGCATCGCAACCGCTATATACGACATTCCGCTATAGCCTCGGAAATGGCGAAAAGTCTATACGCGTTTACGTGCGTGTCAGTGATTCCGTAGAATAGTACACCGTTACGCCTTTGCATTAACAAATTAACAACTCCGAAATTGACTGTTGTATTACTTATTAGTGTTTGTTCCAGTTCACAATTCATTATAATTAAATGATCATGAAAGGGTTAAAGGTTTTAAATTTAGAGTAGAATAATTTCATACATAGTTAAACATTATTAAAAGTTTCAATTATTTTTACTTTTAATTTAAATTTAATTTATTTTTACTTCTCTAAAATATGTTCTAACTCGACTTGGCCACACAGTGAGTGAGCTCTGAAGAGAGGTGTGTTTGGGTAGTGGGGTAAATCTTCATTATAAAATTGTGTTTTAATAAAATTAAATATTAGTGGCCAACTTAAAATAACTATAAAAATTAATTAAATCCTACATAATAGCTTTTTCACCTCCAAATCTATTTAATAAAACGTAATCACAATCGGTACGATATTGACGAAGATATCCCGTAACATGCAAAAAACAGTCAAATTGAGAATATTCTTCTTTTCTAAAGTCGGTTAAAAGTTATAACGAGTATACCTATGGCAGCCCATAATGAATCAAAACTAAACTAGATTAGAATGACGACCTGGGACACAAAGTGGCATTATAATAAAACCTTAAAATAACCAATTTATTAGATATAATATTATGCAAAAAAGCAGTGTCCAATCCATGAGATACCTTTTATTTATCGTGATGTGATTCTGTTCACGTAATACTTTTCAAGTAATAATTTTAAAAAATCTCCACAAAAAAATTATTAAATTTAATTAAATGGGGAAGTTTTATTAAATTACAACACACTTGATAGATTGATAATACCGCCACACGCTTAAAAATATCGTCGCCGACGACGGTGTTGCTAGATTTAAAACTTGCAAACATTTTAATTGTAGTACATAAATTTTAAATAATCATATTTTTTATATTCATAATGTAATGATTTTTTTTGTTCTTCAGTCGAACAGGATTTTCTATACATGCGATTTAATTTGGAAGCAATACTGTCCACATTATTCATATTTTTAAGAATACATTCCCTGCATAGTGTTCTAGGTCTTACATAGATGGGTTATATAAAACTTTCAGATTTTGAGCAATGCACGTTTTATGAGTGAGACAATGACTCAAATTCTTATTATTTACTTTTTAAGTTCATGGTAATTTCGTTTGTTGCAGGCACTTATTTACATAAGTCAGCATTTACATATGTGTGGTAGTACTCAAGCTAGTCAAATTATATTATCACTAAGTTGATTTCTTATATTTACGCGAACACTATACATTGATTAAAACTACTTATACGGATTTTATCGCGTTTAATTTTACTTTCAATTACTTTAATTTTTAATTCCCGACGTTTCGGGCGCTTTGCAGCACCCATGGTCACGGGGGACTGAGATGACTGACGTCCCAATGTCATCATCAGTCATCTCAGTCCCCCGTGACCATGGGTGCTGGAAAGCGCCCGAAACGTCGGGAATTAAAAATTAAAGTAATTGAAAGTAAAATTAAACGCGATAAAATCCGTATAAGTAGTTTTAATCAATCATTAAGTTGCATAAGCTATATGCTGCCAATTCGTATATTGTACCCAAAAATCGTCTATAAATTTAAGTTTTTAACTTAAGGTTTCTAATATGTAATAGAGGAAACGACAGATTTCTACACGCGTACCGTTGAAGTCTTTCGTAAGTGCTCTAACTAAGTAAGTACTCCACATTAGATAGCGAAGGCCGATTTAAAATCCGATAAGCCATAACAGGTGTTATTGCCTCCACAAGAAGTGTGATGACCAAATTGTTATTAAACACTTAGAATTCTATCCCTACTTCTTTTCTCAAATGACATTTCAACTGTTTGTGACTGACATTAATTATTGCGCTATTTTTACGTGGTTCAAGCGAAATAATTATTATATTTCAAGTGAAATTATTTTTAATGTAAGAGTATTTTGTGTACATGCAAATGTGTATATGACTGGCATTAACTTTATAATACTAAGTATTGCCGGCGCGGGCCAAGTACTACACTTCAAATATGTATATACAAGTTTATAATATATAACAAGATATAAATATGTAATAACTTACGTCAAAATATTTTTGCACTTATAAATTATATATTTTTGGTCTCCAAGCAATGCAAATATAATTCACGTTTTGCCATAGCGCCTTCTCTTTATATTGATTCTGAGGAAAGTGAAAACAAGTAAGCGTATCTTTTTTAACAGTTATTAAAATCTACAGTCAACATACTAAGTGTTTTTCTACGTGATAGAATTCGTTACTAAAATATCCGTAGCAAAATGAAAGTAACTGTCAAAAAATAACGGATCAATAGGCTGAAATGGCAATGGGCCTGCCGAAGAACCGATGGGAAAGAAAGGTTCCTGAATGGCAGCCTCATTCCAGTAATTATAAATGCACCATTAAATTGGATGACAACTCAACTCAACAACTCTGTAAGATATTCAGAATATTGGCGGATGTAGGTGCCTCAGCTCTTATAAGTTATATATTTTTGGTCCACAAGCAATGCAAATATAATTCAGTTTTTGCCATAGCATCTCCTCTTTATATTGATTCTGAGGAAAGTGAAAACAAGTGAGCGTATCTTTTTAACATTTATTAAAGTCTACCATTGTAAGCTTGCTCAGCGGCGTATCAAAAAGAATATACTTGGTGTTTTTCTGCGTGATATAATTCGTTACTAAAATATAGTAGCAAAATGAAAGTGACCGTCGAAACATAGGAGATGAATAGGCTGAAATGGTAATGGGCCTACCAAAGAACCGATGGATAAGAAAGTTTCCTGAATGACGGCCTCATTCCAGTAATTATAAATGCATCGTTAAATTGGATGACGTTCTGGTAAGATATTCAAAATATTTGCGGATGACGGTGCCTTCAGACTGTGTTATGTTGCAATCCTTGGGGAGGCTTAAGGTCAGCAGTAGACTTGTGGAGGACGGGAAAGATTGGAGTTAATTGTAACAGACACTTATAGCCATAAAAACTTAAATTGTATAGCTGAACAATTAAACATTTTACTATTGATCATCACATCAAAAACATATAAATCAGAAAATTTTAATGGTATATTATGCATGAAGACTACATTTGTATTATTTTTGTGTAATATGGCTGTTGCACGAATGGTGTATCTTGAACGGGGAAATTCCACGCTATGACTAAATACTGGCATAAAAAAGTTAAAAAAGTAAAATTACAGCAGTGGACTTGTAAAGGGCTGTAATGATGATGATGATGATGAACCATTTGATCGATGACGGTGGCGATCGAACACGGGTAAATAATCAAACTAGCATATGACAGCAGGATATGACCCTACTGTGTATCGTATGGTTATGAGATATTCAACCTTAGGCCTTAGTAGTGACAATATATCTTCATTAAAAAATTTTTTCGTAATCTTTTTATTGAATATGGGTTCACTTATATACCCATATTCAATAAAAAATCATGATAGAAAAACACAGTCTACCTGATGGTAAGTGGATGCTGTAGCTTATAGTCTACGTCTATCCTCGATTAAGAGTCATAATTCGGATGCGTTATCCTGAGGACTGAAATGCAATACCTGATTTCCAGTAAAAAGAGTCTCCCGATCTCTACACTCACCATAAGAAACACAACAGGTATTATGTGAGAGCGTGGTCCTTCCCCGGTTGAACCAACCCATTTGTTACAGCTACAATTCAGCTACAGTATGACTCCATCACGTACGAAACGTTTGAATAGATGTAGTTTACATGAGGCGCAACATCTATTTACTATCACGTACACTACGTGCCAGTTGATTTTCGGATTCAGTAATCACTTACGGATCTGAGACTCGGCCCTTCACTTCTGGCCATATGAGGACGCTCAAGGTCGCTCGGCGAGCTATGAAGAGGGCTATGCTCGGGTTTTCTCTGCGTGATAAACTTATAAATGAGGATATCCGCAGTAGAACCAGAGTGACCGACATAGCCGACAACCGGTGGGGAAAAAAGGTTCTCGAGTGGCAATCTCGTACCGGTAGGCGTAGTTAAGGCAACGCCCCACTATATGCAGTGACGACCCGGTAAGACATGCAGGGCGTCGATGGATGCAGGTGGCTCAGGACCGTGGGGGAGACCTATGCTCAGCAGTGGACTTTTGAACGTCTGTAATGATGATGATGACACTACGTGCCCGTTTGTCACCGTTCGAGTCTAATATTGTAAGCGTTAGCTGGGATATAAAACTTTTTTTAACGTTTTTATACGTGGTAGAACCACGCTGCAGTTATATTATGGTTGCAGCACGAACTGGTCGGCTTGACCGGGGAAGGACCACGCTCGTACAAAATACCAGCGTAAAACTGTGTTTCGTATGGTAAGTGTATAGGTCCGGAGACCCTTTTTTACTGGAAACGAAGCATTCCATCTTAGTCCTCAGGGTGATAACGCATTTACTTTTTGATTCTTATTCGAGGATAAATGTAGATATCTATAAGCCACAGCATCAACTCACCATCAGGTGGACTGTGTGCTCGTTTGTCACCCTTATTCTATAAAAAAAGTATCAAAACCCCAACGTTGAACAAAGAGCTCCTCCATATATTGCCTTAAAGGTGGGATATTTGCCATTGTTGCGGCGGGCAGGTTAGCGACCGCAGTTTTCAGTTGTGATTAGAAAGGAGCTGCTGCCTATCCTGGGGTTTATTTTCTTTTATCGTATCTTACATTACCCAAAGGACGAATGATGAAGTGGATATTGTTATACGGCTATACTATACGGTGAATAACAGCTATATTTTAAAACATACATTTATTTTTTCATTATAACCAATTCAAAATTTTATTTCTAATGATATTGGGACACGTTATTATGGTGAGTTATACAAATAAAATTGAGAATATACATAAAGGTTAATGAAAGTAACGGAATTGGCAACTATACTTAAGACAATACAATTTTTTTAATCTGTAAATAATTTTTATTTTTCGTGAAGATTTCTTGAGGCTTTAGTATTCTAGCAATAACTGACTTTTGCTCGTTGCTAGTACAAGTCTCTTCCTATTTGGGGGAGTTACTTTTAAGGTTCGGAGAAAGTAAAGTAAGTTCGTGTCCTTGGACTTACTTACTTAATAATTTCTCACTTACTTTGAAAATTTTTGTGATTTCTTCCAACCGTCCAAGTATTAAATAAGCACTTAAATTTCAATATTGTTTACTGCAAGTGCTTATTCACTACATGGTCGGTGGTTGTTCCAGTAGGAATTGAGCTGATGTTGTTCGCGTAGTGTGATATTAAAGCGAGCGCCTAGCTACTTAGCTACCACAAATTTCCACTTATACATAAGAAATATTAAAATTGTACGGTGACGGAGACTTTTTCGATGTTAATATTTCAGATTCTTATTTTCACTAGTTGTCGCCTAGTGTTCCCTAATTCGATCGCAATTCATTAAATATTTAGGTTTGTATATTAAGCAAGCTGTATTTTACTTTCAACTGCACATTAACATATAAATGGCAGAGATTTTAACAGATTAAGAGTTTTGTGGCTAGACTTACACTGCACTCTAATAAAAAAGGAAAATTTAATATCACAGAAAATTCACTTCTTATTCAGCCAATCTGTCAGTAGTTATTTGTTGACAACAATTTATAATTCTTTGCCGACAATCTCTACTCTGCACGACTGTTTGACTAAAGAACATTACGTATTTGGCTTTGGTCTTAAAGTAATTACATAGATATTATGCTTATGCCTTACTCAATACATTGACAGTATGAACATCAACAAACAACATAATCATTCAAACGACAATTATGTGTTGAACATTATGTGTATGAATGTAAAAAAATATTATATTATTTTATTATTTTATTTTTGTAACACATATTATATATATTCTGGGGACCTTCAAGAAAAGAGCTTATTCATTTCTAAATGGCCGGCCGCTTATTAATGGGCTGCGGTAGTCACTTACACATCTTCTATATAAAAAAACAAACATATTATATATAAATTTTAGCTTTCTGTACTCCTTCTTAAACAACCTTTACCCTGTGCGCGAATATGCTTGAAAAGTCATATAAAGTTTTCCCTTCACGCAATCTCTATATATAAAAATCAAATCATCATCATCATCATCATCATCATTACAGACCTTCACAAATCCACTGCTGAACATAGGCCTCCCCCGAGTAATGCCAAAAATCAAATGATGCCCGTTAATCTCGCAAAAACTCGAAAATATCTTATCTTATCTTATTTTTTTTTTAAATATCTCTGGATCTATTTTAACTGAATTTTTGTGAGCTTGACCCACTCAAACTCCGTGGATGGTTTAAATTCAATTGAACCTGAAATTGAAATCACCCGTGCAAAGCCGGGCGGATCGCTGGTAATATATAGATCCTAATACAAGCGTTCTTTCTGTTACAGATACAATTCTTCATGGTACTTTTCCATTCCATGAGTGCCTTGGTTTACGACTGCGGATATCCCAAGTAAGATTTCTTTTTTATTTTCCATTTTTCTTCATCTTCATGAGCAGTACAATAGGTCTCGGAAGTACATTGTTCTAAATTGTGTTCGATGTTAGTCGTTTAGATTTTTCTCATCATACTTGTGGGCTTCCCACAAGTATACGGATTGTGACAAGCCACAAGAGCATCGAACTGAGTTACTGAGCATTGTAGAATTAACAGTCAGTATAAGTAGAAAAGACTTTCTGTATTTGCTACGCTTTCTTGGCGGCATTGCGATCGCAATACCAGATTTCTTCCAACTTTAATGCCACTTGGCACTGCCGGTCTAGGTAATTACATCTGAGATACACAAGATCATGTACTGCTTTTTATCTAAAACCAAGAGCTTGTGCTGGCCACGCCGATCGTCGCCTGTTATGAGACTAAAAACACTAAAAAATTTATGTAATTAACTTAGTCTTATTATAATATTAGTCGTAGTTTAATATATAATATTCGATGGCTTCGTTAGTCTAGTAGTTGTAAGCACGCCTGCTGGTCTTTACTTGGAATTATGGATCGGGCCAAATTTATTGTTATTGCGTTTTTCTGCCAAGAAGTTCTCAATAGCCACTCGGAGTCGACGATGTTTACCCCCATGCCTTGGAAAGCACGTAAAACGTTTGTTCTTGCACTTGATCACTCTCCGATATTTCTGGTTTGCTCATCGGGCTATGAGAGTGAGGGACTCGTCGGGGAGGATCTGTCCTTCGCAAATAGTTAGTCTGCGTTAAGACAGGCCACCATGACCTTAATTCGGTCTGAAAGACGTTATTATTGTTATTTTATTTATTTATACACTTTATACAATATAAATTTAGTACAAATGTCGGACTTAATAGTATATGGCTTTTTCTACCAGCAAACCGGAAAGTTAGTGGGATAAGTGTATACTGCAGAGCGCTATGGTGAAAAATCTTTAATAACTATTATTATAAAATAATTAACTACTTTATATTAATGAAAGTAATTTTGTTCTAATTTTCCCTTTTGATAACAATTTTTAAACGTTACTTTTAGGCTCATCGCCTCAGGCCTGATTCTTCATTCTACAATCTTCATCGTCCTCTTTACGAACTTCTACATTCAAGCATACAAGAAGGACAAAATAAAGCCAGCTGCCGTAAATAACAACAACAAAGGGGAAGGAGCAACTAGCGACGATACAAAAACCAGTGAAAACGGACATATCAAAATAAATGGTCATCTCATATGTAATGGTCATTCCACAGTAAATGGACTTATCGCAGCTAACGGTCATGTTGTAGCCAACGGACATGCGAACGTAGTGACAAAAGTACCACTCAATGAAGAAGCTCTTTACGGAATGAACGGTCGTGTCAGAAATGGCTACACCAATGGCCATATAGGAAACGATACACATACAGAAAAAGAAAAAGTGCAATAACACTCTGTGATTATATTGACTTTACTACGCTTTTTGTGATCAGTGTTTTGTTTTGTAGATACTTATGTTGCAACTGTAGTCGAACGGGTAAAGTTCGTTCGACTTATTTTGTATTATTTACGCCGGGTCTTAGAGGCTGTAAAATATTATTATTTGAAAAGGAATTACAAACAAAGTATAATTACATTAATTGTGTAAAACACAAAAACACATAATATGTAGCTCACCAATAAAAAGTGTATTAATTCAATGGAGTGTTTTGTGTAAAATATTTTTTAAATAATCTTAAGTGGTTCTAGATGTTTTACTAATTACTTTATATTTTTCTGTTATTTTCAGAAAAATCAACATAGCCAAATAGTCGAATTAACAATAAGAAAAATCAAAATATAAATTTTACGAGACATAATTTAAAAATCTGAGCAGTAGTTACATAACCAGAGTTACACCAATAGCATGCTTCCACAATCAAACGAATAGTTTAATTATAGTAAGCAGTTAGATATCTACTAAGAAAGTATGTAATTTTATTGTAAAAATTAAAGTTAATTTACATATTCGCTTTGCGATACAATCGTAACGTTATCTGATGCACGAACGTACCTACGAAACGAATTGTTGACTCGTTTACATAGACGATATCAATTTATTGTATTCTATTTATATACTTAGATATTTATATGTACCGTAGACAGAGAAACCTATAGACTAATGATTAGCGTGGCCTCGAGTGAGAAAGGACGATAACGTAGTTTTAGGTTATACAATAATCTTTATGACTTTTAAACATATATAGCTAAAAAAATTAATTGTTCTAAGAACTGAACTGAACAAGATTCACCAATATTAAGCTCACAAAACACTTTTTTCTCACTTAAACCAACTTGTAAACTCCTTAGATCGCTACGAACTGTCAAAGTTGTTTAGCAAAGTGTAGTTTGCCAAACAAAAAAACCGGCACGGAGAAAGGGACAAAAAATCACACCGCTCTGTCTCATTTCTATGCAAGACGTATGCATAAATCTATCTTTTTCGTGTGCGAATTCGAAAGAAGGCGTCAGTTTATCTTAGGTTTCTCTGTCTACGATATGTACATATTTTTATTTCAAATGATATAATACATATATTTTTGTAATTTTGTGTCATAAGTATTGAACTCCATGTAACTCTGGTTAAAAATAATGACTATCCCATACGAGATATTAATGACGCTTTTATTGAATCAATAAAAGCAGATCTAAACATGTAATAATTGTGTAAATAATAATTAATTTTTTGTTATTATTACAATTTATAAAATAGCCTTGTATATTTAAACTTCCTTATATATTTATTCTAGCGACATCTGATTTATATTCAAATGAGCTATGTAAAGCATAAAAATAGTTATTCGACATAACCTTACAAAGTACCTACTTGGTTTGGTAAAAATTATGTGTTTATGAGATATTCCACTCGTCAGTTCCAATGTTTTTTTTTTAAGTTGGAGTAGGTAATTCTTCCAGATATTTACTTTAAATGATATAAAACATTTTATTAAAAATTATTAATTAATGAATGAACTTAAGTACTAACATTTTAACATAATTTCTTAAAAAATTTTCAACGTGAACAATTTTAACTACCTCAATTCTTCCGTTCTATATTTTCTTTTAAACCAATTCCGTCCCCTTAAGCTTTATTTAATCTTAGCTCTAAATAATAGTTTAATATTGGTCATCATGTCTTCGTTTTCTTGTCATTTTTTTCATCGGCTTTATATTTAGGGGATTTGTTTAAAAAAACTTGAGAGCCCAAAAATATTGATTGAATATCAAACATTGCTGTAATCTGAAATGTTTGAATTTATTAGTAATTATTTTTTTAATCTTAATTATATAAGTACACTAGTAAATTTCCTGTCCCGGCCCACCATTGTTTATTTTCAGGCTTAAACAATAAGAAGTTTACATCCGTGTGCTAAATTCAATGTTGCAAATACCTTTTGGTTTGATAATAAATCAATCAAGTATCATAACATTACATTATTGTAGCTTCCGGTGGAAGACAAGAGCTATACAACCCTAGAGTTAATTAATGATTAGATGCCAATATATACCAGTCAGTTATAATAAGTAATAATGTAAATTTTGTATAAATAGTGATCTGTATACAAGTGTAGCCTTAAGAATTATGAATATAAAATATATTTTTTTAAAGAAAAATGTATTGAATTTTTATACATAAAATAAAAATATACTCGTCTATAATGTGTTTCAATATCATTACTAATCTAAAAATAATCCATTCTGCAAAATGGCACTGTAGGCCTATACAATAATATTCGTCATGCAAACTATTTTTTTTTTATATAAGAAGAGGCAAACGAGCATGCGGTTCACCTGATGGTAAGTAACTACCGCCGCCCTTTAACAACTGCAAAACCAGGGGATTGCAGATGCCGGACCTTTAAAAAAGAATAGGCTACTAAAATATACTAGGAAATTAGCTATAAGTTTGGATCACAGAATACTAGGAAATTAGCTATAAGTTTGGATCACAGAATCATCTTGTTAAAAAACACTAAAAAGAAATTGTATTTTTAAAAAAAATTTTAATGGATGGAGAGATCACAGAGTACTTAATGTACACCTAAATGATAAATGTTTTTAACTCACGAAGGCGGACGTGTTTAACTCTGCTGTTTAGTCAAGACAAAGGATTTTCTTACGTCACTGTGAACAACTTTTCTCTCCTTTAATAGAATAAGAATAGCAAACAAGTACACAGTCATCGTGATGATACGTAGATGCTGGGGTACTCAATGACTCAATGGTGTCTCCCAACGGATAGGTCTTAAGATGAACATGGACAAAACAAAGATCATGTTTAATGTCCATGTCTCACCTATGCCGGTAGTTGTTGGGAGCACTATGCTCGAAGTTGTTGGCGAGTACGTTTACCTGGGACAAATAGTCCGACTAGGTAAGTCCAACTTCGACCGAGAGGTCAATCGACGGATTCAACTCGGCTGGGCAGCGTTCGGGAAATTACGACACATCTTCTCGTCAGGTATACCTCAATCTCTGAAAACTAAAGTGTACAACCAGTGCTGTTGCCAGTGATGACTTACGGATCAGAGACGTGGCCCTTCACTGCTGGCCGTATGAGGACGCTCAAGGTCGCTCAGCGAGCTATGGAGAGGGCTATGCTCGGAGTTTCTCTGCGTGATAGACTCAGAACTGGGGATATCCGCAGTAAAACCAGAGTGACGGACATAGCCCAACGGATTAGTAAGCTGAAGTGGCAGTGGGCCGGCCATATAGCTCGAAGAACCGATAACCGATGGGGAAGAAAGGTTCTCGAGTGGCAGCCTCGTACCGGTAGGCGTAGTGTAGGGCGACCCCCTACTAGATGGAGTGACGACCTGGTAAGACATGCAGGAAGTCGGTGGATGCAGGTGGCTCAGGACCGTGCTTTGTGGCATTACTTGGGGGAGGCCTATGTTCAGCAGTGGACTTGTGAAGGGCTGTAATGATGATGATGATGATGAAAACTTAATTGTTCAATTTCGCCTGATACCAAACTTAAAGGGTTACATGGGATGTCTTACGTTGCAAAGTCCTGGTGCGGTTGTAGCACGAATACGAGTTGATCGCCTCGACCGATGTAGGACCACGCTTTCACAGAATATCCGTGTGAAATAGCTATGCTGCTGTGTTTTGTATAGTGAAAATAGAGGACCGGCGACTCTTTATTGAAAACGAGGCATTCCATCGTCGTCCTCAGGTTTGTTAACGAATCAGAATTTTGGTTCTTATTCTAGGATAGATGTGGGTATCTATGATTCACTGCATACACTTACCATCAGGTAACTACCGTGTGATAGTTTGTCACCCTTATTCTATAAAACAAATTCATCTGTATGTAGAGTAATTACACAAGTAAAAATATTTTTTTTTTATTCATAAAACAAAGTGAAAAGTGACAATGAACTTAAAGTCCACTTGATAGTAAGTGGCTATGTAGTTCTACACACGCGTTACCACCACAACGAGGGAATGCCTGTGCCTCATAGTATGTAATTATATTGGCGCTCTATATCCTTCAGACAGAAACATAGCAGAGAAAGGGCTGATAATTCGTAGCAGAAATACGAAATAATTAAGTACCATGCCAGATAAGAAAAAGAAATTATGAAACGTAAAAAGCTAAAAAGGCAAGTCAGCGTATAGCGACATCTGACGTCTAATATTGAATACTATTTCTAGTTAATACGAACGGAATTACGTGCAGGTTTACGTGTCGAAGGCAATAGAAGCAAGATGGCGCTAGACGTATATTTTTTCTGATTCATATTCATAGATATAAACATTTTAGTGCATACTGCATATATAAGCAAGCTATGCTTATAAACACTCTATTGCGCCCTCCTTTCTGCCAAGGAGGGTCGCGTTCGTATACGGCTTAGAGATCTCTAGTCAGATCGTTAAGCCAGTTCCTAAAAGGTTGGGTTTAGTGGGTAAAAGTCACCACATAACCACGCAGCCGGCTGCGTGGTATGCTATGAGTATTCCCAACCTCCCTCCCCCGCTTTCCGGAGGGTTGCCCATATTTGCTTCGGGCGCAAAAAAAATAAACACTCCAAGGTTTATCATAAATATTAAAATATTAATAATTTTTTTCCGCAATTTTAATTATTGAAACACATAGCAACATAATGAAATGTGTATATAATTAAATATTTTAATTTAATTTACTGAAGGAAGTTTTTGGATTGAGATTGCTTGGAACATGTATTTTAAATAATCAAAAGCTCAAAATTGCTTTTAGTGGCAATCGATGGAGAACAGCTGAACATCAACTGACGCTGCATGATGATAATGATAACGATTCCTGTAGTTTTAAGATTAAGTAAATAACAGTTTATCACCTCAAGTTGTATATATACTCGTTTCACATATTTAATAGTTATATACCGACTAAGGTTTAGTAAAAAATATCCTTAGAAATTTATCTTGAGATAAACAAAATGAGACAAATCGAAAAAATGTTAAGACCTTTAAAATTTAACGGCTCATCTAAAGAGCTGAACCCTCTCAGCCCTTCATTATCACTCAGTGAATTATCAATAAAAGGACGTCCGAGCATTTCTTCCCTATCTCATTTCGCAAAACGTAAATTGCAGCCCAAATTCATTCTGCAAACCAATATTCAATGACACGAAGTGTATCCATCAATGTGAATGATAAGAGAGAGAACAAAGTTCAAGTTAAACTGGTAAAAACATTTATGCAGTGATAGGGGTACCTAAGTGAACAGAAGTTGACATCAGTTTTTCCCTATCTTTACAAACAGTTATTGTACAGAACAGATGGCGCTACTATCCGTACTATTTCGATGTAAATTTTGAAGCTAAAATTATTACAATCCATTCTTGTTTAAATAGTATCGGCCGAAAATTATGAATGAACATTTATTTCCGTATTTATATAAATTGTAGTAGAACGCATTGGTATTTTATAAATTATTTTATATTTCAGAGCAACTTATAGAAAAACCTTATTTCTTGTATATTATGTGAACACTGAATTATTTATATTATAATAATGTCTGCTTTTATTGGTAGAAGTGGCAGGCATATTTTAGTCAATATAATGCTAAAATATATATTTTTTGTTATTCAAAAAAGCTACAATCAATAGCATACTAATGTTGAAACGGAACGTATTCACGCCGCGCGCCGGCCGGGCTAAAACCCCTCGCCCGGGGTAATTCTCTTTCTCTCCACTCCACGCTCCACCTCTTTAGTCGTCCGAATGCGCGCTGATGTTACGCACGTGTGCCTCCTAGCGTCGTCGCGCATTTTCCACACCAAAATACAACAAAATAAACAAAATAAATTTGACATCTAATAACAATGTATTAAAAAAGTGTTGTCGTGGTATCCATAGTGTTTTATTGTTAAAAATATGTGAATTAACCTGTTTTTTTAGTGAACCGACAAAAGCTTTGCACCCAGCGTCCTAGTATTTTTAATAATGATATGAAACAACACTTTGTATAGTGATAAATCAGCCGTAACTGTGCGCTTTAATCGGTAATGTGTTGTCAAAGTTAGAGTTGAGATACGGTCATCTAATTAATAGTTTTTATTAAAGCAACGAGAGTGGTAGAGTTGTTTAATATGTTAATCAGTTAGTTTCTTTTAACCCGCACACAAAAACCTCTGCACTAGATACTGCAGTGCGATTTGTGTTGCAAATTTTAATGTTTATGGCATTCGAATGCCGGTCTAATAGTATTTATTTGCACTTTCAACTTATGCATTGATAAAACGAACTGCTACACGCTGTTTATTTGAATTGTGATCATTTAAAGGTACGTATAACTACTCGTATTTTCAGAAGTAATAGTTTTAAGAGTTTATGAGATATTATTTAATAACTATCGCTAATTATTGAACTTTAACAATTTGTAAATAATAAGCAATAGTTACGCTATTCTACAATATACTTAATGAAAAATAAAGCCACTAATATAACAATTTGCTGAAAGTTTATATTAGCTATGGCAAAGATAATAGCGCAATTTTCTTTATGGTGTTTATAGTGCTTTCAATAATTACCTTGTCTGTGTCAAGTCTAGGCTGAGACTGCTTCCAGACGGGTTTAACTTGGCGTAATGCTGACCGCAGCACGAACCATAAAAAGTCGACAAATTATAGCGATTTTTTCTCTGTCTGCTTTTATGTGAATTGCGATAAATGTTACAGAATTAAGTAAACAAAATCAAGTTAAATACTTAACAAGCTGTAATGTGTGTAACAAACTGTAATTACTTTAAATAATCCATTATTTTATTACAGCCTACAAAAGTTCATCGCTGAACATATGCTAAAAAAATAACACATTGGCAACCGTGTTGCCGGCACGTTGAAACCGCTGTGCTTTTATTATTACAACTGGAAAACTTAATTGTTCTCACTCTGTTATTTAACATATTATTATTGAGTATTAGAAAGATGCTTCTTCAAATTTCCTCTGTCGATTCTTAAGACATCCACCATGAAAATGACCATGAGCGATATGGACTAGTACACCGCGACTACACGCTGAATTTAATAATTAAGCATTTTTAAGTGGTAGAGTCACGCTGTAGCTATGTTATGGCAATAATACGAATGGGTCACTTCGACCGGGAAAGGAACAGGCTCTCACAAAATACCAGTGCGAAATGACAGCTTAGTGATGCTGTGTTTCACATGGTGAGCGTAGAGAACCCTTTATACTGATAACGAGGCGTGCTATCTTAGAACTCATAGGTAACAACGACTCTACATTTTGATATTTAATCGAAAATAGATGTTGGTCTTTTTTTTTTTTATAGGATAGGGTGACACACGAGCACCTGATAGTAAGTGGTTGCTGCGGCCCATAGACATCTACATCTATCTTCCATTACAAATCAAAATGCAGATGCGTTGTCACCCGTGAGGACTGAGATGGAATGCCTCATTTCCAGTAAAAAGGGTCTCCGGTTCTCTACACTCACCATACGAAATACAGCAGCATTAAGCTACTATTTCACGCTGGTATTCTGTGAGAGCGTGGTCCTTCCCCGGTCTCTCCACAGCATCCACTTACCATGATCATCGGTTATATACTATAAAAATTCAAAAAGCGATTTTTAATAATTAAGCAATGCAATTTGAATTCAACAGAAGAATTTTCCTTGTCTTTTCTTCTTTTTATTTTATCCTCCTGCCGCGGTCTCTTTAATAAACTCAATAAGCGAATTTGTGTTCGACTTCAGTAATCGTTTGATTGCCCTTTGAGAAAAAAAAGAACCTTTGCAATGTTTAATATTTGTCTAGGGGAAATAAATCGACATTTTTAAAACTTCGTTAAGAAAAGACAAGTCTCTTTCACTATAATACATATGATAATTTTTTGTTACTTCGTACCTAAAAGTAAGCATTTAAAAATAAAAATCATGTACATTGGGCTAACTTTTGTGATGCTATGTGACATTCTTTTCACTGAAAGCATTTTGGGCGACTTGTAAAAAACGAAGTAATTTTTTTTATAGAATAATTTCAGTATCAACTGGTAAGTAAGTGGATGCTGTGACCCATAAATACATCTGTCCTCGATCAAGAATCAAAATGCAAATGAGTTGTTACCCTTCAGGACTAATATAGAATGCCACGTTTCCGGTTTAAAATGGTCTTCGCTTCTTTGGGGTTCTATCAGACAGAAAGCGGTCACACATTTACCTCCTATTTTACGCTGGTATTCTGTTAGAGCATGGTCTTACCCCGACCGAGCCGACACATATTACGTGCTACAACTATTATATAGCTGTAGCATGGCTTTACCCCTTATAACTTTTTTCATCTAAGTAATAAAACTCACATAACTCACAAATTTTAATTTAATCAATGCACAAATAAAAATATTAGGTGGCCTACTCCCTTTCTGCCTACGAGTCTGTCTGAATAGGTGCCAACCTTTGTTTTTAACTTACTATTGAAGTTACTAACTTGCTTATAAAATGGTGATATCACCAACGATTATTAAGGCAGGTTTACATTTTGAGAAGTGACAAGTGAGAGTGGCAAGTGCAAATGACAAGTGACAACTGTTTAGTGCGTGTGAACAGGCAGTGACTTAAGTGGGAATAAAATACGCACTTATCACTTCTCACTTGCCACTCGCACTTGTCACTTCTCAAAATGTAAACCGGGCCTCATATCAACATTTATATACTATTCACTAAGAGTTTTATCCTCGTTTGTGGAATTGTTTACCACCGGCGATGTTTTCAGACCAATATACTATTTAGGGGCCTCCAGAAATAAGCTTACTATTTTTTTAAAACATCGGCAACTCACTTGCAATACTCTTGGTGTTGCAGTTGTAATTGGACGACGGTCAACACTTAACACCAAGTGAGCCGCATGCTCGTTTGCCTCTTTTATAAAAAAAAATTGAGACTACGAAATCATTCCGGCATTTATATGTAACTACGACACCACCGACATCGACACAAATTACATTACCTTATAAAATTACATTTCGTAAACAAGCCTAAAAGTTAAAACAGTAATTAAAAAACCCAACTGCGTAAAATAGATTTGTAAAATGAGAATAATCCAAATACCATTTCAAACACACTTCATCAAGTCGTTGCCAGTACGCTAAAGTAATGGACACACACATACGCTCGAAAATCAGTCAGTTCAGTCCGTGGAGTGTAGTGACAGTGTAGGAATATCCACTACACCATACTATTTAGTAGGTGTCGCTCGCCAGGCTTGGCAAGATGGCCGCGACTTCCTATGAGGCAATCTACGAGGAGGCCTGTGTTCAGCAGTGGACTTTAATGAGCTGTAACCGGGGCAGTCAGGGAAACAAAAAAGGATGGTTTTTGCAGTAAGCTATTCGAAAGCTAACCAAAGTGGTGTTGGTCCATTATGAGAGAATGTACATTGAATATTTTCTAAATGAACATTTATTTTCAATGTAGAATATCATCGTAGATTTTCTCGTCGCGAAATCCCCGTCGCAGCCAGCCAGCTTTTCCTGCTATTGTCACATATATTTTACAGATGTATATAATCAATTTCATTACAGCTTATAAAAGTCTACTGCAGAATATAGGTCTCCCCCACAGATTGCTTCAGAGAGGGGATTTTGCTATAATTGACACGATAACGAGCGGTTTGTTAACCGCAGTTTTTTAATATATATATTTTAATTTGCTAATCTTCCTAGACACTGCTGCTCATCATCTGTTTCAATTTCCGTCTCTCGCCTCTTACGACACCCACGGGATGATATGGGTTAGTGGATTGCATTACACTGCCACTATACGGTCAAGATGACATAACATAACATAACATAAACACTCACGCCTGTCACCCAGAGGGGTAGGCAGAGACTACAGACTTCCATTTGGCACGATCCTGACACACCTCTCTCACCTCCTTCACATCCATACACCTACGCATACATGCTCGTCGGTTAAGGGTACTCCTAATTTGGCCCGTTTTCAATAATCCATTTTCATTATCGCCTAGGATATCCCTTTCCGACTCTGCCATTCACTTCTGAAACATAAATTTTCTTTGTCAGTCTTTCCTCATCCATTCTTTCCACATGACCATACCACCGAAGCATTCCTTTCTTAATCCTGGTCACAACATCATCTTGCAAACCACACTCTTCACTTATTACACAATTCCTTATCCTGTCGTTCAGATTCAGCCCTAACATACTCCTTAACGACCGCATTTCTACTGCGTTGATTCTACTCTCGTGCATCTTTTGCCACACCTAACTTTCACTACCATACGTTAAAGTGGAGACCAACACAGCATTGTGGATTGCCATACGTGCCTTTTTTGACACATTTTGACTCTTCACAATAGAATGCAGGGCCCCATTTACTCTATTTCCCGCATTCACTCGTCGTTCTATATCCTTATATATCTCCCATCCCTGCTAAATACGCAGCCCAAATATACAAACTCATCTACTTGCTCGATCAACTCCCCTTCTATTCTTATTTCACAAATCGGTCAAGATGTATTCAATAAATATCCTAATTGTGCTTAGTAAGACAAGTAGACACTTACCATGAGGTTGACTGTAAGTTCATGTCACTTTTATTTTATAAAATAAAAAAAAACAATCATTCGGAATCTAATATATAAAAAATATTTTTTTGTTCGTATTTTATGCGCTGCTTTACCGTTCATCAGATTACGGTAAAACTATCAACTTATTGTATTTACGCGAAGGCATAGTAAAATTAAATTAACGTAGGTGGTGCGCGTATCGTGCTTACAATTATCATTCAATTTGAATGAATGATTTAATTTATTTGTTTAAAAACTTAAATTTAACAGCTTAAAGTAAAGGGTACATGGGGTGGACTTAATGTCATGTGGCATTCTCTGCCAGTCAACCCTGGGTGCCAAAGACAATTGTTGGCAGGTGCGAAACCGAAAAAATGTACAAATAAAGTGTACATATAAATATATATTTATAGTACATACATACATAACCCATAAAAATTAAATACACATACATATAAATGTCAGTAAATAATGAATGTATTGTGATTCCAAAACAAACAATAAAACTCTCACAAATTTGAAACGATATTTCCACTTATATATATATATATATATATATATATATATATATATATATATATTCACACACACTCTATTGTGAAGAGTCAAAATGTTTCGAAAAAGGCACGTATGGCAATTCACAATGCTGTGTTGGTCCCTACTTTAACGTATGGTAGTGAAAGTTGGGTGTGGCAGAAGAAGCACGAGAGTAGAATAAACGCAGTAGAAATGCGGTCGTTAAGGAGTATGTTAGGCTGAATCTGAATGACAGGGTAAGAAATTGTGTAATAAGAGAAGAGTGTGGTTTGCAAGATGATGTTGTGACCAGGAATGCTTCGGTGGTTTGGTCATGTGGAAAGAATGAATGAGGAAAGAGTGACAAAGAAAATTTATGTTGCAGAAGTGAATGGCAGTGTCGGAAAGGGACGTCCTAGGCGAAAATTTATCGACCAAATTGGCGATTTATTGGAAACGGGCCAAATTAGGAGTACCCTTAACCGACGAGCATGTATGCGTAGGTGTATGGGTGTGAAGGAGGCGAGAGAGGTGTGTCAGGATCGTGCCAAATGGAAATCTGTAGTCTCTGCCTACCCCTCTGGGTGACAGGCGTGAGTGTTTATGGATTATGGATATTTCCATAATTGTTTCATCTGCGGCAGCAACACGCCCGGTACCAGCTAGTATGATATAAAAATCGTCGGGTAGATATTTACCAAAATATTATGTTTATTATTTATGACCATTATTGTTATATTATAAGAAGTGAGTACTTTAAAAGGAATTCAATAAGTAATGTCATATCTGAATTAAAATAATATTATCGTAACCTACAGAACTGGAGATTGGTCGCTCATTTCACAGTAGGAAGGGTTTGTCGTAAAATCGACAGTTGACGTGTGGATTGGATGTCACAGTGCCTTTTTAAGTTTCTACCTTTGGTATCTAATTTGCTCATAATTTGGTTATATCACCAAAAATTTCTTATTCAATATAAATTACATGCAATTCTTGTTGAAAGACATTTTTTACTTTAACACTGGTTCGGAAAAAACCTCTGTTCCGGGAAGAACCAGCAATAAACTCAGCGGGACTTTTTTTTAAATGTGGATGGTTACAAAATATTAACAAAATTTATTTTAGAAACAGCTTGGAAGCGACCACCTCATTTTTCATTTATATTATAATAACCCTTTTATATAATAATTTCGTTTAATAAAATATGTAAACTTGGTAATAGAGAGACCTTGTATATTTTCTGGAACTTTATTGTAATATAAACTATATTATATCACCAACTGTACTATTCAATAGCAGTTTTCTTTCTAGTAAATAGTTTAGTGTGTATAATACTAGATTATTATTTATTTATATAATTGACTCGTGTGCTGGTTTCACAATAAACTTAGTTATGTCCTGGTTAATGTGTGCGAAATCTGTTAGCTGCTTAAATAATCAGAACCTTTAATTCAAATATACTACACGTGTAAATCTCATAATAAACAGTAATGCATTAGCACCTTGCACATAGTGATCAAAAACACGGTTTTTGTGGAAATGTCGGGTGCTTCGCAGCACCCATGGTATTTTTTGGTGGCCGGCTTCACTCGTCACTGTGACGTAGGCGCGGGACCCGAAGCTTGTCGTGCAGAACTTGCTTGATGTGCTGAAGCTCGGCGGCCAGGTGTTTGCTGTCACAGATCCCTCGTGCTCTCTGTAACAAAGAGTTGCCCACTGTGGTTAACTGCGGAGGATGGTGGTGAGATTCATATTTAATCAATGTGTAGTGTTAGCGTAAATATAAGAAATCATTATGTTAAAGTCTGGTTAGTAACATACTAAACTTAAATAAAACATGATTCTTCACCACATTTTGTGTGGGACCACCCTAAACTTGCAGATACGAGGCTGCCACTCACGAACCTTTCTTCTTCAGCCATTTTAATATGTGACAGAGCCATGCTGCAGCTTTATTAAAGTTGTAGCACGAATGGGTGAACTGGACTGTGTAACCAGCGTAAAATAGCAGCTAGTTCATTTTGCAGTGTTTTGAGTGCAGAGAACCGGATACTCTTTTTTCTGGAAACGAAGCTTTCCATCTTAGTTCTCAGTAGTGACAACGCATCTGCATTTCAATTCTTAATCATGGAAAGATTTATATGTCTATGGGCCTCAACATCCACTTACCAGGTGGACTGTGTGTTAATGTGACGTTCATTCTATAAAAAAAACCTACTGCAATTTACTAACACGTTAGGCTTCGTCAGTTACTCTACTTGACGGTCGCGTTTGCTGATTTCAGCCCTAAAGGTCGAGATTCAAAGGGTAGAGATATACGTGTTAGAGCCACGCTACAGTTGGCTTTACCGGAGCAGAATTACACTAACACGGAATACCAGAGTAATATAGCAGCTTAATGCTGCTGTGTTCCGTATGGTGACAATAACAATTGACACTCCAATATGTGAATTTGTAAAATGTGGTCATAACCATTTGTACGTCACTTTTTAATTAGCTTTTTCAATTTTTTTTTATAGAAGAGGGGGCAAACGAGCATGCGGCTCACCTGATGTTAAGTGACTACCGCCGCCCATGATCAACCGCAACACCAGGGGAATTGCAGGTGCGTTGCCGGCTCCCTTAGAAAGGAGTACGCTCTTTTCTTGAAGGTCCTCAGGTCGTATCGGTCCGGAAAAATCGCCGGTGGTAAACTATTCCACAGAGAGGTTTACGAAGTATTTACCGTGTAGTGGCGGCGTAAGATAATGAACTATTTCATAGCATCATATGGTGGTCATTAGTGGGGGTAGGGGAAAATGGAATAGTGGCATCATCTAAATAACATCTTGCTTTGCTAAGCATGGCAACTATCACAAACATATCCCGTGAGCCAATCTGTGTGGGAACCCATATTCAAATGTAGACTTTTGATGAACTACTGAATTAATTAATATTACCGGGATTAATTAAAAAAATACTTGCAATAAATAAATACAACGTGAACGCAGTCTGTATCAAGTTTATAATTTCTATATTCAGATAAAGCGAATTCATCTAAGCTTCGTTTACCCCCAGCGCAGGTTTGCTGGACCCCGTAAACAATGGAAATCCATTCCGGAATTGTAAATTCGGATGCGATGCTCGATTGATAAACGGCGTCTTCTTGCACGGGACGTGCCATCCAATACTGAAGAGAGTTCTGAAATATTTCGAATATCGTGCAACCAAATTGTAGCACTTGTTCGGTAGATTTGTAGCTGTAAAAATAATAAAACACAAAAGAAGACTTGAAAATGGTTTTAGCTTTCGAGTTTGTGTATTTTTAAATTATTTTTAAGAAGTAGGGCGATTCTCTAGTGAATTATAACATCACGAATGAGTCAGCTCGACCGGGGAATGGCTTGCTCTCACCGAATGTGAGCGTAAAATGGCACCTTACTGTTTCTATATTTCTTGTAGTTAGTGTAATATAATCCATACCTGTAATATAATCCAATTATAATTTCCACATTATAGCTTCTGTAATCAAGATTTAATACTTTGATACACTATTTCTTAGAACCGGTTATAGTTTTCTTAAATTGAAATAAAATTGCTTGCATTAAGGTGATATTCCCAATGTATGTTAAAAGCAAAAGTGTTAAAAAATCTGTAAATCATGTAAAATACAGTGCAACCTCGATGTAACAAATCGGAAGGGAACAAGTAAATATTCGTTATATCAAGTAATTCGTTAAACTGAGGTTTGTTATGTTGAGGTTAAGTTGGTTTAAAATTTGTTATAAAGAGGTAAAAAAATAATTTTATTCACGACTTCTACTAATAAACTTTATATAAAGGTCTTGGGTTCACAAAATTCGTTAATTAGAGGTATTTACACTTTTTCTTGATAGTTAAAATTCGTTACAAAGAGTATGTTCGCAATGTAAAGGTATATTTTACATTGTCTCTTATGGACAATTCAAAGGGATTGAGAAGAATTTGCTAAATCGAGGAAGTCGTTATTTTGAGGGACGTTATATTAAAGTTGCACTGTAGAAAGAAAAATTATAGAGAAGTAGAAAAGTTATATAATATATCATCATCATTATCATTACAGCCCTTCACAAATCCACTGCTGAACATAGGCCTCCCCCAAGGTATGCAACAAAGCACTTTCCTGAGCCACCTGCATCCATCGACTTCCTGCATGTCTTACCAGGTCGTCACTCCATCTAGTGGGGGGTCGCCCTACACTTCGCCTACCGGTACGAGGCTGCCACTCGAGAACCTTTTTCCCCAACGGTTGTCGGTTCTTCGAGCTATATGGCCGGCTCATTGCCACTTCAGCTTACTAATCCGTTTAGCTATGTCGGTCACTCTGGTTCTACTGCAGATATCCTCATTTCTAAGTTTATCACGAAGTGAAACTCCGGGCATAGCCCTCTCCATAGCTCGCTGAGCGACTTTGAGCGTCCTCATACGGCCAGCAGTGTAAGGACCACGTCTCGGTTCCGTAGGTCATCACTGGCAACACGCACTGGTTGTACAACTTAGTTTTGAGGTATACCTGACGAGAAGATGGGTCGTAATTTCCCTAACGTTATATATATATAAAACTTTTCTACTTAGATCCGTACATTCCTTCTATTTGTAAGTGGAGACTGTGGCCCGATGGCCATTTATGTTTTTAGACATACATCTTTTATTAAGAACTTAAATATGCTGTCACCACTGAGCACCAAAATAGAATGCCTTTTTACCGGTAAAACGGTGACCGGTCCACGTTTCACCGTACGAGTACTTAGAGTAATCTTTATAACTTGTACCCAATCTCATAAACAATTAAAATTAAAATGTTCAAATGAATGTACTACACGCAAGCATCAGGCAATAAATAAGCTCTAATAAAAATTAATGATCTAAGAAAAACCGATGCGCCAGCAGACGCCGAGCCAAAAAGAATAAAAGCATCACGTGAACCAAACAAAAATAAGAACAGGAATCTATTCAGTCTACGACTTATTCCTTTTGCTACGGAAGTTATCAACGTTGCGACTGGCTACGTTCCTCGTGTGTACAATCAATCCTGTTCTGGACGTTTTCGATGTTACGATGTTATGGAATTTATATTTAAAAAAAAAATAAAGAAAAAAAATCATACTTTTATTTGCGCCCTCCTTTCTGCCAAGGAGGGGCGCGTCCGTATACAGCTTAGAGATCTCTAGTTAGACCGTTAAGCCAGTCCCTAAAAGTTGGGGTTTAGTGGGTAAAAGTCTCACATATCACATAACCACGCAGCCGGCTGCGTGGTATGCTATGAGCATTCCCCACCTTTCCGGTCCCTCCCCCGCTTTCCGGAGGGTTGCCCATATTTGCTTCGGGTGCAAAAAAATACTTTTATTAAATAACTTTAAATATTACAAGGAAAGCACTGAATAAGCGCACATTAAAAGTGGTTCGGCAACATTTTCTTTTAAATATTAAGAGTGAGATACGGACACAGTCCACCTGGTGGTGATTGGATACTGTGGCCCGTAGACATCAAAATCTATATATCGCTTATATTTACTATATATTCGGTTTACGCCAGGCGTAATACCCAGACCAGTGACAGAAAACAGCATCAAAAGTGTGAACAGTTTAGTACTGCGTTGCAGCGTAGTTCCAGCTGTGATCTTTTATGGACTTAAGATGATAGTCGTAGTAGATAGATTGTCTATTTTTTTACCGAGCATTTTTACATTCCTCTATTTCTTCCATGGATGACCAGCAGAAAATATTATGAAGCTTGAAGTTAGCTGGATTACGGGATAAGGATAAATAAATAAATGTACTAAAAATAAATATTTGATTACTTACCTGTTTAGATTAAAGTAAAATGAGATCTCTACTCGAGGAGCTATTGATAGATTCGTTTCGGCTTGGAATTCTCCAAAACTAATGAATAATTCTTTTCACAACATTTTACATGACAGTGTTCCTTTATTTACCGCACATTTAAAGTCAATTATTTTAAGTTCAACGTTCGGTTATTCTATGCTATTTTATTTTATATTTAATCGCTAATGATAATTATTGTTGTCACAAGTGTCGATTGACTTGCTTTAGCGTTACGACTATCACAAGTCGACTGTTGATGGTAGACTTCTCCCATAAATTAAAATAGGGGTATCCCCTTAAGGAAGAAGCTATTATTTTTTCATTTTTATTTGTTATATGAAGCCAGTGCTGCTTATCTATTATTTTGGCTATCCTCTTTCGCTTCTTCCGACACCCACAAAATAGATAATGGTAAAAAATAAGTAATACAAAAACATGACAGTAAAAACCTTATTGTAAAGGTTTGGGAATATTTCATATTTATTGTTCGTAATTGTACAATTTTATATAGCTTCATTGTAGTCCATATTGTAACAACGTAACATGTACTATTATTTTCATTAAAAGGAATATATTTTCATGAAAACAAGGCTTACTAAGCAACGGCTTTTGTCCATTTACTATGGTTTTTATCTTGTTAGATAACAAAACATTATTTCGGAGAATAGAGTAATTGACATAGTCCAGGGGATCAGTTAGGTGAAGTGAGCATGGGCTGGGCATATAGCTCGAAGAACTAACTACCGATGGGGAAACGTTCTGGAGTAGTAATATAGGTCTCCCTCCATATTTTTCCGCCACAGTTGCCAGTCCTGGCAGAAGGGCTGTCAACTACAGTTTTTTTTATAATTTTGCGTTGTTATCAAGATGGTTCTAGTGCACGCTTCCACTCTTAGTTTTCGCCTGTAGTCTCTTACGACACCAATGGGAAGATATGGGGCAGTAGATAGTCTTGCACCTCCAGTACACAGACTATAACCATTGGGAAAATGTATTTATATTTAAACTCATTACATGTTTTAATTTCATTATACTAATTCCAATAAGAGTTCATACTATGCATTCTTTTATATAATAAGGGTGACAAACGAGCACACAATCCACCTGACAGTAAATGGATGATGTGGCCCATATATATCTACATCTGTCTTCAATAAATAATACGAGGTTGTCATCCCCGAGGAATAAGACGAAATGCCTCGTTTCCAGTAAAAGGGGTCTCCGGTTCTCCACATTCACCACACGAAACACAGCAGCATTAAGGCGACACCGTGAAAAAATGCACCTCCTTTCATCGAATAGTATAGGAGTAGGACGCCACTAACGAAAGTGGGATTTTGATATAGGTAAATTCATGTCTTTATCTTGAATTTGATTGCTCAAAAACACGATTGTATAATTTTGACTCGATCATAATTATTTGCGAAAACACCTCTAAAAAATCTCTATATGTAGTTGAAATTACAACGAAATCATTTGATCTATATGCTTGGAAATCACTCAAATATATTCATAACATCAATATTCATAATTTACTTGCTCATTATTTTGATAACTTAAATCAATAATTTTTAAAAAAATATTTTAAGATTCTGACAATTTCTAAGCGCTTTTAATCGTCGCGGGCGCCACGCAATTTTAGACCTTATGACGGCGTTTCTTCAAGTTTTTATAGAAATTATGTATTCACTCGGATTAGTACGGCGATAGCGTTTTCGATGTGTAGTCTTAAGCTACTATTTTACGCTGGTATTCTGTGAGAGCGTGGTCCTTCCCCGGTCTCGGTCCTATTCGTACCTATTGACCTATCCGACTTAGTCGTAGCAAGACTCTACCACGTTTATCAGTACAAAACAAATATTAAAAAACCGGCCAAGAGCGTGTCGGGCCACGCCCAGTGTAGGGTTCCGTAGTTTCCCGTCCGTCACAATAAGTGTTCCCACTTATGAATTTAAATGTATCATATCCTCCGCGCTCCTGCAATTAATCCCGGTAGTGGGTACGTGCGCGAACATGGAGCGTGCAACATTGCACGCTCAGCGGCAGGCGCTCCGACTTTCCATCCAAGTTCAAAATGATTTTCCTAGAAAGTCGTTATAAAGTTCTACTTTTCAGATTTTTTTCGTATTTTCTAAACTTATGGTTCAAAAGTTAGAGGGGGGGGACACATTGTTTTTTACTTTTGGAGCAATCATTTCCGAAATTATTGACATTATCAAAAAATGATCATAGTAAACCCCTATTCATTTTTAAATACCTTTCCAACAATATATCACACGTTAGGGTTGATATTAAAAAAAAATCACTTCCCACTTTACATATAGGGGAGCTACCCTATTAAAACATTTTTTTCCAATTTTTATTTTACCACTTTGTTGGCGTGATTGATACACATACTGTTACCAAATTTCAGCTTTCTAGTGCTAACGGTCACAGAGATTAAGCGAGGACGGACAGACGGACAGACAGACATGGCGAAACTATAAGGGTTCCTAGTTGACTACGGAACCCTAAAAAGATATCAAATTTCTAAATCAACATTAATAATATTTGTTTATGTATGGATTACGGAATAACAACTTAATAAAAGCGAAAATATATTTGTCTATCAAATATAAGACAAGCAGAATGAATCAATTATTTTAGGTATATAAAAATGTCCCTCCCTAGTCTAGCTTCGAGAGAAGCTACACGCGAGAGCGATCATGCGAAAAAGTGGGCCCACGGCTGGTTGTCACTCCTGACTGACAGCTGACAGCTCTAGTTAAATATATCCGCTTTATACGGCGAGCTCAGGCATTACAAGAACTGCTGTCATTCTATACAGTAAGAGCTATGGAGGACGCATCAAAAAGTTTGTAACTGAAGACACTGCACGCGCCGTCTTTTCGAAATGAATACGTAAAAACAAACAAGTGACGGACTAGTTGACGGACGATTTCCCCTAAATATGTGCTTCTGACGTCGCATTTTATTTTAAGACGGATGCATGTTTTATGTGGGTAGTAAATATTCTCTTGTTAAGTATGGAGATGTCAAGGCGTGATAAGATGTTTTATTTATGACCACTCATGGCTTAGTAACGCTGAAGTGACGCCTATTATGTGAATGTTTTCATTACCAAATACTTAAGTATATCAAAAAAAGTATCATTATCGAAATAAAACAGTCGTAGATGATAATTTTATTAAGACTTGAATATTTCAGATAATTTATATTGAACCATACTATTCTATAATCTAACTATAACTATACTATGATCCCCCCTGGCTTCTTACAGGTGATTTCTGAATCTCGACAATAGTGTCATCTACCGGAAACAACTATAGCTAATAGTCTTCCATTTGACACCATAAATACCCCATAAAACTTTCATCAAACTCGATCAAGCAGCAGGAAGAGAACTACGTAGCCTGAAATTTTATATAAAAAGTTAAATTAATATTTTTATCACGTCACTAATAAAAGAATTTTCAACTTTTGTGAGTTTCTAGTAAAAAAAATATAAAATCAGCAACATATTTATTATTATCAAATATAAAATAACTATACGTAGTCTAAACTGTAGTGGCAATATATCAGATAAATAAGCTAATGAATAACCGACAACCGATGGGGAAGAAAGGAACTAAAGTAGTAGTGCCCCGTTTTAGTAGAGCCTAACATGATGAATATTTGCTCCGTGATTGAAGACGTATAGTATTCAAGTGACTAGTCATTATCATCATCACAACTTGTCACAAGTCTGCTGAACATAAGCCTCCAAGCTTCAAGACACCAAAAATGCACACATAACACGGTCCTGAGCCTATTGCACCCATCGACTGCATCTCTTACTAGGGCGTCACTCCAACGTCGTCGTCGTTAGTTGTCGACATCAGGGGGCCGTCTTATACACTCACCGGCACGGAAACTTGGCCACTCGTGAATTTGCTGATTATTTGCACTGAAACGTTTTTTTAACAGTAAATTAAGGGTAGATGCATTCAATAAGTGTCTCTAATGGTTTTAGAACATAGAAATTTAATGTTTACTTCACCGAAATTTTTCTTTTCAAGATAACATGTTTTCACTAAAATTAACATCTTTCCATTGTCACTTTAAAAACACTACAAAGTTAAAAATTAAGTCTGTTTCTTTATTGTCTATCAGTTTTAATATCGGGTGTTTCCTCCTCTAGCCCTGATAACCGCTTGCATTCGATCTGGCATGCTTTGAATGATGTTTCTGACATCAACTTGCGGTATGCTGTCCCAAGCGGCCAGCGCTGCATTTCGGAGCTCATTTAGAGTTTGTGGCGGTTTGGAGCTGGACTTTATCTTTCTTTTGAGCATACCCCATACATGCTCAATTGGATTTAAGTCCGGGCTACGAGCTGGCCACTGTAATTTTTGTATTCCAACCTCTTCCAGATATTCCTCTACACAATGTGCGACGTGCGGGCGTGCATTATCGTGCATGAGGAGGAATTGGTCGTGTCCAATGAATCCCGAATAAGGCATTACGTGCTCCTGAAGAACTTCCTCGATGTATCGAGTAGCTGTAAACCGATTATCGACGATGACCAACTCTGTACGTGCGTCGGAACTTACACCTCCCCATACCATTATTGAGCCTCCATGGAAACTCACAGTTTGGGTGGTGGTAATGGGTAGAAACCTCTCTCCTCTTTTTCTCCACACTCGTTCTCGACCGTCTGGAGCACGTAAAGCTATTCGACACTCATCTGTGAACAACACTCTAGCCCATTGCTCGTGGGTCCAATTGACATGTTCTCTTGCGAACTGAAGTCGGGCTACTCGGTGCTGTCTGAGAAGTTCTGGACCTCGTGCTGGTCTACGAGCTTTTAAATTCACTTCCTCCATTCGGCTTCTCACCGTACGCTCACTAACATTAACGCCTCTTGCGATTTGGAGCCGCTGGCGTATCTCAACAGCGGTCAGGTAGCGGTTTCTCAAAATCTCCATAACAATAAAACGATCGTCCCGGGCCGATGTGCACCTTACGCCCCCACTGCCTGGCCTGCGGGTGTAGCGGCCTGTCTCCTGGTATCGTTTCAGTGAATACTGCATTGAGGACCGTGGTACGTTAAGCACAATAGCAACTTCACGCTGTGTCAGCCCTTGGTCAATTAATGCTACTGCTTGTGCAACTTGTGCTGGTGTTAATGGCATTTTTATTGGCTTTAAAGCACCTTTAGTTATTTAACAAGATCACAATAATTGAATAACCTTACAGTAAACTTTTCACAACACACAAATTTAAAATGTGAACTTAGTCGCTCAAATGACCCGATTCAACTAAAAATTAAAGAATTCGTCATGGTGCACTTAAACATAATGAATTACCCTCTTGAACTTGAGGGTAAACATTTTTTGACATACTTGCATAACAAACATTCATCAGAAACACTTAAAGCTTTTGCTATCGCGAGATAACCGCTTGGCCAAGTTTCCGTGCCGGTGAGTGTACTTCGTTTAACGATACGAGGCTGCCAATCGTGAGCATTTCTTCTCATTGGTTCGGTTGTCCATACCTCGAGTTCATGGTACCCCTTTGAAGAAACGTACGAAGAACTATGCTATGTATGTAGTTAAATAAAGATAAACTATATACGTCCTACTCTTGGGCACAGATCTCCCATTTCTACGAGTACTATGTAACTAGTAATACGTAAAAATCACTCTTGCTCTACATATGTGTAGATTTTACACTATAATATCATTAAATTGCGAATGAAACCATACGCTCTTCATAATTAAATATCACATTTGCATCCAAATCAAGTGTAATTTAAAACATTTTTCGAAAAACAAACCTCTTAAATAAAAATCACAAGCGCCATATTTAAAGGTAAAACCCAAAGCGTTATTGCCTTTTACGTCTTTAACTATTAAACCTTAATAAATTCGGACATGGTTAAACCCGTGTCAAATACAATACAAACTATTTTAACTTAGTTGTTGAAGTCGGCAGGCATATTTCTTGTGTATTCTAACCCCGTTCACGGTCCATTTGCTAGAGAATGGTTCCCATGGCCCTTATAAGTTAGCAAACAACATTTTTTGTTTGGATAATGCCATTTATAATTAATATCTCGAAAAAAATCTAAGCTAAAAAAGTCTATATGGTCGCATCTAATACTATATTTGTGCTTTTAGTGTGAGCACATATTTAGGAAGTTTTAATAGCTATAAAACTTTTTTCTTAAATCCTAATAGTGATCATTTCATTCGTCACAAATCATAAAATAGGCCTCTCCCATACATTTTCATACGATTCTGACAAAGGACTTTTCCGAACCACTGATTAAATAAACTTAAAATAACTTCCAATGAATGAATAAGGTCCCAGGTTCAAATCCCGGATCGGGTCAAAAGCAGTTATTGGGTCAGTATGTTTCTATCATGAAATTCTCAGTTACAGCCAAGGGTAGTTGGCGGTGTTCACCACCGAGGCCCGGAAATTACGTAAAGCCGTCCCATCGGACTATGAGAATAAGGGAAGTGAGAGTGCACCTGGGCGTGCGAATACACTCAGGCACAATAATCCTGTCTTAAGCATGATGGCAAGTCTCCGTGTAGAATGGCCACCGTGACCGAAACTAGTTCTGGAAGACATTACCTATTATTATTATTAGTGGTTTGGTTATGAAGAAAGAATATAGGAGGAAAAGCAAATTTATGCTGCAGAAGTGAACGGCAGAGACTTCGAGGGACGCCCTTGACGAAAGTTTATCGACGACGATTGAGATATATAAAATATAGCTCCGATTAAGAGTACCCTTAACCAAAGAACATGTATGCATAGGAATATGGAAGTAACGGAGGCGAAAAAGGTGTGTCAGGATCGTGCCAAATGAAAGTCCGTAGTCTCTGCCTACCCTCTGGGAGACACGCGAGACTGAATATGATTATGATTTATACCGCATACAATTTTAGGAGTTTATTCTTTTAATAAGTGTACATTTTAAAGTTATAAATCATTACAAATGTTCGGAAAATATAAGCGAAGCATTACCTACCCTTTCCCGCACTTGACCCATTTTTTATTCACTTCATGATCAGAAATTCAGAAACCTTGTTTATCCTACCCGCAAAATCCTTTAAATTGGTTGTATCCTCTCTAGACTATTTTTAATGCTTCCTGTAAATAAAGGAATTAAATAAATTATTATTTATTCGAAAGTGATATAAAATTTTCTCATACCGATACATGCTACGTAAATAAAGATATCTAATACTTTACCCAAATCAAATATTAAGTTTGGGTTCACTAATTCCAAAACCGAGGCAGCCGCAATGAAACTAGTCTCTTACAAAAATGTAACCAGCTCCTATCATTATACAAAGTCCGGTGGTGCTGCAAAATGACACCTAGCAGCGTTAGACTCACTGGATATGCGTAGGTACTCTGAAGCTTATTGTTGACTTCATTTTGATTGAAGGTAATCTTAACAGACCAGAGCACAGCTGCTGAGAAACAATCCTTGGCCTTTGTATCTTACAGTACATATTTTAGAGACAGTGTGCAGAAATTTTATGACTTACCTCATTCCTTCCCATTTGACTAGCGGGCAACCAAATCTACAACTATTCCGTCCGACATATCAGCCTTTTAACCAAACGGTTTACTTAAGCGTTCGTAATACGTATATTAAACGTGTTGAATAATTTCCAGCGTTCGTCTTTCCATCCATATTAGTATTCATCCTCAAGGCACGAGTGAATAGACTCATGTATGGATTTTAAGAAATTGCGCTTTACTACATTCGGCTTTATCTACACTTACAGGCGGAATAGTAGTCAACCACTGGTTGATTTTTCACTATGGAACTTATAAAATAACTTTTAAATATTAATTTTGGCCTGAACTAATCAGAATGACTTGCAGTAGAAAATTATAGTTTAATATTATTATTAATTATAAGATCCGAAGCAGATAGCAGCGCTCAACCATTCTCTCTATTGAAATATTTATTAGTATTTTTTAATTTCAGTAGCCTCGCGACTCATACTTGGTTGGAATCGATGTTGTTTTGCGATGATTAAGGCCTATTAAATCAGTGGGATGATGTTGAACAGGTTCACAAGATACTGAAGTCAACGAGCATTGTCATGAACGAAATAAGAAAGGAATTCTATTATTTTTTTATTTATACGTGATAGAGCCATGCTGCAGTTATATTAGTAGTATAGTTGTAGCACGAATGGGCGGCTCGACCAGGGAAGGACCACGCTCTCAGGGAATACCAGCGTAAAATAGTAGCTTAAGGCTGCTGTGTTTCGTATGGTGAGTGTAGAAAACCAGAGGCCCTTTTTTACTGGAAACGAGGCATTCCATCTTAGTCCTCACGGGTGACAACGCATCTGCATTTTGATTCGTAATAGAGGATAGATGTAGATGTCTATGGGCCACAGCAACCACTTACCATCAGGTGGACTGTGTGCTCGTTTGTCACCCTATCCTATAAAAAAAGAAATTGGATGATTCACAATTAAGTTATTACAGGCCTATATACGTCCCACTGCTGAGGGTTTTAGGACAAAGAAGTATCCGCCGTGCTGCCCCAATGAGTGTTGGCAAATTTCATATGTCTTCTTATCTTTTTTTCTTATTTCTGAGACATTCAGGTTTCCTCACGACGATTTCCTTCACTGCCGAGCAAGTGGTAAATCAACACTTAAGGGGAAATATAACCTCAAATGACTTAGCAAGAAGCCTAACGGAGGACGTTAGGCCGAAAATATTGCAGCATTAATTTTGAAATAAATATATGGTAAAGTTGAGGATTAATGTTATGTGATTAGTGTTATGACGAAAACACCATTCCGTAAAATTTTCTCGATAGAAAAAAATCCAAAGTTACCTCCAAAATAAACAATAAACCGCTGCCATTAATAAAATATTTTAAATAAACTTCTATCGGCGTAATGAAACTTGATTCCTACCTTGATTGGTCAGTTTCTCTCCGGCCTTTGAAGGTGGAGGTTGTGTCGCTTACGATCAGAATACACATTACGCAATAATACGACGTAAAATTAAAATGGGAAATAACCGTAATAAAAATAAGAAGCGACTGGGTTGGCGTTAAGAAACAGGCATAAATATGATAAACATAATGAAATAAGTATCAGAATCAGACAGAGACAGACAGAAGTGGGGGCGAAATTAGAATTTGAGCTGACTTACTATATCCCCTTAAAATTGTAATTTACAATTTATTTGGCACCGGCGGGGATCGAACCAGAGTTGCTCGCGTACTGTGAAATTTACAGCGAGCGCTAACCATCTAAACTACCACAACAATCAAGCGTTTACTTGTAGCCATTATTAAGATCGAGCAAAAAAAAAAACAAAAAAGCACGTTTCTAGTAGGGGAGCCATCTTTAATTTTTAGTTTATTTATTTATTTTCTGTTATAGCGGCAACGGAAATACACATTCTGTAAAAATTTCAACTGTCTACCTGTTACGGATCATGAGATACAGCCCGTTGACAGACAGACAGACAGACGAACAGCGGATGCTTAGTAATAGGGTTCCGTTGGTTAGCCTTCGCGTACGGAACCCTAAAGAGTACTATAATGTTTAACATTAAAATGTAACAATTAATTTTAACTCATATGTGCATAATCTATATTCAATTCGTAATGAACTTAAAGTTATTACATACGTATGCAGTCATGTATGACATAAACAAAATTGAGAGATATGTCGTGATATTTAAAGTAAATATATATATTATATATTACCAAAATGAAAACTTACTCACATTGACCTCGTTGACCGAACATAGAATAATATCAAAGGGAAAGCAAGCCAAAGAAATTGTTTACGATCTCAGTCAAGAACTTTCTCGGTTCAATGGAAATAAATAAGTTTGATTTATTAAAGACTACTTTACGAAGCAATAGAGAGCCGCATAGATCATTATTAAATACTGCAAAAAATATATCGGGAATAAAACCTACAATAACAAACAGTAAAAATATGTGAGTATCTTATTTTGTTATCTATCGTAAAAGATGAATATCAATTATAAGAAATGCCAGAAATCTTATGGCTAAAATAGATGGCATTATACCATCTTGTTTATGCCAGATGTAAACTCTGACTGATGAAGGTAAACTGCTTTAGGTAACTACGATCATCAATCCGTCTAGTTTAAGCCAAGCGTGACAATCAAGACCAATCCTCTCCCATGTCTCGCTATGGAGATTACAGGCTGGTGAAGAAGAAGAAGTAGGGTATTTCAAGATTGAAAACAAATTCTAATTTTGCCCCCACTTCCCCGCGCGTCGTACACTATCTACCGACATGTTTGTAATCACTAATACTGTAAGAAGAAAGGTAGTTGGATACTTATTTCATTAGGTTTATCATATTCATCATTAGGTATATCTATTTATGCCTGTTTCCTTAAACCGACCCAGTCGCTTCTTATTTTTATTACGGTTCTTTGCCACTTTAATTTTACGTCGTCCTGTTGCGAAATGTTTATTCTGATCGTAAGCGACACAGATTTCCCGTTCGAAAGCCGAAGCTAGACTGATCGGGCGGCAGGGCAGGGAACAAGCTTTAGGACGCCGATAGTTTAGGTAATTTCTCTTTAGAGTAAAAATAATGGTAATTTAAAAAAAAACATAAGCCCTCCTTTATATTTTGTTCATTTAGTATGCAAAGTTTCATGATGTAACTTAAAGTATTACCAGCGGTTTTTTTGTTCGGTTTGGAGGTAATTTTGGATTTTTTTTTCTATCAGGAATATTTTACAGAATCGTATTTTCGTCTAACATAGTACGTAACATTAATCTTCAACTTTATCATATACTTATTTCAAAATTAATGCTGCAATATTTTCGGCATAACGGAGGATCTTGCTAAGCCATTTGAGGTAGTATAGGCACACGAAAAATCTATTTGACAATAATATAAGAAATATATTCTTATTGAAATACTTCAAGAACTGTTTTACCGTTATCATTTAAATCATTGAAAGTATAACAATATACAAAAGATAAAATCGACCTCCCTCAACCTCAACCTCTTTTTTATTTGAAGTCGACTACAAAATTTACTTTTTTTATTTATAATTTGTACTTTTATTATTTTGAACGTTTCTTAAATGTTTTTTTTTTGTGTCTGTCTGGACAAACAATTCAGCCGAGACATATGAATTATGAACTCAAAAATTAAATAATAAATATCAAAGTTAGGTAAATAAACGTGCTGTGAACATACTTATATGTTTTATTCTCAATTATAATTTGAAATTCCAAGCATTTTTTCACATTGGCAAAATTTTCTTTATGTATGTATTGTGACACTGTCCCAGCTCAAGGTTAGATGTTGCCGTAAAGTTTGCAGTACGAAAACAACCTGGGTTCGATTCTCGCCATCACCAATGAAATTGTTGGTTTCAATTTTATGATCATTTACGGTCCTGAGTAGCGGTGAAGAAAATCTTCGTGAGGAAAGTTACATATCTGATGCATAAAGTATTACAAGAACAACACACAGAGTACCACTACTGCTAGATGCTTCATGATCATCTCGGTAATAAAAGAAGACCTTTGCTTACCAGTGACACGTGTACATAGTCACAGACATTCACAAAAGATGCGTAAGTTTTTAAACACTGTTTAAGGGGAAATATACCTTCAAATGGCTTAGCAAGATCTTGCTAAGCCATTTGAGGTTATATTTCCCCTTAACTATTGAGACTGCAATATTACACGTGCATTTTTAACTTACCGCTTAAAAGTTGATATTCGAAAGTTCAAAACAATGTTATCAGTGATTGTTAAATAATAGCTACGAGTACCTAAGATCATTTAAATAATAATGATGTAATTATCTTTTTTCTTTTATATTATTTTTCGTAATTGCAAATATAAAATTGATTATAAGTTATTGTATTGTCATAGATAATTTTCTCAGTTTATTTTTAATTTAGAATTTGAGAGATTTGCAAAGAATATTATATAAGTAATTTCATTTCTTAAACATTTGTAATTAATTGACTTATCAGTAATATTTGTAACAGTTGTTTACTTATTTTCATATTATAAGAGTATTTGTATATACACAGTATAAACACATTTAAAGATATTTAGTAAAGTAAGGAAGAGCGGGGCCACCTGGCACAAGTATTATTATTACTTAATAGGATGGTCCCAACCTCTGTTTACAGTTACAAACCATTGTGTTGTGAAATAAAGATTTTGAAAGATTTGAAAGATTTTGAAAGATTTGAATTGTATAATTCGTACACATTCGAACTGTTGCTAGGTTCAGTTTTGATAGGTAGTAGGGATATGCTACGGCTACCACTATTGTGTAATATTATTTGAACCATTGCAATTATGATTGAAGTACTTTTTCGAGCTGTAACTGTAGTAAAGCAAACATCAAGTGATCTGTCGTCCTTTCTGCGACTCCTATAATACATGCATTACTCTCTAAACCAATTTCGTAAAGTTTTCATTAATATCAATTCAGTATGTTTTTTAAACAAAAAAGAAACGAAAAATTATTATCAATCGAAGTAAGGTCAATCGAAACGCACTTATAATACATATTTTTATAAGGATTTTCAAATTAATACTCTACAATTATCGTCAAAATATGTATACTGTAATCTTTATTAAATGTACGGTAATCTTTAATCATAATGATATCTCATTTTATGAGATACCATCATGTGATGCGATCTGCGTAATGATCCGTAAGAATCTGACGAACTAATAAGCTTTTCTAATCACAATAATAACACAAACTTTAAATGAGACATCACACGACCCTTTTCTGAGGTCAAATGAGATTGCTGACGGTATAAAGAGACCCAAACAAAACAGCAAATTAATATAACGTGCTCAAAATTTTCAATCACAACGTAGTATAAAATAATCTCACGAATACCGTCCGTACGTATAATTGCTATTTGCTACAAATTAAAAAAATCCTGCGATTTTCACAATAATTTAAAGTAGATATATATAGTAGATAGTAAGATCTAGTGGACGTAAGCGTGACTGCTGATTACGTGTTTCCGTGTTCGAATAACGAGATTTTCTGTCAAGAAAGTCAGTACCAGCCCAGATACAGAATATTGGTAAATTATCACCAATATCCATCATCCGCAAAGTGTTAAAAACGCCGTTATGCCAAAAAACCCGCTAGTAACAGTAAGCAACAAACATACACTATATTATATGACTCAGTAATTTGTATTTAGCGTCGTTTACAAATGTTTATTTAGTCCTGGTATCTTAGGTACTAACTAGAGGCACTCGCTGTGAATTTTGCATAAGGCGAGCAACTTGGCTCGATCCGCGTCGGCATCAGAACGGACTAATCGCTCCAAAATCCTCTCTAGAAACGAAATGAGGTCAGTGCCCAGTCGTTTCTATATAGAACATCTGTAGGTTGTAATTTAGCTTTTATTATAATTTCTTTTCAAAGATCAAAGAGCATTCAATAAAAGATGTACTTCGTATCGTAGATATCGTTTTAAGATAATAATCCATTAGGGCGTGTTATCTTGAAGCTTTTTTTGTATTCGCAAGCTAAGATATTAAAGATCGAAGGCTGTATAGAACATTCTATGGTTTTCATAATAAAGTACACCTAACAAAGTTGACTTATTCGAGATATTTCTCTGATTTTGAAAGATTCGGAATAGTCTTGACTTTTGGTCAGTGGTGCTTTAATACTACGCTGACTTTGATGTTTAACCCAAGTTTGACCTTTTTTAAGTCGATCCACTGCATTGTACAGTCTATAAATGTCCCCGCTGAACATAGTCCTCCCCCATAGATTGCCTTATATGGGGAATTTGACCATAGTTGCCATGCTTGAAATGCAGGTCGAACCGCAGTTTTTTTTTAATTTTTAGTCGTTACCACGGAGACTGGTAAAACACCCAATAGACATTAAGTCCACTCTTTGTAACCTTTCTTATAACCAATGTCATAAGAATTAAACATAAATAACTAAATGAAAGATGCCTCCTATTTCAGTTTTCTTCCATCTCTTCGGATTGATATGGGGTATTGAATATTCTTACTTCGCACTACACAACAACGAAATTGCGAACACAGTCACAATCGCACAACTAGTTGTGATTTATATTATTAGATCGTTCTAGAAGCTGTACTCGTACTTCCGGTCGGTAAATAAAAAAACAACTAAATCAGTTAACTAAACTTGAATAGATCGTGTTACACCATTCAAAAAAAATTTTTTATATAAAATAAAGATGCCACAACCCACATGATGATAAGTGGATGTTGTGACCCATAGACATCTTAATTTATCCTCGATTAAAAATCACAATGGAAGTGCGTTGTTACCCCTGAGGAATAAGGTGGAATACCTCGTTTCCAGAAAAGAGGTCTCCGATACTCTAGACTCACTAAACGAAACAGCAGCATTTAACTGCTATTTTACGCTGGTATTCTGGGAGAGTGTGTCCAGGCCCAGTCGAGCCGACCCATTCGTGCTACAACCATACAAATATAACTGCAGCACGGCTCTACCACGTATAGCATGGCTGTACCACGTTTGAATTTGAAGTCTAAAGAAACTGAGTCACTTGTATTGCAAAGATTAAATGTTGAACTTCATCCATATTTTATTTTACAAACTAAAGCACTACTTTCTATGTTAAATTAATTTAAGAAAAAAAAAACGCTTTAATTTTTTTTCGAAACAACACCGTTTTATAACAATTTTCATTTGCATTGTAATAGCGTCACATAGAAACGAACATAATGTCGGCTCATATCTCCCCATTCCCACTGTCACTTCTCGCTCGCTGAAGTGTTTGACCGACTTATTTCCAAATGAATTGAAACCCTTAATACGTGCAATAGCAATTTATACGTACTTAACTCGGGTTGTCATCACACATTCGACAAGTAGAAATAAATGTCTTTTGATGTTTTTCTAGTAGTTTCCTTTATCTTCATAGAATATTTTTTTGCTTTAAATATCAAATGCTGATTTAATTTATTATATCTGAATCGAAGTGGAATTATTTGGCAGCTCTCTCTTTCCATCTGAAGACAATGTGGGTGTTCTCAAGCAAGGCCGCTCCGCTGTTAAGCTAAGTCAGCACTTTACCTTCTTGAGCTGCATCGTCATTTACTAGCATGTAGCTTACTAAGCACTCGCAATATAATTAAAAAAATCCTTAACTTCATTCAGGATTCTTGACCCTCATTTTTAATTTAATTTCTTGCAACCTGCCTCCCTACCCGATCTCAATTTACAAAAATTTATAATTTAAAAAAAGGTTTCAAAATACAGTGTTGTCAAAGGCTATAAAAATGACATACAAATTTTTCCCATACAAATAGTTAGGTATCTTAAGAATTTTTTACATAACATAATATTATGTACATACTTTAATAAAACTAATTATAGCATCCGAAACGTTGATAATTCACTACTTATTTGCCCAAATACTATTCTTAAAGATCTGTAAGTATTGTTCTACGCGGACGAAGTTGCGGATAAAAGCTAGTATTATATGAGTTATAATTTAAAAGTATGTGCGCAATGATTTCTTATATTTATATTTACACAAATACTTGACATTGAGTAAAATTAATTTTACCGATTTTATCGCGTATAATATTTAAAAGGAATGATTTACACCGAATTTTCTTGCTCTATATTGGAATGGAATTAAAGAGAAAAGTATTTAGAGTTTAAATATTTTAACGTCTACGTTATCGTTTTGATGAATTTTTGCCATAAATTCATAAATTTATCAGAGCTTCTGTCTTTTCCAGTGGATACCATATAAGTTTTCTAAGTGAAATATCAGGAAATTCTCAAATCCATCCTGTATATTATGATGACGTAGACAGATGTGCTCGTATGGTATAAGTAGACGACAGCCAATCGGTAAATCGTCCATCCTAAGGGAAAATCTATATTCGGTAGTTTACCAGTCCACTGTCAGGCATACATTTTCTTACAAAAGTGTTATAGAATCTGTAACAAAGATATTCGCAGTCTGAATACTGCGAAGTAATATTGTTCGACGACGACAACGAACGACCTTGTAAGACGTGCCAAGTCGAAATATGCACGAAACAATGCTTTGTGACCATCTATGGATGAGGTCATGTGGCCTATGTCTACTAGTGCACTTTATTAATGACCTTGACCACACCTCACGTGTAGCAATCAGCAGTTGATATTAGTAAACGATTCTGTGCTTTAGCTATTTTTGGATATATTTGCAATATAAAAAAGCAAATATAATTAGTATTTAAAATAATTTATTTAACGTTGCATTTTTAATTTAATTGTTTATTATTAATATAAAGATGTTTGACATTTCTATTAATTACCAACCAACTTCAAAACAAGAAGGAGGTTCACAATTCGACTGTTTTTTTTTGTTACCTCAGAACTTTTCTAGGTGAACAAATTTTGATGATTCTTTTTTTTTTTTTTTTGAAGGCTGGTGCTTCTCATGTGATCCCATATAAACTGATCAAGATTTGACCGGTAGTTTTCGAATTTTCCTTAATAACGCGTATTTAATTGACTCCGACTACACTGACGATGTTCTTATTTTTTATAGTATTGAAGTTGGTTGTGAAATTTTTTAATTTTATTTATGTTATTTATCTATTCATTTTGATATAATGCTTAGGTTTTAATTTTGTATGCTCAATTTATTATGTTAATTAAATTTTAATATGCATGCGGGATAAGGAGTTTAAAACTACGAATTTTAAAATTGGCGTTTTAGAATGTGTTATGTTAATCATATGGGCTAATTTCAATAAATAAACACACATAAGACTCACTTTTTACTTAGTAGTAGTCATTATATACTGACTGCCAGCTTTGATACGTGGTAGAGTCACGCTGCAGCTATATTATAGTTGTAGCACAAATGGGTTGGCTCGACCGGGGAAGGACCACGCTCTCACTGAATACCAGCGTAAAATAGCAGCTTAATACTGCTGTGTTTCGTATAGTAAGTATAGAGAACCGGAGACTAGTTTTACTGGAATTGAGGCATTCCATCTTAGTCCTCAGGGGTGACAAAACAATGCATCTGAGTTTTGATTTTTAATCAAGGATAAAAGTAGATGTCTATGGGCCACATAAACCACTTACCATCAGGTGGATTGTGTGCGCGCTTGTCACCCTTATTATTTAAAAAAATAAAAATATGAGGTTCATTTGAATAAAACTGAGTCATTAATCTCCAGTTATAAACCAATTGAAAGTTAACAATGGCTGTATCGCCATTGTCAAACTCAGCGTACTCGTACACATCATAATTCATTGACCCCGGCTATTAGCGATTTTCAGTATTGTAGTATTTTTTTCGTCCTTTAACCATAAAGGGGAAGGTGTTTAAATACTGTCATAAATCAATCAATCTCTTTTGCTATTGACAACCTCTGCTAATTTTCCTGAATATGTGCACGGTCGCTAGAATCGATAAACTTATGATAGTTTCTACGATACTAGGCTTTAATATCCTCTAGTGAAAATGAATTTTAACGTAAGAAGTGAATATTATCTTAAAAGATTTTAGAATCCATGTCATAATACACCTTCACCTTTGTACCATATTTCTTGTGATATACTAATAGATAGATACCGCCATATATTGGGTGCCATGAGAGCTGGCGGTAGTAACGCATGTGAAGGGCAGTGGTGAAGATGAGTAGTGGAATATACATCTAAGTGAGAGAAAAGAAACACTTACAATGCGACTTGGTAGTTTAATGAGGAACACAGATACAGAGACAGGCGTCTGAGGTTGCCAATTATGAAAATATGTAAGATACATAGCCCTTCAACGTAAACTGCTGAATAGGCCTTCCTCAAGGAAAGCCAACCTCTTACTAGGTTGTCGCTTGTGGGCCCGCACGGTGTAGTGACGACGCCTTGCACTTGACTTACCGATACGAAGCTGCCACTCGAGGACCATTCTTGCCTGTCGGGTACTGATCCATTGGGCTATATCGGTTAATCCAGTTCTACTGTGCCATGCTGCCATAAACCAATTATCATGATCGCTTCTTATAAGTGATGAGATGAGTGAGTTTTTGTAAGTGGTAGAGCCACGCTGTAGCTATATTATGGTTGTGGCACGAATGGCTCGGCTCGACTTACTGGACTTACTTATTGGAAACGAGGTATTCCATCTTAGTCCTCAAGGATGACAACGCATCTGCGTTATGATTCTTAATCGAGGATAAATGTTAATGTACATGGACCACAGCATCCACTTATCACCAGGTGGACTGTGTGCTCGTTTGTCACCCTTATTCTATAAAAAAGTATAAAATTTTGTGTTTATTAATGCAACATGATAAATATATACACGTTATGTATTACAATATCGCGAGAGGAAACAACCGACGCGTCTATTTCAACCAGCTATAGTTGCCACATCAATACGAACAAATCGCTATAGCTCGTTGTGAGGGTTTCAACTCATTTGGAAATAAGTCGGTCAAACGCTGTGAGCGCAGCGATTGAAGAGAACAGCCGCGTTGATTCATTTCAATCTGACTTCATCGCAAGGCTGCACTGATAGAGTACATTCAAGCACATCATCTCTGTAGACTTATAGATCTAATCTCTATAGATTTTTCTAGTTTCAATTTATTATCTTTTGTACTTACATATTGCTTTTACGTTAATTGATGTGTTTGTCTGAATGCCACAAAGCAAGTATTTTTAGAGGATATGTATGTGTGTGTATGTGCAGTCTGCATGTACACGCATGTATGTACATATGTGTTATTTTAACATGCTCTGTAGCCTAAACGACTCGATGGATTTAAACATATAGGTGTCGACAGATTCGTCTATACTGTAAAAGTGAAATAGGATATAAAAATTTATCTTTCCTGTAAACTTTTTCACGTAGTCGTGTTTTGAATAATTAATGTTGCAAACACTAGCCTTTTTTATTTTATTTTATATAACGTGTAAGTTAATCTTTGATCCAGGCAATAAACGAAATTAAAAAGTTAGCTAAAATTAAACTTTAATTGGTAGATAAATTAATTTTAGCATTATTATTGAATAGTTTAATTATAACATATTCTTTAGAAAGAAATTAAATAGTTACCTAAAATTAAACTTTAGTTGGTACATAAATTACTTTTAGAATTATTATTGAATAATTTAATTATAATATATTCTTTAGTAGAAAGAAATTAAATAGTTAGCTAAAATTAAACTTTAGTTGGTAGATAAATTAATTTTACCATTATTATTGAATAGTTTGATTATAATATATTCTTTATTGGATCTTACAAAATCTATAGGATCAAAAGGCCGAAGCATTCCTTTCTTAATCCTGGTCACAACATCATCTTGATAAACTACACTTTTCTCTTATCACACAACTCCAACCCACATGCAAAGTGGGCTTGCCAAGCCCACTCGGAGTGGCCACCTCGGGCTGGAACTGCACCAGGAGCCAGTCGAGTGGGTTCCTCTTTTCCACCGTGGGTGATGAAGCCACGGTGAACAAAGAAGTACTAAGTTCCCCCGCCATGATAAGGCGGGATCCCTTTGGGGGGGGGGGAAGCTACTAAGTATCCATCTATTTCCTTTGCGCCAAATATAATTTGTTAGACATAAATCAAAACCATTAAGCGTTCTCAAACCTTTAATGAAATAATGCCCATATAAAATAGGAATTTTACCATAATTTTATATAATTTTTTATTATAATTTTTAATTCTCTTTTTAATGTATTGAATCTGATCATTAATACTATTGCCATCATTAATAACCCAAGACTAGTATTTCTACTACAATACGTAATCTCACACTAGAAACTTACGTATCGTGAAAGCAATTTAGACACATTAATAAACCCCACGTATACGTTATCGATCATTAGGCTATATTTACACTAGTAAGTGAATATAAAGTTCAAAACTCCATAAAGAGGAAAGTTGTTTAATGGCTTACATAATGACATGTGATTTGAAGAAACCTGAATATTTTATCTTGTTGGCCTATTGAATGTATGTTCACGTTTATATATATTTTCACGTCATACACACACCTTTTAATACATACTATTTTACAGATTTATTATTTTCATTGAAGGGAAATTTGTTCTTAATACCGCTATCGTTGCAGCCTGTTGAAGACAACTGTTGAACATAAGTCTCCCCTATATATTGTCTCATAAGATATTTGCCATAGTTGCCACGCTTGGAAAGTGGGTTAGCTATGCAGTTTTTTTTACAAGATAGGGTGATAAACGAACACACAGTCCATCCGATGGTAAGCGGTTGCTGCGGCCCATAGACATCCATCTATCCTCGATTACGAATCGAAATGCAGATGCGTTGTCACCCGTGAGGACTAAGATGGAATGCCTCGTTTCCAGTAAAAAGGGTCTTCGGTTCTCTACACTCACCATACGAAACACAGCAGTATTAAGCTACTATTTTACGGTGGTATTCTGTGAGAGCGTGGTTCTTCCCCGGTCGAGCCGACCCATTTGCGCTGCAACTATACTACTAGTATAACTGCAGCATGGCTCTACCACGTAAAAAAGTAACCATTATTATCCAGACGCTGCTGCCGATCTCCTGATTTGTTTCCCTCTTTCGCCTTTTACGAGATCCACACGATGATATGGGGTAGGAGATGTTCTTATACTACACCGTAAATAGTATGATATAATTAGTAGTATCTTTTTACATAAAATTCCGGTGTCTCACGCACACGTCCGTAAGTCTTCTCCTTCTAAACAGCTTGACTGATTATGATGAAATTTATGTGAGGTACTTATGGGGTCACCTGAATGTTTCTTAGCTATAGATGAACTCGGTAGGTGGCGCTGTTGTTGAAATCCAGGAATCACCCGTGAGAAGCCGCGGCGAATCTTACTATGATAAAACTAAAACTAAAACATACTCTGTCGAATTACAAAATGTGGTTTATTAGTAGTCTTGGGCTTAAGGCTAAAACTATAGTTTACACGCACACGCACACGCACTCGCACACGCACACGCACACCCACACACACACGCACATGCACACGCACACGCACACGCACACCACACACATGCACACGCACACCCATCACGCACACGCACATGCACACGTGCACGCGCACGCGCACACGCACGCGTACGCGCACACACAGACACACACACACACACACACACACACACACACACACACACACACACACACACACACATCACACACACACACACACAGACTCACACGGACTCACACAGACTCACACAGACACACACAGAGACACACAGACACACACGGACTCACACAGACTTACACAGACACACACAGAGAGACACACACACACACACCATCGCACGCGCACACACACACACACACACACACACACACCCACATCGCACGCGCACACACACACACACACATACACACACACCATCGCACGCGCACACACACACACACGCACACATACACCGACACGCACCACCACACGCACACGCACACGCACTCGCATACGCACACGCACACGCACACGCCCATTAACCAAGCCATACGCACTTTAGATCGTACAAACCTACCTTACGTTCGCTCCAGAAGAGCACTAATTAGATCAGAATTATGTAAAATTGTGTACCTATGAAAAAACTATTTTTCGTTTTAAACAAAACCAAAGAAACTATGCAATAGATAATAGTATCAAAGACAAAGATATGCTCTTTTATTTTAAACCATAACCTGGCAATGTTTCTTAGAAAAAAAAAAGAAATCACTCTGAACTTTCGGCGTTCCACGTGTCGTTTTGATGAAGGTGCTCCGTATTTTTTATAGAATTTTATATTTGTGTCTGGACTAAAAACGAAAGTATTATACTTTTTTATATTCCTTGTAATATAGTGAACACGTTATATATATATATAATTTGTGGTATAAAAAAGTGAAAAGTAAATTGCCAAAAGTACTTCAAAATCTGGAAGGCCCATTATGGCGGTTGGGTCATAAATGTGTTATTTTTCAAATTCTCATTTATTTTTAGTGTAAATGTAAGTAAAAATAGTTTTCTTACATATTTCAAATAACTTGACGTTGTATTTATTTCAAATTCACACAAAACTATTTTAGAAATATTGTTCTAAATGTCACACAGATAAAATATTATTATTGTTTTTTTTTTTAATTTTTTAATATTTTAATATTTTGGTATGAGTAACGAATGGAAACATATAAAACATAAAAATATACATATTTCCAAACATTTTCATATAAATTTCTCTAAAAACAAAAGTGTAGAATTCAAATTAGTAGTAATTTTGTCACTAAAATTGAAGTATATACTACTACTATGCTATACAGGGTAATTGACGTATTTTATTACAATTTCTAGCAACCAAAAATAATTTTATTCGATAGTTTATACATTCAACAAGAATTCCTGTAAGTTTTATCCATAAATATTTTCTCAAAGTGAAAATATAGCAAAATTTGCAATATAGCAAAAATATTGCTAATTTGCAAATTTTCCCGCCATTACGGTCCCGAGCGAACGGGAGTATAACATGTCGCGCGCTGTCAGAGCTTACAGGTGAAGAATCTTATGACTTAAGGAGTCCGAGTAGGCGCGGCCCACTTTATTAGCGAAGTTAATCAATTATTGTCAAATTAGATACATTATACTTAAATTTAAACACACATTTATACAAATTAGGTTATTATACATTAGATATAAAATATAAATTACTTTTATAATATGGCGGATATTTTTTTTTAAACTTAATGCCCAATGCTATTTTCTGCCCGTCAACCATAGAAAAATGTTGACAAGCCATAAATCAAGTCACAGAATACGCATATCGATAGTATTTTATCTGTGTATAAAAACTTAATTATCTGAAAGTATCACACACTACGCATATACGACAATATCCGATATTCATTCATAACATTCAACGAAATCCTTCAAACTTACTAGACGAGTTTTTTGCAGCGGATTGCTTATACAGAGTACCTACAATGAGTTCTCAATTGCTTCTAGATTTGCTAGACAGCTCGTCAGAATAGAATTCAGATTTTGATTTTGATGCATGTGCTGCATTAACATTTACTAAAAGGCAAAGATTTTCTATAGAACGTCGGCTTAAAAAGGACCGAGGTAAATTTAATCGCATGTTTTCAGCGACCAACTGTATTTCTGCAGGTAAATGCCATATTTGTATGTATGTCATTTTTGTAGATAATATTGTCGAAATCTTGCGATATAGGTTGGTGCTTACAGATACTTAGCTTAACTACTTAACTTATAAACAAAGTGCATATGCATAAAACATAAATAATGACAGACTTTTCTAAGACACATATTAAACAAATAAACAAAATCAGTGCAAGATTGTCGAAAACAACGTTCACGGTTTACTAAATAAAAAAACTAGTCTTCTCGCCAGCTCGCAATCAGCATAAGTAGTTACTGATTAAAGAGAACTGATTGTAACTTATTAGCTTATTATAGCATGAACCCGTCTAGTAAGAAGTTTTGGAAATTTTAGGTATATGTAACTCGGCAGCACTGGTGATACTTTATACACCAGTCGGGCAAGTTTTCTCGGGAAAACGTCTTCGAGTACCGGGACAAACTTGTGTTTGCAGTCTAAACTTCTTTAAAAAAACTCGGAATCTAGTCCAATAAAATCCCCAGAAGACACAAGTTTGCGCGTTTACCGCTAAAAAGAACCCTTCGTCGTATCTCTTCAGTTTTAAGGCATTCTCCTTGTTGCCCTAGCCAATATCAGAATCCTCGGCGTCGACATATCGAGTGACGTGCAGTTTCGTGGTTAGTTTGAAGAAAAGGCCAAATTGGCGTCTAAATAGTTTGGCATGCTCAGCAGAGCGGGACAATATTTCATGCCAGCACAACGCCTGCAACTTTACAAGGCGCGGGTTCGGCCGCACATGGAATACTGTTCCCAACTCTGGGCTGGATTTCCCCAATGCCAGCTCCTTTCATTTGATCGAATCCAGCGCAGAGCCGTTCGAATCGTCAACGAGCTAGCTCTTTCTGATTGGCTTGCCTCACGGGCACTGTGAAGAGATGTTGCATCTTTTTGCATCTCTTGTATTTCATCGCATTTACCACGGGGAGTGCTCTGAGGAATTGTTCGGACTAATTCCAGTCGCACAATTTCACCATCACACATCTCGATATCATCTGGATGACTGGCCGTCCACCATTGTGCGATTTAAAAGAATTATTTTTCTTCGCACAACTTCCTTGTGGAATCGATTACCACCAGAGATTTTTTCGGAACGATACGACTTAGGGACCTTCAAGAAAAGAGCCTATTCCTTTTGGCAACGCACCAGCAATTCCCCCGGTGTTGCATTTGTTCATGGGCAGCGATAATCACTTACCATCAGGTAAGCCGTATGCTTGTTTGCCCCTCCTATTAAAAAAAACTTAGAGCCACATTCGAACTCTCTTTAAGTCAAAAACGATTAAACCTACACATCTATTTTGTTTTGCAAATAAAAAAACCCCACAATTCCAAATTTCAGGAATCTAAGCAATGGACTTTTGCGGGGTGATGAAAAAAGTAGGAAAAGAATAATATTATTGACTAGATTATAGTATGATCAAAGTAACTTACCTGTAAGTGAACTTCGATCACTATTATACGCAGTTAACGCCACGTCTGATATGACTATGTAGTTTATGCACTTTTCGCATCAACAAACACTCGTTCAAAGATTTGGGTAAAATTAACCAAAAAAATAAATAAAATTGTGACGGCCACCCACGAGTCCCTGGCAACACTGGCCGTCGTACAACAAATCATTAAGCTTAAAGAGCTCCAGCCATTTTCATTATGGAGCAGGGTGGGAAATTTAATAAATGGGAGGGAGACTTCAGACGAGGCGTTAACTGCGTATAATAGTGATCGAAGTTCACTTACAGGTAAGTTACTTTGATCATAATATTATACTTATTAACGATATGACTATGTAGATGTTTAAAAGTCTTGCGAAATAATGAAAATTTTTTCAAATAATAGTGTTTATTTATGACAATTACAGTTACAATTATAATTAATTGACTCATTGATTGCGAAGGATGAATTCACCAGTTTTCATTATTTTCTAAAGGTAAGTTATAAAATATGGCAAAATTTTTTGACCTATGGGACCACCCAGCGTTGATTTAATCAAATTTATGTTAAGGTCTTTTCACTGTGCTGCTGATGTAGAGACATGTCGTGTGCTATGTGCAGAGTATATTGATACATCAATTCCGGCCTCAAATAAAACATCTTTTATCCACCTGCTGAGTGTATGGGTTGAAGCAGGAGTATGTGGTTTTTTAATGGTGATAAAAAGATTATTTGTGTTCATCCGTAGTGGTCTTGTGGCCTCTAAATAATCACATAATGTTTTTGCAGGGTTTGCAACTTTAAGGTCAATAAAGGTTGAAGACCATTTATTTTGGAAGTTTTGATTAATTGGGGAACTTTGATTTTATGCAATTATTAGTAATAGTAAGTTTGTAATCTTTGAGTTGTTGTTAAAGCTAGTAATATTACTAATTTTTTGGACAAAATACTTAGATCTAATTCTGAATTTGGGTATAAATTGCTTACATAATCAAGTACTAGACTTGGATCCCAAGTTTCTTTATATTTAGGTTGGTTAGGTCTTAATTTAAAGATGCCTTTAAAAAATCTATTAATATCTCTATTTGCACTTAATTCACTATCCAAAAGTAGTGACAAAGCTGATCTTAAACTATTTAAGGTGCCATAAGAAGCACCATTTTTAAATTTTTCAGTTAAAAATTTTAATAATAGGGGAACTGATTCCGATAATGGGTCAGCTTTATTTGTTTGGCAGAATTTCCACCAATGTTGATAACAGAACTGTATTGCAATAGAGTGTTTTTTGACAGAGAATTTATAATAATATTAACACATTCCAAGGAGATTACAACATCCTTGCAATTAGTGAAAGGCTCTTGTGTAGCGGGTGACAAGACCTAAAAATGGATGAAAGTAATTTTGGGTTGGGTTTTAAATAAATAGGCTTTGAGCTCAACAGACTCAAAAGAAGGGGGTACCATGCTTGTCCTGGCCAATTTGGTACTACCACAATACCCTTAGACCGATCTTCTTGAATCTTTTTTAGACAACGCAAAATTACTGAGAAAGGTGGGAAGGAATAAAATTTTAGCCCTGTCCACTCTATGGTAAAAGCATCTACTGAAAAACAATCTGGTTCAATTTTCCATGAAATAAACTTATCACATTTTTTATTTGCATGAGAAGCAAAAAGGTCTGTTTCAGGTATTCCTAATTGTATAATAATTTTTTCATAAGCATATGAGGCTAGTTCCCATTCAGTTTCTTTATTAATTAACCTAGATTGTGCATCAGCTTCTATATTTTCTTTTGCAAAAATATGTAGTTTTCTTTTTTCACAAAACTGCCATATTTTTCTAGATAAAGAATTTAAGTGTGGGAATTATATTCCACCCATTCTGTTTACATATGAAATTGCTGTTGTATTATCCGAGCGAATTAGTATATTACAATCCTTCTAATTTTTTGCAAAGCATTTTAAAGCAAAATATCTAAAGTTCTAGATATAATTTCTTTCCTTTATTGACCAGTTTCCATGTAATTTTTTCTGGCCACATACTATTCCCCACCCAGTATTAGATGCATCAGAAAATATTTCAAATTGTATTTTTCTTGCTTAATTGGAGCTGAAAATGAGAAGATTCCTTTTTTCCACCACAATAGGTCTTCTGTAATGTCTAGTTTAATCTTTATTTTGGATTCTCCCCTGATTTTTTTAAAGCTAAATACTTATTTATTTCTAAAATAATACACAACGAAGCAAAAAGAACAAAAAAAAAAATATTTTGGAAAATCACTATTTAGTATGAAACCTAAGAATTTACACTCTTTGCTAGGATGTAATTGACTTTTTTCATAATTTATAATGAACCCTAATGATTTAAGAAATTGACATGCAGTATTGACATTCTTTCTACATTCATTGACAGTTGGTGATATAAAAAGAAAATCATCAAGATAATTTACCAAATTTATCCCTTTTGATCTAAGGTAGGAAACTATTTGTCTCATTATTTTGTTAAAAACATAAGGTGCTGTAGATAAACCAAAAGGTAGGACATTAAACTGATAAAGATTCTTATTAAAATAAAATATTAAATATCTTATAGATTCTTTGTGAATTTTAAGTAAAAATAAGCATCTTTTAGATCAAGCGATGCCATGAAACAATTTTTATCAATAAGATGTAATGCTGTCCTAATATCTTCTAGTTTAAAATGCAACGTTGGTACAAATCTATTAAATTTTTTAAGTTTAAAATAAATCTGGATGAACTGTTTGGTTTTGGAGCTGTAAATATTTTTGAAAAATATTGATATTTTAGTAGCTGTGTTTCTAGTATGACTGCACCTATTTTTATTAATTCATCTAAACATAGTGAGATTTTTTGCTTTTAAATTTTTGAAAAAGAGTTATTTTGGGGCACTTGAGATTGGTATTCTATGTTAGACAATGCTATAGAATATCCATTCTTCATCCAATTTAACACAATTATGTTTTTAGTAAAAAACCAATTTTTGTAGTAATTTGACAATCTGCCACCATAACTTGCCTCTATTCCCGATGACGCCACTGTGGTTGTACTGTCCTGGACGGATTTCTTGTCAATAATCTTAGTTGTTGTCGTTGACGTTGATGGCGTTGCTTCATCGTATACTTCACTGTCGGAGGCTTGTTTTGTAACTGTCTGGTGTTGTATCGTCTGGTATTGTCTCGCCCGCCCTGCTTCCTGTTCGAGGACGGGCCCCAGTTGTTTAAAGGCTTCAGGTCCTTAGCCGAGTTCTCTAAATTCTTGGTTTCTTTTAGTATATTTGTAATATCATTTCCAAATAAATAACTGGTGATATGTGTTTTTTCTAGTTTCTTTAAGGTTTTTATTTACACCAGGTAAAATGACCGCTCTACGAGTTTGAGACTCTTTATAATGTACATGACATAAAAGTTTTATGCAGTTTCCTATGTATTCTGTTGTGTCACTTTTTGTATTATTTTCGAGCATGTTAGTTAATATTTCTGTGAGGACACAAATTACAGACACGATAATATTTTGTTTATGACAAATATGATCATCTCTTTTCAACGCCTGTAGTGACAGAGTAAACTTTATTTCTGGGTTGAGGTTTGGAGGTAATGTAAGGCAATCTTTGATTGTTGGGAATGTTTTCAAAATGTCCTCACTTGATTTTTCCTCTAACCCTTGCGTAAGAAATGTGTTCCACATATTTGTTAGTTCTATTTACACTAATAATTTTATCGATTTTCTCCACATGGCCCATTTTTTGAAGAAAATTTGGAATATTATTATTGTTACTACAAGAGGGCAAGTTATTGTCGAAATCCTCTTCAGAGTCGCTTTCCACAATTATTCTCCTTCTCTTTTTAACGGATGTTTCAGCTTCATCTGCGAAAATATTGCAGAGTTAATTTATCACATGTACTCGCTCGTAGTACCGTATAATAATATTAATGACATTTTATAGCAATATTTCGTTCTAGAAGGTATGAAATAAATATCACATGTACTCGCTCGTAGTACCGTTAGATACATTTAGTATACATTAATGAAATCACATGTACTCGCTCATAGTACCGTATGACTTAATACAACCGACTTAATATAATATGAAATAAACTGCTTATCCTATTGCAAAGGCCAATATTTTCATCCTTGAGATATTATTTGTTGTGATAAAACGGAGGACGCATTTTACATTTTAAAATGGCGGCGCCCACGCACAACTTATGCTTAAAAATCTCCTAGTAAACATACCTTCTGATTCTGATGAAGAAAATAAAAGATCCATAAGCTTCCTTTTTAGTTTATTTATTTATTTATTTATTTAGGCTTACCAACTAAACACATACAAAACATTTGCAGTTATAGTTATAGTTTTTCTTTCTTATTCTCCATTTTCTAGTTAATAGATGATAATTTATTTAAGATACACCATAACAACCCGGGGAAAAATAGAAAAGTGCATAATATAAAATATATAAATTAAAAAAGAAATTTAACTATTTACAAATAAATAATGATAAAAAAGAAATCCATGCATAAAGATGAATAGTTTCGTTCTAAATATCACCGTTAGACCACTGTGCATTAATTTTGAAAGCTAAAGATTATAACGAGCACTGCTGTGAGCTTTAAGAACTTATCGTCATGTGATTTTTCTTGCAATTGCGAAATTGTGAAAAGGATTCATAAAACATCTGAAAATATTCATAAATGTTACTTAGCTTTGAAACAGTTTCTAAAGAAACGGGAAGGCTTTTCATTAATGAATAGTTTAGGGCCAAAGTTTAACTAAGATCCCATCTGATGTTATAAGGTTCATTATAAACAAAATTTATAACATGGTAAAGCCACAAAGCCAAATGAGTCGGCTCGACCAGGGAACGACCACACTCTCACAGAATACCAGCTTAAAATTAAAGCTGCTTTGTTTCGTATTGAGAGTGTAGAGAACCGGAGACCCTTTTTACTCTGAAACGAGGCATTCCATCTTTGTCCTCAGAGGTGACAACGCATCTGCATTTTGATTTGTAATCGAGGACGCATTTACATTTTTATTCTTGGATAAATGTAGATGTCTATGGGGCACAGCAACCACTTACCATCAGGTTGACTGTGTGCTCGTTTTACTATATTCCATGGTCGTATACTAATAAATTTTGGCCCGTGAGTTCGAATCCCGCACCAAGCTATGTTTGTATGGCTTATAAAAATAAGTTATTGTTGGGTTTTGGTTCACGTGCAATTTATGTACGGAATTGTGTACACAATACAGAGTTTCTTAGTATAGTGGTAACTATTTCTAAGACGAAAATCGAAATATTCATTTTAACATTAAAATAAAAGTAGAACCGGAGAGCCGACGAACCGACAACCGATGGGTAAGAAAGTTTCTCGCGTGGGAGCCTCATACCTGTAAACAAAGTGTTACTAGATGGAGTGACTGTATGTTAAGATGACTTATAAAGAAATGTAATGATGAATAATGATAACAGTACCCGGATGATTTTTTTGAAATTATTTTTATATGCAAATTACGTACTGATGATTAATATTTAATAATCTTATTGACATAGTAGAGAAAACTGAACTGGTTATTTGAATAAAAAATCATGAGCGAAATAAGTTTATTTAAAATTTTCGAATTTTTAAAAAATAAAAAAGAGTGCTCGAAATATTAGATTTTCTCACAAAAGAAGGGAACTAGAAAAAAAAGGAAAAAAATCGGAACGAAGACTGGACGCGAACCAAGGCATTACGATTTCGCGACCGCTCGATATTCACTTGACCTATTAAGATCATTAACACAGTGTCAAAATTTACCTTCTTATATTGTAGCAGTTTTTCATTACCTGAAAAGACGGACAAAAAGACATTTTCTAAAAGTAAATCCGTCGAATCGATTTATTGCCCCCGAAGCTCCCTAGACACTAAATTTAATATATATATATATATATATATATATATAACGTCACCCTGTCTTACACCTCTCTGCAGTTGGATAGGTTTCGAGCTCTGGTTCTGTACTCGGATAGCCATCGTAGCCCTACTGTACAAACACTTCAGCACTTCGATATACCGACAGTCAACTTGGCACCGCTGAAGGGACTGTAGCACCGCCCAAATTTCGACGGAATCAAAGGCTTTCTCATAGTCCACATACGCCAGGCAAAGTGGCAGATTGTACTCTTCAGTCTTCTGTACAATCTGCCGCAGGGTATGTATGTGGTCTATGGTACTGAAGCCTTTTCGGAAACCGGCTTGTTCGGGAGGCTGGAATTCGTCAAGTCTGCGTGCGAGACGATTCGTAATGACTCTCGAAAACAGCACGTAGACGCGGCTCAGAAGGGAAATCGGTCTGTAGTTCTTTAAGAGAGCGTTGTCGCCTTTCTTAAAGAACAAGACCACCGCACTTCTGCTCCACGCCTCTGGAGTAGTGCCACCATGGAGGACGGAATTGAAGAGCTTCTGAAGGACTTCAAGTACCGGTGTTCCACCCGCTTTCAGAAGCTCCGCTGTAATTCCATCCTCGCCTGGGGCCCTGCCGTTTTTAAGGTGCTGGAGAGCCATTCTAATCTCGCTTAGACTGACGTCCGGGATATCATCGGAATAGTGTCGGATAAGACTTGCTCTTGGATCGTTACTCACACTTGCGTGTGGCTCCAACGATGATGTGTACAGCTGCCCATAGAACCTCTCAATCTCACTCAAAATCTCAGGTGTCCCGGAAACGATGTTGCCACACTCAGTCTTCAGCCTTGACAGTTGGCTCTTTCTGGCAGACAGATCTCTGGCAAAGACTTTGGAGCCCTGGTTCCGCTCGATCGCTTCTTTAATACGAGAAGTATTGAAGTTGCGTAAGTCTCGCCGTATGCATTTGGAGATCTGTCTGTTCAGTTGCCTGTATGCTGTCAAATCTGTTGACGATTGCAGCCTCATCTCCCGTCTAACAGCCATGAGATTAAGAGTGTGATCGGAGAGTTTTTGTGTTCTTCTGCCGCGGGTCTTGCAGAACTTAGCTCCGACCGCATGGACAGTTTCCACCGCTGCATTGGAAGACGTTTTCAAGCTACTGGACTGGAAAGGATACGGTATTGACATCAATGGCGAGTACATCACTCACCTTCGATTTGCCGACGATATAGTCCTTATGGCAGAATCGCTGGAGGACTTAAGCACTATGCTCAATGACCTCAATAGTGCCTCCCAACGGATAGGTCTTAAGATGAACATGGACAAAACAAAGATCATGTTCAATGTCCATGTCACACCTATGCCGGTAGTTGTTGGGAGCACTATGCTCGAAGTTGTTGACGAATACGTTTACCTGGGACAAATAGTCCGACTAGGTAAGTCCAACTTCGACCGAGAGGTCAATCGACGGATTCAACTCGGCTGGGCAGCGTTCGGGAAATTACGGCATATCTTTTCGTCAGGTATACCTCAATCTCTAAAAACTAGATTGTACAACCAGTGCGTGTTGCCAGTGATGACTTACGGATCTGAGACGTGGTCCTTCACTGCTGGCCGTATGAGGACGCTTAAGGTCGCTCAGCGAGCTATGGAGAGGGCTATGCTCGGAGTTTCTCTGCGTGATAGACTCAGAAATGAGGATATCCGCAGTAAAACCAGAGTGACCGACATAGCCCAACGGATTGGTGGGCTGAAGTGGCAATGGGCCGGCCATATAGCTCGAAGAACCGATAACCGATGGGGAAGAAAGGTTCTCGAGTGGCAGCCTCGTACCGGTAGGCGTAGTGTAGGGCGACCCCCCACTAGATGGAGTGACGACCTGGTAAGACATGCAGGAAGTCGATGGATGCAGGTGGCTCAGGACCGTGCTTTGTGGCATTACTTGGGGGAGGCCTATGTTCAGCAGTGGACTTGTGAAGGGCTGTAATGATGATGATGATGATGATATATATATATATATATATATATATATATATATATATATATATATATATATATATATATATATATATATATATATATATTAAATTTAGCTAATTAATAATTGCTCGCTTAAAGGTATAGGATAAAATAACGTTTTTAGACAAAATTCTAGTTTTATTCTAGCTTGAGATTCAAGCAGGGCTGTCAATATCTATTTCGAAATGGACTTCCTTTGTCGGCGCGGTAATGACTTACTAATTGCATAACATAATTAAGATGAATTATGGTAATATGTGATAAACACACTAAGTGCAAGCCGTAATGAGCTGTAATAAGAACCACAAATTGACAATATATGTACGTATGTATGTACGCTATATATGCTGTGCACAAAGCAGGCACGCAGAATATAATTGAATGTTACTGCAGTAAATACAGTTCCAAATCTGAAAACTAAAATAGGCAAGGATAATCCATTCACAATAATCTAAGTGCTGAAATATTTCAAATACGTAATAGGATCTTTTGAGTATAAGCCTGAAAAACGAGCACACAGTCCGTCTGATGGTAAGTTGATGCCTTGTTCCATAGACACAGCTAACATGTTTTCTCGATTAAGAATCTAAATAGAGATGCGTTGACCCCTTTAGGACTAATGTACTATGAATGAATGAATGAAATGAATGCATTTATTCTCTCTTCACAATAGGTATTCTTAGTGCTAAGTATTACAAAAGTTCTAGACAGGTAGGATAGGTAGTGAGAGACTGGTGCCTGATGTAGATATAAAAAAAACCTGTATTAGCGTTATATAGAGTACCTAGTACCAGGTCACCAGGGCTCCCCCGCGTATTGAAGCAACAGTCTGAGGAATACAAATCAGAACGGAGATTATAATTAAGTAAACAAAATGAACTACAGTAATTACAAATTTTATATTAATAAGTGTGTGTACTAGTATAGAGTAGTTGTGCGTGTTAGCTAGTGCGTGGGCGTGCCTGTTGTATGTGCGTATTTGTGTGTGGGTGAGTGTGTGTGAGTGAGTGCGTGTGAGTGATTGCGAGCGTGTTTGCGTGAGTTATGATTAACATATAATTGCATTTTAAACCAAAATGAAGACAAGAAAATATTAAAATTTAAACGAGATTACTGTAAATTATATAGGCGACTTTAATAGGTTTTCAGTCGCTTCATAGTCTAAAGTTTTCAGATATTTTGTAAGAACGGATTTGCAGCTAGATTTAGGTAAAAGATTGAAATTTAGGATATTGTTCAGTTTATTATACATGTATGGTCCTAGGAAACAGAAGAAATTGTGTGAGGTAGCAAAATGGAAGGATTAGGTGCGACATACAGAACCTTTTCATCGTTTGTCTTTTAGGAGCTCCGGATCATATTTACATTGAGAGTATTTCATTAGAACAGTTTGTATGATGAAATACTGTCTCACTGTTAGAACGTCCCATCATAATAGCAAATTAAAAAAGTCACTCACGACTTTTTGAATTTGCTATTTACGAGATATTCAATTTCATTAATTTTATTCTGTGATTTTCGCGGTCTAATGCACACGTTGGTTTCGCACTGTTTCGCCAATAAGCCACAATCGCTCCGTTAGGACGAGGGCTTTGTACGTGCTCAGTGGTGCAGTGGCTTAGTGTATGCGTTGCGCTGCGTGGCCACAGGTTCGTATCCCGCGTGAACAGGAAATGTTTCCCTGAAAGGAAAAGTTAGGTTATATGGCCTACAAATAATGTTACTGGGGTAGATGTTTGTCCACGTGTAATTTAATCATAAGCAATTTTTTTATATACATAACTGAAGTGGTAAGCTTACAGTCCACTTGATGGTAAGTGGCAAATACAGTTCATGGACACCTGCAGCCCACTGCAAACAAAGAGCGCCAGAGATGCGTTGTCACTTCTGCAGACGAAGATAGAATACCCGCTGTACCCTTTTGACAAAAATAGACACCGCTATTTAGTAGCGAATATAGCAAAAAGGGTAGTACCTAGGAACCTAGAAGAAATTCTAGGCAGGAAAGTAGTCGTACGTAGTATCTCTATATTTTATGCCTTTCCAAGATAGAGAATAAAATACTAGTGTAACTTTTAAAAAAGACTAGGTAGTAATATTTAAGCTGAAAAATAATTCTAGCAGTGCTGTTAACAAAGTGGTCTATATACCCACTCCAATCAGCATAAAATGACTATGCTGTGCGGTCATGCGGACTTGGGGTCTAATGGCAGATTCGAACCCAAGATTTTTGAGATTCACAGTCCGAGTCCATAACCAATTAGGCTACTGTCATCGATTTTTTTTATTTTCGATACAACTGTATATTTGAAATATATTCGTAGTTCATTATTGACATCGCAAAAGAGTTGTCAAATATACACGAATGTCTAAACTAACGGAAATGTGCTTCTGATTGGTTTAACTGAATTTTGGGAAGCATTGAATTAGAATACAATGTTCTCGGTGGCGAGGAGATTTTCAAATGTCTATGTCGAAAACATGGATAAAGACAATTTGTAGTTGGGCCGCTTTCGTCGCCCACTTAATCTGCCGTGTACTGCAGTATACACTTACGTGCGGTATTCTACTGTATTTCCGATTGAGAGGTGTCAAAATGAATTAAACTGTTTAGTAAAACCTGATATTTTAGTTAAATACAAAATTTCAACCACAGTAATGAATGATAACATGAGATCTCTTTCTATAGCTTTATAGTACTAAAATTAGAATAATTTAAATTTTGATTTTTAATGACTTCAAACCAACTTCAAACACTTATGTGTATTCTTACTTCATGTCAATGACAATTTTCTTTACCAATTTCCTAGTTTAAATCGTATTAAAAATAATGCATTGTATTTTGTCCCAGTGCCAGCATTGAAAAGGAACAATAAAGAAATAAACTCGATGCATTAGGATCGGAATATCGTCCACTTTCGTGACCCGTTTTGACAAAGCCTATTCATAGATACGGGACGGCATGAAATGTTGTACGCCCACGTTTTATTGTGTGGAGTCCAAACTCTCTGAATGCTTACCTGGACTGTTGAATCAATGCACTTTTTTCTCCGATCGTACTCAATATTGAGAGGCAAGACTGCGGTTCAAAAACCAATTAAGCTATAAAGGTGTTCAGCGTCGTGTGAAGTAGTATGAGTGGGACGGCGACGGTTGTGGACTATTCTTTCTATCAACTTACATTTATTTCTTGCGCTTTTGTACGTTTTAAAGTCTTTTCTATTTATTTAGGTACTTTTTGCTAATATTATAAGTGTTAAAGAAAGTCCTATAACTTTAATTAGTTATTTACTATATCTATTGTGCGTTTCTATAACATTAAAAATTAAAATGAAATTACAAGCTACCTCCATCAAATTGAATTTGGTCGTTTTTATATAAGAACGTTACACTACAACTTTCTTTTGTATTGTGGTAGCTCAGATGGTTAGCGCTCGCTGTAAATTTCACAATACGCGAGCAAACCGGGTTCGATCCCCGCGGGCACCAATGAAATTGTTAATTGCAGTTTTAAGTGCTGATTTGAAATCAGCCTGAAACCTGCATGTCTGAGTAATAAGAAAAAAATATTTCGAAGACGTGTGAAGTTCGCCAACACGCATTGGGGCAGCGCGGCGGACTACTCCTTGCCCTAAACCCTCTCAGAAATGAGAGGAGACCTGTGCCCAGGAGTGAGACGTATATAGGTTGTAACTTTAAACATCCTGACAAGGTAGTTTTGTTTCGTGTGGGATTCGACCTTGCAGCCCGACAACGAAACCAAACGCTAAGCTACCGTGCTACCAAACTGGCCTATCAATAAAAAACAGTAGGTCATTTTCAAACAAGTTTTGTTTCTGACGGCCAAAGTTAGAGTATCGAGTCAATGGTGTTTTTTTTATACAGGATAGGGTGACAAACGAGCCACAGTCCACCTGATGGTAAGTGGTTGCTGCGGCCCATAGACATCCACATCTTTCCTCGATTACAAATCAAAATGCAGATGCGTTGTCACCGGTGAGGACGAAGATGGAATGCCTCGTTTTCAGTAAAAAAGGTCTCCGGTTCTCTATACTCACCATACGAAACAAAGCAGCCTTAAGCTACTATTTTACGCTGGTATTCTGTGAGAGCGTGGTCCTTCCCCGGTCGAGCCGACCCATTCGTGCTACAACTATACTACTGATATAACTGCAGCATGGCTCTATCACGTATAAAACATTTGTAGCGCAATTCGTGTTGGTTTCAATTGCATCCAGAAACAAAAATTCTATGAAAATACATTACTTTTGCTCATCATTGTTATCGTCATCATTACCGCCCTTCACTAGTCCACTGCAGAACATAGGCCTCCCCCAAGGAATGCTACAGAGCACGGTCCTGAGCCTCCAGCATCCGTTGGCTTCTACATGTGTTACCAGGTGTACCAATGTGAAGTAGGTACGTCAAATATTTATTGTATTTAAACGTACTTCACATTTCAACTGTGGCCGTGGAAGGAAAGGGGAGATCTCCCGCCGGGCAATGTGTTCTGCCCGGGGAGCGGCCAAAACACCGTGTGACAGTTCGGAGATGTTCTATATATACTGTTTATTATTCGGAATTCCGATAGCGTGATTTAAGCTTCGGTGTGTTTCGCTTGCGGCGCGAGGACAGCGCCGCTACATCACCCCCTGCTCAGACCGGAGGTCGATAGTGCAGCCTCGTTGCCGACGAATGTGCAAGTGCCAGGAGATTGCCTTGTAGTCTGCGGTGAGTTGAGAAGAAGGCAAGTAATCTGCGAGAGCGCCGTGAGCCAGAGGCGAGCAGTAAGGCTCAGAGCCGTGCCGAACACTGTATAGTGCAGAGAGTAGCTTGAAGGAACAGGAAGCATTATTATTCCAGTGCTGCGATGAACCTTGTGAAGCTAGATGGCTTGCAGGATATGAAGACTGCAGACGATATCTGCTCGGGAGCGAATGGGTGGGGTATTTTTGACGATGATGAAAGCTTGAAGTTTCCGAAGGTTGTTGGTTGCATGTTCAGATCACGTCGGGTGGTCACCACTGTGGCCGTGGAAGGAAAAGGGGAGATCTCCCGCCGGGCAAGGTGTTCTGCCCGTGGAGCGGCCAACACTCCGTGTGATAGTTCGGAGATGTTCTATATATACTGTTTATTATTCGGAATTCCGATAGCGTGATTTGGGCTTCGGTGTGTTTCGCTTGCGGCGCGACGACAGCGCCGCTACACAACTAAGTGTTTTTATTTCTTGATCTGTATGTTTGTGCACATTTTCTTTCACTGCCGAGCACGTAATAAATCAGCACTTGCAATTGCAATTATTAATTTTATTACATTTTCTTACGTACGTACTCTGAAATTTTTAGGTGAACCCATAACCTTGCCTCTCTTACCACAGCTTTAGCTATATCGGCACTTACCTATAACATAATTATTTAATACGTCAGGTGTAATCAAGGAACTAGGATCTAATAAAACTGTATAGATCCAGTTATTACTGTGAGAAGTGCCCATAACGTTGCCTATTAAAAATAACACCATATAAGTAATTTTCGCACCCCCGCCGTTTTACTGCTCGTAATAAATATTTGTTATAGTCAATCCGACATTCATGATTGTCAATAAAATATCACGTGAGGCAAACGATTAACAAGCGACATGAACAAGAGTTTATTCATTTTTAACGTTGTAGAGGCACGCTGCAGCTATTTTATGGTAGGAGCACGAAATCGAACGAAAAACGAGCGAGGGTGGCCAGTTCACACAGAATACCATGCCTAAAATAGCAGCATAATTCTGCCGCTTTTCGTAAGGTTTATATCAAAAAAACAAGAAGTATTTTATTACCTATTCAAAGTAACCCAACATTTCATCTGAGTACTCAGGGATGACAATGCAGCACAAATTTGGTTGGTTTGGCTTTCGGCGGCTTAACATCAAGCGGGCTTTATACGCATATTATGTCACCTTTATTTGTTTTAAAATATATCGTTAGGGCAACTGAACTATAATAACCGTAGTCGCCATAGCCCAAAAGATCAGTAAGCTGAAATAGCATTTAAATGGCCATGTAACTCCCGACAATCGATGGAAAAGAAAGGTTCGCTAGTGGCAGTTAACTTTACCAATAAAAGTGTTTTATTGGTAAATCGAGTGTACCCCATACTGGAGCAGCGACCTGATAAGACTTGTCGATAGATGCGAGTTGCTCTAGATCATGTTTTGTGGCATTTCTCGAATGATGATGATGATGATGATGATGGTTAGGGCAGATCTTCTTGTTTTTTTAACAGCCATTAATAATCTACTCCTGGATGACTGAATTTTTTAGCTTTAACCCAGCATTTATAATTTTGAACGATTTCTGAAACATTCGCAACTCTGTGCACGCAGCGTGATGATCAATAACATCTCGGTTCGGTGTTTTCGGATGAATATTATTGCCATATGGCAGTAATTAAATCGGTTTAAGAGAGGAGTACAATGCAAGGAAAAATAGTTACGATCCAAGTAAGAAATAACTATAACGTATATGATTGATCATTGAAAAAAAATTAATTATACGGATTTTATCGCGTTTGCTTTTAACTTATTTTTAACTCCCGATATTATGGGAGCATTACACCATAGATGGATCCAAGGCGGGACATAAAGATTGTAAAGTTATAAATTTGTGAATTAAAAATGAAAATAAAATTGAACACGGTGAAATTGAAAATTACTTATATTAAACGCATAGTATTCATGTCAATATTAGAAACCACAGTAATGGATAATATTATCACATGTATATGTAGCCAACACGAAATACACCGAATTAAAACGCTATCAACATTCCGAATCAGAAACAGTATATATAGAACATCTCCGAACAATCACATGGAGTGTTGGCCGCTCCCCGGGCAGAACACCTTGCCCGGCGGGAGATCTCCCATTTTCCTTCCACGGCCACATATATATGTTATATAGTATAGGTATCATATGTTATATATAGTATAGGTATATCTTACTAGAGAGGGGAAAACGATAGTACAGCTCACCTGATGGTAAGTGATTACCGCCGCCCATGACCAAACGCAACACCAGGGAATTGCAGATGCGTTGCCGGCCTTTTAAAAAGGAGTAGGCTCTTTTTTACTGAATGTCTTTTGGTTTTATTTATTTTATCTTTTTGTTTTATTTAAGCTTCTCGTCAAAAATACTAGACCTGCCAAGATAAAACTTTTGGAACATTAAAAGTTAATATAACATTTATCATATAGCCCAATTACCAAAGTGCCAATAACTTTGGCTAACTCGTGGAATGTTTAAATCAAATGCGTTGCTTTAAACATAGTCCCTTCTTTACACATTAAACCCACCAAACAGGTCTCTACAGCAAATGGCACAAATTTAATCTGTTTGGAGCTGTACATATTTAATTATTGACATCATTATTTCTTTTAAGCGTGTAGTAGCGGTGTAAGAATTCATTCGTCTAATTGTTTTGGCTGAGTAGCATATTTGTGGCTATAAGTCCACCGTGTACTGAGGGTGCAAAATAACCCACTATCCCATATCGTTCCATAGGTGTCATAAGAAGCGATGGAGTGAAGTAAAACAGGAGATGGGCAGTTGTGTCTTCCTAATTACAACTAAAAAATAAGAAGCTGCGCTTGATAGCCTACCTGCCAAGCTTTTAGTTTTTTAGTCTTATAAAAACGTTACCTCCACACTATGATTTTCTCCTGTATTGTGGAGGAAGTGTACAAACATAAATTTCACAAGGACGAACATCCAGACCCGGAACAATTATTTGTAGACCATATAAATACTTGTTCCGTGTGGGATTCGAACACGAGACCCCCATGCAACAACTCATTGCTAAGTCACTGCGCCACGGAGCCGTCAAAAGCGTGGCAACTATGGTGAATACTAAATATCCCTAATCCATAATTGGTGGCCCTATGAGGCAACTTATAAGGGAGGCCTGCTGAATATAGCAGTAGACTTTTTATAAGCTGTATCAGTTACGGATATAATTTCTTCGAATTTATTCCAATAAAAATCACAGGCGCGACTACTCCAGTACTACAGTACTGCTATTACTAGGCTAACATAGCTCAACCTAAGCCTATTACCTGGCCATTATACCGTTAGCGTTTGGAATTACTGCAGTGACCCACAAACGATCGCGAGCCGCAAAATTTATTATTATAATAGCAATTTGATTGAATGAGGGAACAATCGTAACTTTCCTACACGGGCTCTGGGCTTAATAATGTTATTTTTATGCCTCCAATAAGCAGATCGCGTGACGAACGGAAACTAATATAGTTTTGCGAGTTTGCGACGACCTCCAAGTTTATTGTGTTGTTCTAAAGTTTAGTTTCCTGTGTTTCCGCAGACATTTATTGTGGTTATACGAATATTAACGTGTGTGATTTTCGTTGGTACGGAGGTCTAACCGTATACGATACGGTTCGTTAGAATTGTCCCAGTAAAGTTTGAAAATTTTCTCAAGTTTGCGAAGTTATCGTTTGTTATATATAAATAAGAAAATGCGAACAGTTGAAAATGGAGTTTTTTTTTTAAATAATGCAGTGTGAATTCTTATTAAGCACGATGTATAACTCATCTCTGAACTGGTTCAATTATGGTGATTGCATAAATCAAAAGTTGTTCCTCCATGGTAAAATAAACAGATCGCAATTCATTATTTTACACAAATATATATAAATAAGAAATAAAAAATGATTTGAGAGACCACAAATTCTCGCAAAAGAACATCGGTTCCTACTAAAGATGATACGTAAAGCTATTGGAATTGTGGCCGTAGGAGGAAAAGGGGAGATCTCCCGCCGGGCAAAGTGTTCTGCCTGGGGAGCGACCAACGCTCCGTGTGATAGTTCGGAGCCATTCTATATATACTGTTTATGATTCGGAACTTTGATAGCGCGATTTAGGCTTCGATATGTTTCGCTTGTGGCGCGACGACAGCGCCGCCACAGAATTAAAAAACATCCTAATAATAGAGAAGGAGGCTGAGTATTACACATGCTTGGGATCCTGTAATTAATAAAATTAAAACTAAGTCCAAGCATACCACTGCAAGACTTCAATACACAGTTAGAAAACTGAAGGTACTTCTGGTTAACATTGACATCGGAAAGTCAGCCGTGACCATGGGTATTGGAAAGCACCCGAAATGTCGAGAATTAAAATCCGACAAAATCTGTAAAATTAGTTTTAATCAACGTATAGTGTTCGCGTAAATATAAGAAATCATCATCATCATAATCATCATTACAGCCCTTCACAAGTCCACTGCTGAACATAGGCCTCCCCCAAGTAACGCCACAAAGCACGGTCCTGAGCCACCTGCATCCATCGACTTCCTGCATGTCTTACCAGGTCGTCACTCCATCTAGTGGGGGTCGCCCTACACTACGCCTACCGGTACGAGGCTGCCACTCGAGAACCTTTCTTCCCCATCGGTTATCGGTTCTTCGAGCTATATAGCCGGCCCATTGCCACTTCAGCTTACTAATCCGTTGGGCTATGTCGGTCACTCTGGTTTTGCTGCGGATATCCTCATTTCATAAGAAATCATTATCATATAAAAGCTTATTAGTTAAAAGTTAAAATGCGACCCCTCTAAGTTTTACCGTTTAGTCGGGAAGTTTACACCATCTCCTCAATGAGCTGAACGCAGACGTCATTTTATTTGTATTCTTCTCAGCGAATCCTTTCATTTGATATCCATATCATGTGGGTGAATAAAAAAAACATATTCTGCCATCTTTTAGAGTCCACCATATAAGACTTTTTTAATAATAAGGGTGAAAATCGAGCACACATTCCACCTGATGGTTAGTGAATACCGTGGCCCATACAAAATCTACATTTATCCTCGATTAGGAATCAAAATGCAGATGTGTGCTCAGGCCTGAGGACTAAGATGGAAAACCTCCTTTCCAGTAAGAAGGGTCTGGTTCTCTACAGTCACCATACAAAACACAGCAAAGTTAAGCTGTTGTTTTATGGTGGTATTCTGTAAGAGCGTGGTCCTTCCCCGGTCGAGCCGAACCATTCGTGCTACCACTATACTACTAATATAGCTGCAGTATGGTGTTATATTTTTAAGGTTTTATCAAAAACGCCAATATTTCTCAAATATATAGGCTTTCACATAAAATATGAATTTATTATTTTACGAAAAACTTTTTCACTAACCAACCAACCAACTTTTCAATCAAACAAGAATCAAACTACAAATAAAAGCGTAACATGTAATCGTAGTATGTAAATGTTGAAAGTAATGTGAATTTAGATTTTAAATGAAATCAAAATTCAAAAATGAAACGAACCTAATTTTAACTAGTAACAACGACCACAAAATTGAATCGTATCCAATTAAATAAAGCTGGTATAAAGAGGCCATTAATTATAAAAACAAAATTACTGATGTCGACAACTTTGCTCTCCAAAAAGGTTGGTGAGAGTCGAAAGGAAACTCTCGTGAAACACAAGGGCGCCCCATTAATACTAAAAGCTGCCTTATCAGTCGATCAATTTTAACGTTTTCATTTATTAAGGTCACTTCACATTGCCTTCATTTTGACTTGCACGACGTATTATGAAGTACCCTTGAGTTTTTAAAGTCGTCAGTAAATTTTAAGCTGTTTTACGACGTGAACTATAAGAATGTAATTTTTCACGTCTGCGGCGAAGCCGCAGCCGCCGAATTGTTATAAATCACTCTCAATATTATTTAATTAAAATAATATTACTAATCCATCAGTAAAGTTTACAGTACGTCAGCAATCCGGGTTCGATCCCTGCCGGCACCAATGAAATTGTTAATTCCAATTTTAAGTGCTGATTTGCCACGTGCTCGACGGTAAAGGAAAACATCTTGAGGAAACCTGTATGTCTGAGAAATTTAAAAATATTTCGATGATATATGACGTCCGCCAACATGCATTGAGGCAGTGCCTTTGCCCTAAAAACCCTAGCAGTAGGCCGTATATAGGCTAACTTCGAAGTAACACAGTGAGCAATTATAAGTAAATACAACATAACATTAAAGTAGATGAAATGTGCAAACCAACCATCTTTACGCTTAGGAAAAGGAGTGCCACGATGGGCAGAATCACTACCCCGACTAAGAATTGATTGACTGATTCCTCTAAGTTGCACAGTACTTTGTAATACCCCACAAGTAAAGTAAAAAACAAAATCCTTAATTTTTTTCTTATTTCTCAGACATCAGTTTCCTCACGATGTTTCCCTTCACCGAAACTTAAAATCAATAACTTTCCGGACATAGCTTGTCACATATAGTACTTTTAATTATTTTCTACCTTCGTATATAAAACTAGTCTTCGGATTATCGCAAATATGAGATACAGAGGTTTCGTTAGTCTAGGCAGGCGGATTCATGATCAGTACTTCTTTTCCTTCACTCCTGCTCTGTTGAGCTTGCCGGCAGTTGTTTGGGTATTTTGAATTTATGCGAGAAGGCATTTAAGAATTTTTATAAATTTCTGCTCTATATCAAAGAAAATAAAGATCATATCATAACGGAACATAAACTATCATATCTGTCATCCAAAAGAGTAGGCAGAGATTACGCTCTTCCATTTGGCATGATCCTGACACCTCTTTTGCTTCTTTCACGCATACATGCTCGTTTTTTGGACAAATGGGTACACAGCCCAACTGATGGTAAGAGGTTGCTGCGACCCATATATATATACGTCAATCCTCGATCAGAACAAAAGTAGATGCGTTGTCACCCTTGAGGACTAAGGGTCCCCCTTACTTAGTCATTCTGCAACATATCGCCAATTTGGTCAATAAACTTCGACATAAGTCGATCCTTGCCGACTAAATACTAATGAAAGTCTTCATATTGAAGTTATCTCTAAATACTTCCTAAACAAACAAGAATAGAAGAATTAAGAATTAACTCAACAGTTTCCCTGTACCGAAATAGCCACGATAGTTGTAGAATCGAAATGTTCATTTATTATGATTCATTTGACATAGTCTTAAAACTGTTGGAAATACGTTCGTTTTTACGCATTATATGTATTATTATATTACGCAATACATTGGGCGCTCGGCGTTGCGTTGGGCGCGCGCTTGTAGCATACATACAGCGCGCTTAGCACGGCGTACCTTCAACTACTAGTTCAGTTCGGAAATGGACGTCGAAGTGATCGCTTGTGTGTGGCTTCTGTACCGTCGCTATAAAAGACGACGGCAGAGGCAAAGAGAATATTGGGTGCACCCAATATTACGAGATAGACTGACGCATGGAATGTTTGTAACATTGTATCCAAAATTAAGGCAATATGAACCTAAGTTTTTTAATTATTTTAGAATGTCCATAAAATCATTTGATGACTTACTCCATGTTGTTAAAGTAGATATTACTGGTGATTCAACGATTTTGAGAAATTCGATTTCCGCAGAAGAAAAACTCGTGATAACGTAAGGTAAGTATATTTGTTTATTCAAATAAATCTAAGTTGTCTGAATCTTGGCTGGAGGCTGAACGTGACGGTGACCATGATGACGGCGGTGGTGGCGGCGTGGTAGACCACTGTTATGTTGTTGAGGGTCTAGCAGTAGTAGAATATGTCGGTGTAGAATATGTGTATTGGTGATGATTAGTTTCTAGTGGTAATGATTGATGATAATTCTGTGCTTCTTTAATGACATTGAGTAATTCAATCTTTGTAGTTAAGCATCGATTTTCGGGCACTTTTTTTAATTCACTGTACAATGATAAACAGAATAGTTTATCATCGTCTTCTTTAGTTAGTCGCCCCATTTCATTTTGTTCCCTTGCATTTAAACTTTTCTGTAAAATGTCGACTATTTGTTTATCTACATCATTTATTTTCTGTCTTTTCCTTGGGCCTTCTATTTGATCTTTAGCAGGTGGCATCAAGTCTGCATTGTCTATAATATTATCTACATCTGAACCAGTTGTGCCAGAAGATTGGTAATTGCTCTCTGTGTCGTTATATGCTGTAGAATTCGCAAGAAATTGTAATTTCCTGTAATACACATATGGCGTATGTTTGGAAGATCCAGATCCAGATGGAAGCTTTTTTTGCCTCTTAGACTCCCTAAGATAATTGTCCCGAATGCTTTTCCATTTTTTCATAAGTGTACCACCTGAAAATAAACAATAACCATTTTTATTTTGACAGATACTTGGCCACAGGCTGCTCTTTCGCTGATTTGCATTACGGATACCGTCTTGGAAAATCGACAATTATAAAGATAGTGGAACAAGTTTGTAAAGTACTATGGAGCAAATTGAAGTTTACATCTATGCCTGAAATGACAACAGAAAAGTGGAAAGATGTAGAAGAAGGTTTTAAGAAATACGCTAACTTCCCAAATTGTATTGGTGCGATTGACGGGAAACATATTGAGCTAATACAACCAGAACATACAGGGTCGCTTTTTTAAAATTATAAAACATACTTCTCATCAGTCTTACTAGCAGTTCGTGATGCAAATTATTGTTTTGTATACGTTGATGTCGGATCCTATGGCAATTTTTTAAACGATTGTGAATAATAAGTTAAACATTCCTAACCCCAAGCCTATATCAAATATCGATAGAACTCCATTGCCTCATGTGTTCGTCGGCGATGAAGCATTCGGAATTATGTCGAATGTGATGCGGCCGTATGGAGGAACACAACTCACACACACAAAAAAAGTTTTCAATTACAGATTATCGAGAGCATGGTGCTATATTGAATGTACTTTCGGAATAATGAGCAATAAATGGCGAATGTTTCATAGACCGATAGATGTAAACATAGATTTCGCGGAGAATATCATCAAAGCTTGCACAGTACTACATAATTACGTTCGAATGCGCGATGGTTACAGATATGAAGATACACTTTATGTTTCACCTCTACAATCTATACATTTAGAAAATTTACCACAAGGCAGCTTATGTGCTAGAACAGCAAGAGAAAAATTTGCCAATTATTTTGTGAAGGAGGGAAAATTACAGTGGCAAAACAACATGATAAAATTATAGAAAACATCAATAAATAATTATACTCACCCAACAGTTTTTTCTTTTCCAAATTGTCTTCACAGTCACTAAAAATTTCAACTATTTCCTCCCAATTACATTTTTTTAATATTTTATTTTTATAATCTGGACCTTGCATGTCCCATATAGCTGGACGCTTTTGGATTTCGTCGATAAATAAATCTGTATCGAAGTGTTCGATCTCCATGATATACGTGCACCCTACACGAAAGCGCGCGATCAAATGTACAGCAAAATGGCGGTGCATGTATCTACAAGCGCGCAGCTGACGCCCGCGCAACGCGCTTTCCAACGAAATTCTGAGAGCGCGCGTCCAACGCGCGCTTGATTAGAAGCGCACGCTTACATGTGTACACCTCAATAGGGACTTATGGATCTCAAAACGCGCGTAAGTAAATCGCTCGTTTCAAAGCGCCCAATGTGTACCCGCTCTTATTATGATAATGAAAACGTGTGCCGAGTTTGTGATATGTGATACAAGATTTATACAAGTGTGAGAAGAATTTATAAAATATGAATAATTTTCGATCATAAGATACTAAAGCCTAATTTTAATGCTTAATTAATCTACTTTAAATAATTTAAAAAAATACATTTTTCACGTGGTAAAGCCGTGCTGCAGTTCTGGGGGTTTGTCTATACTAGAGAAACGTCATAAAAAGGCTATATATCCCATCTCTGGGCTGTGGCTCCCCAGTGCCAGCTCCTTCCACTTGACCGCATCCAGCGCAGAGCCGCTCGAATCGTCGAAAACCGAGTGCTTTCCGATCGGCTCGATTCACTGGCGCTGGGAAGAGATGTTGCATCTCTTTGCATTTTCTTTCGCATCTACCACGGCGAGTGCTCTGAGGAATTGTTCGGATTAATCCCAGCCGCCAAATTTCATGAACGCATTACGCGGCAAAACTCTCGATACCATCCAAACCATTTGGATGCTGGGCGGTCCACCACTGTACGTTCACTAGGAGTTTTCCTCCGCATACGACCTGTCTAAAGTATAGTTTACCACCGGTGGTTTTCCCGGATTGATACGACTTAGGGGCGGCAACGCACCTGAAATTCCCTTGGTGTTGCAGTTGATCATGGGCGGCGATAGTCACTTAACATCAGGTGAGCCACATGCTCGTTTGCACCTCTCCTATAAAAAGTTAAGTATAAAACAATCACATTCTTGACCTTGAGCTTTCTCTATGGTCAGTAGTGCAAGACCATATATCATGGATGTGAAACGTTGTCCTGCAAATGAGTAGGCAGCACGCGTTGGCTGTACACTTTTGTTTACAGTATGTGCGGAAAAAGTTTTGTAAAAATCTATAGTAAGAACGAACGATCGAATACGTTCTTTAGCAGAAAGCTTATTAAAACGAGTAGGGACTTTTTGGAATAATAAAATAACCAACATAGAGAATGTAATGGGCTCGAGCCCTTATATATATATATATAGTACAATATTCGTACGCTATATTACAGTCTGCTTCGGGCAGCAACTGGATAAGTTTTGAAATTGGTCTTTAAAGAAATATATATGTATAGTCGTATATTGGTCGTTTATAGTTTTACGTGGAAGAGGTATGCTGCAGCTGTATTGTTGCAGCACAAATGGGTCGGCTAAACCGGGGAAGACCCAGCTCTCACAGAATAACAGCGTAAAATAGCAGCTTAATGCTACTATTTTATGCTGTATTTCGTATTTTGAGTATAGAAAACCGGAGACCCTTTTTACTGGAAACGAGGCATTCCATCTAAGTCCTCAGGGGTGGCAACGCATCTGCATTTTAATTCTTAATTGAAGATAAATGTAGATGTCTATAGGCCACAGCATCCACTTACCATCAAGTGGACTGTGTGCTCGTTTGTCATCCTTATTCTATAAAAAATATGTAATATACATATATATTTTTAATAAACCTTAATAACCATGTTAGCATATCTATCATCATCATTAAAGTCTATCTAAGCCTCCCTCATAGATTGTCTCATAGCGGGGATTTCCCATAGTTGGCACGCTTGGCAGGCGGGTTGGCAACCGCCGATTTTATTATTATAAGTTTTATCACAAAAAAACTCGTGTCCATCCCCTGTATAAGTTTTCCTCTGTCGACTCTTACGACACCCCCATTAAAGTAAATCATTTACTGCTACAATTTAATTCCTATTATTAATTGGTTACAGGTACACACGGCAAAAAATAATACGGGTCATAAGTTACGTAACAATGGACTGAACCGTTGTAGGGAATCAAAGTGATAACGATCCAGTAAGTTAGCCGTCTGGATCAGTCGACCAATGCTAGTGCGTGTGGTGGATGGACTATGGCTCGACACCGGCCGACCGCGAGGCACTTCCACAATCAGCCCGAGCTGCAGCGGGGAGCCAGTTCCGGCCTCATGCTGAGGTGGATTATGTACATGTGGCTGGCTGGCTGCATTCCGTTGGGAAACACAGTGAAGCAAGATGGTATGTACAATTTTTATTTGCATTTACAAGAAAGAAAAAAACTACAAGTTATATCACTTTAATTTTAAATTGATTTTGTACCAAGAAATGATTAAATTTAAAAAGCCGCCTTTTCAAATTATAATATATTAAAAATACTTATACCTATTTGATCCAGAACTCTGGAATCCCTTCCACTTTCTATTACCCTAAAACTCTCTATCTATATTCTCTTACTATGTATATTTTATTATTATTTAAAATTTAATAATTATATTTGTAATTAGTTATATAATGATCCTAATTTACTGATTTATATTCGACACTGATTTTTCTCGGTATTACTATGGACGCGAAGCTTCAACGGGGTTCCTATATATCTAAATTATAAGGCAGACTCAGTTCTGCAGTGTAAGCTGTAAGAAAGATGAGAAGTCTCACCAGTGTTGAGACAGCTAGATTAGTATTAGTTTTTTTAGTTAAATTCATAGCGTAATGTCTTATGGAATCTTGTTATGGTGTAATGAGACTATCATTGAAGTCTTATTTGTTTTGTTAAAGAGAGCCGTACGGGCGATTTGTAACTTAAATTGTAAAGAGTCCCTAAGAGAAAAATTTAAGGAAATAATCATATTAACTTTGGCATCGCAATATATTTATGAAAATGTAATGTATGTACATAAAAACATAAATAGCTTTCATAAGAATAAAGATGTTCATACTTTTAACACTAGGAATAAACATAAGCATAAGAATTCGTAAATCATTTATGACGCAATGTATACGCTTTTACAACAAAGTCCAAAAAAATTTACAAAATTTGTCATTAAACAAGTTTAAGTGTTTCATTAAAGAAAAATTCTACAAACATGATTATTATAATATTAAAGAATACATAAATGAAAATAACCCAAGGGAATGAGTAAGTATTCTGTGCCACCATGGTGGTTCTATAAAACTTCATTTAAAAATTGTACAAAATAAATTATTGCAAAGTGAAAAATACTTATGAAAAAAGTCACCTGGGTTTCTTGCTGACTATTCCATGGGCAGTGGTTTTTTTAAACTAGTGGTAAATGACTTTCAATAAGTATTATGCAATAATCTATAATAAACAAAAAATCATTCAAATCACTCTTTAGCTTTTAATTGAACATTTTTGCATAGCATGAGCCTAATTATAATATATAATGTAATTTCGCTGCTGTAACACCAGTATACCTACCCACATTGCGCAAATAAAGAATTAATTAAATTGAAGAAGAGCAATTTTACCCCTATAAGGCCATCTATGGGGGAGGCCTATGTTCAGCAGTGGACTTTAATAGTGTAACAGTAATTTCAACCCTTCTCATGCCAATCGTGTCAAAGGAGATATCTTGGTAAAAGGCCCATAGTCTCCGATAAATAATAATTTCCGATAGATATTAAGTATTTGGTCCTGCTACGGGAATCATCGTCAAAGGTGCAAGACGTCTAGTACTGCGCTGGTCGAGACGTGGCCATCGTCAGACACTACGGTTTCTTGAAGAGACTGATGAATAATTTGTAAATATTACATCTGAATTTCCCTATTACTAAAATTGCATTTTTACGAATTATGGTAGCTGAAAGCGTAAAATAATTGCATCCGACTAGAACCAATTTTGAGCAACTTGTTAATGAAGGTTATACTCACAAGCGTTGTACTAGCTACTTATTTAATCTTTATTGAACTGAGAAGCGCCGGTGGAAACTCAATTTTCAACAAATAAAACATGTTTATGGTTAGTTGAGTCTTAGCGCTTTCGGAAGTTAAATATTTCCACCCACATTTCAATCTCAATAAAGTCTAGTGCAGCTTCGAGCTAAGAAATAAAAGTCTAGCCCGAAACGAAATAGCGTTTAAAGATTCCGCATAGTGCAATATACCACGACTAGGATGTATATTTATGTTCATCGTTTAATACTAAACTAGAGGGAAAAGTAAATTTGAACAATATGTTCGTGCTGTTTTCTCATCCTAAAGCTTAGACGTAAGTACCTGTGTATTAAAATGCTTTGGCGTCAGTTTGGCCTAGGCATTCTTTGTGTTGAGATTTTTCAAGAGTTACTTTTGCATCAGGTTGTTTTTGCTTAGCTTTCCATTTAACATGTGATGACGGCGTAATCGAATCAAGGATCCATATTGTCCCTTAGGTCTCGTAAGAAAGTTTCAGCCTATATACGTTCCACTGTTGGGCAAAGGTTCCTCTCATTTCTGAGAGAGTTTTAGGGCAAGGAAATGCCCGCCACGCTGCCCCAATGGGGGTTGGCGAATTTCACAAGCCTTCGCAATATTTTTTTCTTATTTCTCAGTCATGCAAGTTTCCTTGCGATGTTTTCCTTCACCGCTGAGCACGTGGTAAATCAGCACTTAAAATTGCAATTAGCAATTTCATTAGTGTCGCGGCAGGGATCGAACCCGAGTTGCTCGCGTACTGTGAAATTTACAGTGAGTGCTAAGCATCTGACCTACCACGGCTTCGAAGTGTCATAAGTGACTGTGGGAAATGCCAAAAACATCTTAAGACTTTCTATAGATGGCAAATCGTCTCGCTTACGCCGGGCGCTAAAATTACCAGTTCGGGTTAATTAATCGGGTCTCTTATAATAGAATCGAAGAAAATATCTTATATTGTGGTATCGTAGTGAGCATACTTTCACACATTTCTTACGAATCCGATCGTGCATGTAAGAATGTTGTCACATATGGGCTAGCAATACCATTTAGCAGCGTTGAACTCAGTGAAAAGATGTACCAAGCGGCTTATTGGTGACTTTGTTTTCTTTGAAACCCATTTGTCAGCCTTGAGCGCATACATTGAGCAGTCAGCCTCTCGGTACTCTATAGATCGAAGAGTGTGCGTAGGAATCATTCCTCCCTACGGGTAGGTCACCAGTAACTTGTTATCAAAATTCCTCGCAATCGAACCAAACGCTTTGCATCGCCTTTCTTGATTTGTACAGTAAAAGAGTAGTATAATTTAAAGAAAGAGAGAATAAATGTATTTTTTACTTCAAATACCTTAATAACAAAATCGTAGTATCTCCTGCAAAGGAAGCAATTAAGGTTAAGGTTCTCATTGGATTACAGCAACGAAAAACCTACCTATTCAGCATAAAGCTACAGCAATAAAAGTTTCCGCAGCGCTGCTGTCATGTCGGAGGCATATAAGACGACTCGCTAGCAATTTATTTGTCTTTCCGTCCGAATACTATCTACACTTCTTCAAGGCAACAGTGAAAAGGCTTTTACTGTGCTTACCTTAGCACCAATTGGATTGGTAAGTCAAGTCAAGCATTAACTTAAAATAAGTTAATAATTACGCCGCACACAAACATTTTTGTAAACTTATAAAAAAATTCTACTTGTAGCTGCACTTTACTGAATTTTAAACAAAGACTATTATAAACTACTTTAATAAATATCGATAGGAAACTCTGATACAGTGTGATGAAAATATTTTAAAGAATGTTATAAATTTATATTGTTAACGTGCTTTTGCATAAGTTAAAATACAATGTATAAATTTTACGTAAACCTTTGGAATAACCATCACGAGTCAGAAACTAATACCGGAGAAATTACCAGATCAACGAATTATGAATAAAATTTTATTTTATTTTTTAATATAAAAAGCAATTTTTTAATATTTACAAACGCACTTACTATTCACTTGGTGGTATTCGGCTACTAGTTCCGCCTACCTACAACCAACTTCATGCAAAAGAGACTACACATGCGTTGTCACTATCTTATGAAAGCCTGAAATTATATTGGATCTCTTTAATATTCAGACCCGAAGACATCAGTGCACGCACAGCTGCTTGGCAGCAGAAACAAACAGAGGGCAGTATATCCAGACTGACCCCTGGCTGTCTGGCTTAGGCTTCGTCATAAGTCCTAGGAGGATCTAGTTAAATAAACTAGTTAATGAAACGCTATATACGTTGGGAATCTGATTAAATTTATGGAAGTATACGAATCACGCTCATGTAATAGTCGGAACGTTAAAATCAAAATTTAATTAAAAGCGAGAGAAGTAAATTAATCAATTAATATCTAATGTAATGGAAAATTTTGAGTAATGCTTAGGTTAGGAACGTTTTATTCAGAAATTTCAATTTGTACAGGAACGGGAAGCAGGTGATCTTCAATGATTGATTTATTGAACGTTTGTTGGTTATATTTAAGTCGTCTTATTGCTAACAGTGTGTATCAGGTAATAAATAAAATATAAAACAGACAGATCTTATAACTAATTGCACGACGTGCTGTGATTGGTTGCTAACAATGACGAGCTCTGATTCGTAGCTAAAAGTTTGGTGTTCCGGTGCGTCGCTAGGCGGCGTTAGAAGTCGCGCCAACATGCCGGCCGCCTTGGAAGCTCCAGCTTCCAATGATGTATCTACGTTGCCGCTTGATTGGAGATACCGCAGGCTGCATTCATGTTGTCGTCCTCTGCTGATGATACAGGCAGAGGGCAGATTTTCGAGAACGCTCGTTGTACAGGACCCGTAGCAGTTTGGATGGTGGCGACACGCGACACGCCGTCTTTTCCGGGGAAAATATGGGTAACTCTGCCCATACGCCATTTAAGGGGTGGTAAATTGTCCTCCTTAATAACGACAAGCGTGTTTAATGCTATGTCTTCACTGTTCGCCTTCCACTTCGTTCTTGTCTGAAGTTCAGCAACATACTCTTGTGACCAGCGTTTCCAGAAGTGCTGTTTTATTTGTTCCACTCTTTGAAACCGTTTCAAGCTGTGAGTCCGTGCTTCGGTGAGGTCTCTGCAGGCTGGTGCAGTGAGTGGCCGGCCGATGAGGAAATGAGCTGGGCTTAGTGGACGAAGATCATGTGGATCTGAGGACATAGGACTTATAGGACGGGAGTTTAGGACTGCTTCGATCTGTGCCAACACAGTGCTGAACTCCTCATATGTCAAGTTAGCGGTACCCACGACACGCTTAAGGTGGAACTTACATGATTTTACTCCTGCTTCCCACAATCCCCCAAAATGAGGAGCATAAGGGGGGAATAAATTTAAATTCATTATTGTCAGTTGATAATCTATCAATTATTTGCTTTGAATTTCGCTCTAACATTTTGTTAATCTCTTTCATGGCTCCAATGAAAGTTCTACCGTTATCTGAGAAAATTTGAGCTGGTTTACCTCGTCGTGAGATAAATCTTTTAAGTGCTAATATAAATTCTTGAGCAGCTAACGTACTGACAAGTTCTAGATGAATGGCCCGGGTAACAAAACAAACGAATATGCAAATATAGCCCTTTTCCAATTTAGCTCCCCTTCCTTTGCGATTCAGTACGTTTATGGGACCCGCATAATCCACTCCACATCGAATGAATGGGAAACCAGGTTCTATTCGTTCAGACGGAAGGTTGCCCATGATTGGTGTTAGGGTTTTACCTTACATTCGAGTGCAGCGAACACATTGGTGGACAACCTTTCTAGCTAGGTTTCTACCCCCTAACGGCCACCAATTCTCACGCACGGTGGCCAATAGCAGCTGGGGACCAGCATAAAGAAGCTCTTTGTGTTGATGTTGAAACAACAATTGTGTGAAGTTGAGTTTACTTGATAAAAGTATCGGGTGCTTCTTGTCGTAATGAAAGTCAGGCGAGTTACTAAGACGGCCACCTACTCTAATTATATCCCTTTCATCTAGAAATATATTAAGCCTAGAAATCGAACCTGAAGTTTTTAAAGGTAAGTTATGTTTTAACTTATCATATTCCATCGGAAACGATTCGCGTTGAGCAAGACGCGCTAACGACTGTAAGGAGTCATTCAATTCGTCTACTGATAACGGCCCCTGTGTACGATCTTTCTTTGGTGTGCGTAAGTTATGTATGTATCGCAACAGGTAAGCGCCGGCGCGCACGATACGCTGATAAGAACGAAACCTTTCAAAATTAATAATTTTATTCTTTGTTACATCACAAACCATAACCGTTGTCGTTTGTGATTTTAGTTCTGGTAAGTCGGAGTGTGTAGTCGAAGATTGCTGTGACCATGCCGACTCAGAATTTTTTAAGAACTCAGGTCCGCTCCACCACAGATTACTGTCAATGAGTACATCAAGACTAAGACCCCGCGAGACCAGATCCGCTGGGTTATTTTTGGTTCCTACATGTAACCATAACGCATTACTTGTTATTTCATTAATCTCCACTATCCTATTTTGAACGAATGTTTTTAACGAATGTGGTGACGTACGTAGCCATCCAAGGACAATAGTTGAATCTGTCCAAAAGTAAATTTTGTGGAAATTAACACGTAATGACTCGATAATTTTCCTATATAATCGTGCGCCTATTAAAGCCCCGCACAGTTCTATTCGGGGTATGCTGACTGGTTTAATTGGTGCAACTTTACTCTTTGCACACAATAATCTAACAGTCACCGATGAGTCATCAGAGTAGGTGCGAACATATACGCATGCACCATACGCACTCTGCGACGTGAATACGTGTAATTCTATAAACTGTGTGTGTGCTCTCATAACATGACGCGGAATACGTAGGTTATGCAAATATTGAAGTGTGTCAATAAATTTTTCCCAGGATAAAGCAACATCACTGGGAACGGGATCATCCCAATTTATCTTGCACAACCACATTTTTTTGCATCAATATTTTAGCTACTACGACAGCCGGTGTTAAAATTCCTAGAGGATCGTATATTTGTGCGATTATCGACAACATTGTACGTTTATTTAGTAAATTCGGTCTAACTACTCGTGTGGTAAAATGAAGTTCATCACTTTTATTATACCAACCCACTCCTAAAGTCTTAGTTTGGGAATGTTCTCCTAATGACAAGTCTTTAGATATGTCGTGGTCACTGATATCAACGTTAAACAACCACTTACGCAACGGTAAACAAGCCGAGTTTAAAGTATTTCGTAACTTCTCACAGGTATCGAGTAAGCTATTTAAATTATTGTCACCTAGGATGACGTCATCAACGAAAAAATCCTCTCGGATTACTCTCGCAACCTGCTGATCCTTACATTCCAGCGCAAGCTGACGTAAGCATCTCATACTAAGGTATGGCGCAGACGCAGTGCCATACGTCACGGTGTTTAGGCGATATACACGTATTGGGTCCGACGGAAGTTTACGCCATAATATCAATTGTAAATCTCGTTTATCTGGTTGTACAAGAAAATTCCGAAACATTTTCTCAACGTCCGCACAACCCACGTATTTATATTGCCTAAAGCGTAATAAAATGCTAAAAATGTCATTCTGAAGTGGTGGACCAATATGTTGAATATCGTTCAACGACTTACCGGACGACGTCGCTGCGCTTGCATCGAAAACAGTGCGCAGTTTAGTCGTACTGCTATTTTCATTAATAACGCCGTGATGCGGCAAAGAATAGTGGGGTGACTCATAAGTTTCAACGCAACTCATATGACCGAGCCTTTCATATTCCCCCATAAAATCTACGTATTTTTCCCTAAATTGTGGCGAACGAGCGAATTTTCGTTCTAACGACAACAAACGTTTTTCAGCCGCTGTGTAACTGTCTCCGAGCACATCAGCTGATTCCTTTAAAGGAATGCGTACGGAAAACCTACCATCTTCCATACGTTTTGTCGTTTTGACAAACATGTCTTCGCACGCACGTTCGTCAGCACTAAGGATGTTTTTATTAACGTTATTGTTTATCTCTTCGAGTTCCCAAAATAATTTCAACTGTGTGTCAATTGTTTGGGAGAAATTACATTGCACACTCTTAACGGGAAGTGGGTTATTACGTAAAGGTCCCGACATTATCCAACCCAATTTTGTATTTTGTAAATAAGGTCCTTTATTCAACTTAATTTTGCCATCACACAATAATTCCCAGAACTTATCCGCGCCTATCAGTATATCGATGTCTGACGGTGAGTGAAAGTTCGGATCCGCAAGTTGAATATTATCAGGTAAACTCATATTATTTACATCGACACTAAATGTGGGTAATTGATTTGTAATGCACGGCAACACTAAACAATCAATGTTCATACAAAACGAATTTAACCTTGAACGTAATTTTATTTTACAAATGTGGGTGGACTGCGAAATTATTTGACCTACCCCAGCAACGTGATAAGTGGACTGTATTAACGGTGCATTTAATGTTTCACATAACGATTTCTTTATGAAACAATGTTGACTACCATTATCTAGCAGAATGCGTACAGTGTGATATTTGTTATTATAATCTGCTATGTCCACTAACGCTGTGGACAGCAAAACGTTGGGTAATAACGTATATTCCTGATTACTGTTTTGCGATTCTGAATGGTTAGCCGTAACGTGTAATGATGACGAGACAGTGGAGACGTTAGCGGTGACCGGCTGTGCTGATGCACTCGACCCGCTCACCTGTGATGCGCCGTCTACCTGCCCATCAATGTGAAGCAAACTGTTGTGCCTTTTATCACACAACCTACATGGCCCAAACTTGCATTCGTCAAGTGGGTGGGTTGCGCGTAAACAATTGATGCACAGCTGATGCGTTTTAACTATCTTATTCCTTTCTTGGATAGACGAATTAAGAAACTTTGAACAGGAATAAATCGCGTGATTACCATGACACATCACACACACGCGGCTTTGTTTTAGTTTCGTATTACCCTTATTGTTATTGTTAGTAACGTTCGTAGCAACATGAGTATGTGTATATTGTTTCTTAGAGCGCGTTTGTTCGCCGCCTTTGTTCTCGTGGGATTTGTTATGGTTGACTTTTATCATTTCTAAAACGTCGGCGCGGTCTTTAAGAAATTTAAGTAAGTCATCCAGTTTCAAAGCTGACCTTGATTCAATTAACGAACTAGCTGTACCTTGAAAGTCTTCCCATTCGCGTTCAGTGGCCTGATCTAATTTGGAAACGACCATGTATATGATTAAAGTGTCCCATGAATCTGTTGGTTCAACTAACGTTTTACACTAACGTTTTAACTAACGTTTAACGTTTGGCACGCAAATTTCTCAAAACAATATCTATTAAGTTCCTAATCTGGGAAGCGGACTCTTTATTTAACGATGGAATTTTAAATAATGCCTTCACATGATTATGAACCAATAGTCGCGGATTATTAAATCTATTCTCTAATAGCTCCCATGCGTGATAGTAGTTGTGAGCCGTAAATTCTAATGCACCTATGACGTGTGCCGCGGTACCGGACAATGACGATTTTAAATAATGAAATTTTTGAACAGGACCTAAATCATCGCGATCATGAATCATACTAACGTAAGAATTTTTAAACTCTAGCCAGCAATCGTATGAACCGTCAAAGGAAGGTATTTTAATATCGGGTAACTTTATGCCTATCAGCTTACATGTTGAAACACTAGACTTGTCAGCTACTTCCTTTCTCAATAAAAGTTTTGCAGAAGCTACAGCACAATAAAATTGATTTTCGAAACGATCTCTCTCTTCCAGCTGTTTTACAAGATCGAGATCTTCCGCTACCTCTTCTTCAATTTTAGTCTGTATTTCACTATACATCTCTATCAAACTCGAAGTACTCTCGACACGTAAATTTAATTCTAATGACTGTTGTTCAGTCAAGGGTAAAGTGAACTTTTTAACATAATTTTCAAACATAGTTAATCGACCTTTTAAAACTCCTCTTTTCTTAATTAAATCTGGCAATTTAGGCTCACTCATGTTGGGAAATTAAGGAAATCAAGAGTACTTACAGTTGCCAATTTGTAGATGCGTGCGAACCAAGGTGGGTGCCGTTGCGCAGGTAGGTACCGCCACTTGAGCACTGGAAATGGAATATCAGCACGAAATCAACACCTATCGAAGGATGAGATGGGGTAACGGACGAGAAGTTCAAACCTGCCACTCCTGTCTGTCGATGCCTTAACGTTGCAGCTCTTCGCTCGATACGTGAATCTCCTCTTCGTATTTTGATGCGACGAATCTTCGGAGATTTCAAGCTTGAACTCCTTATTCGGCTCGATAGGACCACTTTATGTACAGGAACGGGAGGCAGGTGCTCTTCAATGAATTGATTTATTGAACGTTTGTTGGTTATATTTAAGTCGTCTTATTGCTAACAGTGTGTATCAGGTAATCAATAAAATATAAAACAGACAGATCTTATAACTAATTGCACGACGTGCTGTGATTGGTTGCTAACAATGACGAGCTCTGATTCGTAGCTAAAAGTTTGGTGTTCCGGTGCGTCGCTAGGCGGCGTTAGAAGTCGCGCCAACACAATTTAAGCTATTCCATCTATTTAATATTTGGGATACTTTAAATTCCTTTCAGATAGTCACTACGCACAAATGTTAAATTAATCATGTCTACAGAAATAACCCCGGCTCGAGCTTTGAAATGGTCGCAAACATAAAACGGTTTAAGAGCTATTTAACATTTATTTGACAGCGTCTCAGTTAAAGCGGCAGATCAACCTGTGGTTTAAATGAGACTTTAAGCCGTGTAAGGTTTAAACGGCATTTTGTCAAAATACTTTACTAAGTTACTTCATATAATTTATTACAAAGGCATTGTGTACTTATAATTATCTATTATAAATCATGCGTTACTTTACGGCTACTCGTGTTATATTAAAACTTTATTTGCATAAAAATAAAGTCGTACTCTCCCTGCGTTTCAGTTTCATAGGTATATATTATTCCATATAATATTAAAAGACCGTGTTAATTTATTATAAACAGTGCAAGGAAATTTGCGTATTATTATAATTAAAACTATTAAAATATATTAAATATAATGCAATTCGTATTAACTAATTAGCGTATGGTGGCGCCATTTTTACCTGGAGGTGTTTATGGAAAATGCAGAAAAATTTTCTGTTGCCGATAGATGGCGCTAAAACTGCGACTTTGGACAACTCATCAAATTAATACGCACATACAATTATTCGATGCATTGTTGCTTTCGATTCGATGCGATGTTGTGTTTTTATAGTAAAGTCAATCCTTAGTATTACGTTTATGGTGTAACTGCAAAACTTAGTCACTCAATATTATACGTTTCGTAAGAAACAAAAACAAAAAACATGTGTGCAGTTTACATGCGGTAGAAGTGAAACTTTAAGAGAATTAGACGAATGCAGAGCATGAGGAATAGGATAATTATACAGTATATTTATTGTGTACCAAGTTTAAAAATTTACATATTATACATTATACATTTGCCGACGATATAGTCCTTATGGCAGAATCGCTGGAGGATCTTAGCACTATGCTCAATGACCTCAATAGTGCCTCCCAACGGATAGGTCTTAAGATGAACATGGACAAAACAAAGATCATGTTCAATGTCCATGTCACACCTATGCCGGTAGTTGTTGGGAGCACTATGCTCGAAGTTGTTGACGAATACGTTTACCTGGGACAAATAGTCCGACTAGGTAAGTCCAACTTCGACCGAGAGGTCAATCGACGGATTCAACTCGGCTGGGCAGCGTTCGGGAAATTACGGCATATCTTTTCGTCAGGTATACCTCAATCTCTAAAAACTAGATTGTACAACCAGTGCGTGTTGCCAGTGATGACTTACGGATCTGAGACGTGGTCCTTCACTGCTGGCCGTATGAGGACGCTTAAGGTCGCTCAGCGAACTATGGAGAGGGCTATGCTCGGAGTTTCTCTGCGTGATAGACTCAGAAATGAGGATATCCGCAGTAAAACCAGAGTGACCGACATAGCCCAACGGATTAGTAAGCTGAAGTGGCAATGGGCCGGCCATATAGCTCGAAGAACCGATAACCGATGGGGAAGAAAGGTTCTCGAGTGGCAGCCTCGTACCGGTAGGCGTAGTGTAGGGCGACCCCCCACTAGATGGAGTGACGACCTGGTAAGACATGCAGGAAATCGATGGATGCAGGTGGCTCAGGACCGTGCTTTGTGGCATTACTTGGGGGAGGCCTATGTTCAGCAGTGGACTTGTGAAGGGCTGTAATGATGATGATGATGACAGACTACATATTATACAGTTACCAATTTCATCATCGTAAGTACTTAAATATTTTCTGATCAACAAATTTCGTTCTTAATCTTTGCATATAGATCACATGCATAATCTACATCATACATAAATAAATAGTAAACACTGTTTTCTTTCTAATTTTTTGCAGACTAAATTCTAGATATATGTGTGTCTCCTTTAAGTGTCGCTTTTTCATTTCATCGAATTTCAAATCAATTCTAGAGAAGTTTTCATTTAAAAAAAAAACACTTTTGAAACTGTGAATGTATTAAAAAAGATAGTTACTGAAATCACTAGTTTTTAAAACCAGTGACTTCTTCTAGGCAAATCCTTCCTTTAACGGGACAGACCTATAATAATAACAATAATAATGTTGATTTCAGATATACATATCCATACACATTTGTAAGTAATTTACGGAAACTATGTTAGTATATAAATTATGTAAATATAATAATAATATAATAAGAACAATCAGTTAAGAAATTTGAATGTCCCACCCACATGCATTAGGATCCAGTGCCTCTGAATGGGACAGTCAAGCCCATCTTGATATATCCTCAAGACACTATTCGAGCTCTTCCGCATTCTACATAACATTGACGCAGTTCGCTTTCTTAAGATGCCATAAAAATCATCAACACCTGTTTCAGCAAACATGCTTGAAGCACTACAGTGTCTAGGAGGGCCTATTAGTATCCTGAAGACATTATTATATTGAATTCTAAGCACATTATAGGTCCTCTGCGTGTAGTCACACCACAGGCTGCAGTTGTAAAATGTTTGACAATATGCCTTGAAGAGGGTAATTTTTACGTCATTTGTACACCTAGCGAATCTGCGGGAAAGCATATTGCATCGAACCGCCAACGCGCGTTACTTTCTCTCTATATCATTGTTGTCTGTCGGATATTCGTTAACATTGTATCTCAAATATTTAAATTGACAAACTGTACTTAATGGCACACCAATGAGCTTTACTGGCGGCAAAATCAAGGGCTTCTTACTGTTAACAAGAAACACCACCAATTCACTTTTCTTGTTGTTGTAGAGTAGTAGAGTCAGCAACGTATGTTTCAGACATAGATTCTTACACGTGGTAGAGCCATGCTGCAGTTATATAGTAGTATAGTTGTAGTACGAATGGGTCAGCTCGACCGGGAAAACCACGCTCTAACAGAATACCAGCGTAAAATAGTAGGTTAATGCTGCTGTGTTTCGTATGGTGAGTGTAGAGAACCGAAGACCCTTTTTACTGGCAACGATCTTCGTCCTCACGGGTGACAACGCATCTGCATTTTGATTTGTAATCGGGGATATATGTAGATGTCTATGGGCCACAGCAACCACTTACCATCAGGTGAACTGTGTGCTAGTTTGTCACCCTATCCTATAAAAAAAGATAACAGTAAAATCATCTCCAGTAACTATTTGTTGTATGAATTATTATAATTATATATCATACATTATATTATGTATAATTTTTGTTCTGTGTTTTGATGTTTTTTCGGTTTCTCTTTATCCATGCCCCGTGACCACAGAATAAGATCTAGCAACCAAAAGTTAAAATATTCATTTCGAAACTGAACCCTATATTTTGTTGATGAGGAGCGGTATTACACTGCTAGAGTATCGGCTCAGCAATCACCAAAATTCTGCTTTATTTGATAAATATCAAACATAATATCTTTTTAGGTGACGACACGATAATGCAGTGACTAAACCCTTAGTTACGGCGAGACCGTGGCTTGGAATCTAGCACGGATCAAGTGTATTATGGTCTACAAGTAATTGTACCGGATTTGCATGTTGTCCACGTGCAAATTATGTAAGCAAAATGATACACTAAAAAATAAAAAGCGGTCTAGGTGCGACCGGAAAGGTCCACACGACTAACTTCCCAGTGGAAAGAATAAAAAATATTTATCATATGTTTCAATATTTTATACAATTTTTCATTTGGCACAAGAAACGACTTGACTGATTTTACTCAAAATTTAATGATGTCTAAGTTACATAATTAAGCGGTAAATGAAACTGGTCCCATGTCAATATCACTCTTTGTTCTCGAGATACACGACGCGAAAATTGAATCCGAACATACATACATACGTACATGTGCACACACGGACATCCTCTTAAAAACCATACTATTCGACTCTAAAGACCTTGAAACGTGGAGATATGTTAAAAGTTTCCAATTTGCAAAATCGGACCCATTACAATAACTTCCCACTGGAAAGTTAAAAATATATTTCTAAGTGCATAGGTGCACCCAGAAAAGGTCTATAAACGCTGAAATTAAAAAAAAAACTGACAAAAACTTGTATTTTGCAAATAATGTGTAATTTTCATAGCGACTTACTCGTTGGTCTTGTGATTGTAAGCGCGACTGCTGATTTGTAGTCCCGGGCTTAAATTCTGGGTTGGGCCAAACTCAGTTCATCGATTTTTCGGTCAAGAAGTTTTCGGAAGCAATCCGAACTCAGGATGTTGCGGTGTTTAAACCTCGTACTTCGGAAACCTCGTAAAGCAATTGGACATGCGTCTCATATCTCGACGGTCGTGTCGGAGTAGCGTTCCATCGAACTATGAGAGTGAGGGAATAGAGAGAACATTTGCGCATGCGTACACTATCGGACACTATTAATAATCCTCCCATCCATCCTGCGACTAGTCTTCATTAAGTCTAGCCGCTGTAGCCAAAATCCAGATTGGAGGACATTAATATACTCATACATAGATAAAGTATTATATGTCAGTGATAATAAAGTGGTATATTATACGTCGCGCAGTAAGCATTAAAAAGCTCGCAATTCACATGCAATATGCTGCATGTGAATTGCGAGCTTTTTAATGGTATATCTTTTTAATAGAATTTTAAACTTGTTTTAACAGTGATGACGCGGAAACGTGATTCCAACGTGACTCTTGTAAAATTTTCGAAAATCACGCAACAAACACTCTTTAACGTTCCAATTACATTGAAAACATATCAGACGCTGTCCGAGCGTATTCGACAAAAGCCCTTTTTATTCCGTCGATAGTGAAGTGCAGTAAAGCCGCTCACAATCAGACAATCACGGGGAGGCTGTAAATTCTCTCGTTAGTTGTAAACACGTCATCCGTTCCTGCCGCCGTTGCCCATCAAACTGAAGTATTGTTGCTGAAATTTATGAACAGAGTCACCGTTCTATTAGCTAAATACTCGTATACTCCATCGTTTATATATACAGTACCCGGTTGACCGACAAAATAGATTTCTTACATATTTTTTTTTACTTTAAAATCATTTTAAAACAAAACTATGAGTGTTAAAGGATAAAGTGATAAGAACTTTTTACATGAAATTACTAGATATTCAATTCTTATTGTAACGATGTTTAGCATATCGCACATGGTTTTTGAGATAGTCATATAAAACCGAATTTAATTTGGTTTTTCAAAAGGTGTCCAAAAAACACTATTATACATATGCAAGTTTTATAAAGTTTCCAGTGGATGGAGTCTGTAAGCGAATGAAACGTTTATTTAAATTTTAGCTAATAATACCAATTAAATAAAGTACCCGGTTGACCGAGCTTTGCTCGGTATTTTTCGCTCGGTTTTTTTTTAATTCGTGTGTTTTGGAAATTATATTTAGATACAAATAACATACTGATGAAATACGAATAATATTTTTTGATCTTAGCGACATAATAGAAAAAATTGAACTGGTTATTTGAATAAAAAATCATGAGTGCAATTAGTTAATTTAAATTGTCGTGTTGTTAAAAATACTAAAAAAAGGGCTCGAAAAAACAGATTTTCTCAAAAAAGAAAGGAACTTGAAAAAAAAATTAAAAAAGTCGGTCGGTCTGGGCTCGAACCATGGTATTACGATTTTGTGACCGCCTAATATACCAATTAAGCTATTTGTATTCATTAACAAACTGTCAAAATTTACCTTCTTATTCTAACGATATTGTAGCAGTTTTTCATTGCCTAAAAACACGGACAAAAAAGACATTTTATAAAAATAAATCCTAGCTAGATCGATTTATTGCCCCCGAAACTCCCTGCACACAAAATTTTATGAAAATCGTTGGAGCCGTTTCCGAGATTCCGATTATATATATATACAAGAATTGCTCGTTTAAAGGTATAGGATACTCCATCGTTTATACATACATACATAATCGTATAGTTGCGGTATAAGAATATCCACTATCCGTTCCATAGAATGGATAGAAACTGAAACAAAAGATTATTAAGAGCATTATCCAGATAACAACTCAAAATTTAAAAAAAATACTGTAAGTACCAATCTACCTGCCAAGCGTAGAAACTATGGCTATGAGGCTATCTGTAGGAGGGCATTTGTTCACCAGAAGACTTAGATAGGTTTAGAAAAGAATACCCATCTTAAAGCTACAGCACATACATATGTCCAATACCTGCACAGTTTTCTCCTAATCATAGATTTATGTAAATGTTTATAAACCGCAGCATCCACTGGTGTCACGTGGACGGTGTGCTTGTTTGTCGTCCTTATTTATGTTTAAGAACAAACCTCAGCATTGATATTCTTTGCTGATTAAGTTATTGAATAACTAGATAATACAGCCATTTTAGTTTTATCGCGTAGCTAATACTAATGGATTTTTACAATTTTAATATAGTAATTTTTGCAAATTAACACCTATCTGCTTTAGATTAGCATCTCGATACAATGCGGCGAAAATGGATGGATATACACTGATCCGTAGATTTTAATTCCAACAACTACTGGTATAAAACTAGCGATATGCCCCGGCGTTGCACGGGGGATTGCTGTATCTCGACAACAGCGCCAACTATCAGGTTTAACCGAGTTTTTAAACCATCCAGGGATACGCATAAAGTTCATTATAATCGGTCGAGACATTTTCGACCTTTTCACTTATTCAGTCTTTACAGGCCATTACAGGTCATCATATGAAAGTCTACAGCTGAATAGCCTTACCCATATATTACCATATACCATAGAATACTATAATACATACATAATAGAACGGGGGAGTGGGCGGAGCCCGCGTAGCCACTAAAATGTCACTAACACGTCAATTCACACGTATAAATATCAACACGAGATGTGTTATGACGTTACAATCGTTTTCAAATTTCGCATGCAAATTATTTAAAAAATGCCAAATTGAATCCTATTTAGAAATAAATATGTGTTAAAATTTAAGCGATATTTTTATTGATGATCTTGAACATTAATCAAAAGTCTAAAATGTGTAAATTTATTCAGTCCGTCAACACAGCGAATCGAGTTTGGCGACGCCAATCCTCGTACAAAATAAATTTGACAGCCATATTATAGTATTCTATGCCATATACCATATATTATTATAGGAAAGTTAGGATATTTGCCACAGTTAGGTACCTACTTCGCCTCTCACGACATCCACGGTACACGAGGTAGTTTATTTTATACGACTACGCCGCAAACCTTTTATTTGATTCAAATACTTTCTTAGAAAATAAATAGGGATAGCGAGAAAGTATTGCACATGAACTACATGAAATTTCCCTCTGAAAATAAGTAGATTACGGAAAAAACAGCCTACGGCTACGTACTTAAACCGTAACATTTTTCCCAGCCGACGTTGGAAATCAGGCCGTGATCGCCAACCGTAACGGGTGGGGTTCCGCAGACACAATAGTTCCAAAAAAAAAAAACACGGCTCTATTGTTTCGCCCTTCGCCCCTCCGACAGCAATTAATGTTATATTTTACCTTTATACGTCGCTCTAATACAGTTGTAACGAGTGACGTCCCCACCTGCCTCCGGGCGGTACCCCAAAATTGAGATCGGATATTGTTATAAAAAGTTAAAATTTATTATTCATTCAGCGAACACCTGTCCGAAAAGTTGGAGCTTAATAGTCGACACAAACATTTATGCGTTATTACGCCTGGGATAACGCGATTCTTTCATTTAACTTTGCTGGAATTTTGACCTTTTATTATTTTTTGTTGGTTATTTTTACAGCCGTAAGTGTTTTAATAAAAAGAAACGTTTTTAAAATGCCATTGTTATGCAATATATTTTTAATTATAAACATGCTCATTATAGGAAGTCGTTACTGTCATCCTATCCTATACCTTTAAACGAGCAATTCTTGTATATATATAATCGGAATCTCGGAAACCGTTCCAACGATTTTCATAAAATTTAGTGCCCAGGGAGTTTCGGGGCAATAAATCGATCTAGCTAGGATTAATTTTTAGAAAATGTCGTTTCGTCCGTGTATATATAAGAAGGTAGATTTTGACACTGTGTTAATGATCGTAATAACTCAAGTGGATATCGGGCGGTCGCGAAATCGTTATGCCTTGGTTCGCGTCCTGTCTTCGGTCCGACTTTTTTTTCTTTTTTTTCAAGTTCCCTTTTGCGAGAAAATCTATTATTTCGAGTCCCTTCTTTTAGTATTTTTTTAAAAATACGAAATTTCAAATTAAACTGATTGCACTCATGATTTTTATTCAAATAACCAGTTCAGTTTTTTCTATTATGTCAATAAGATCAAAAAATATTATTTATGTTTCATCAGTAATCAGTATGATAGTAAATATAATTTCAAAACACACGGTATCCAAAAAAGAATACCGAGGAAAGATCGGCCATCCAGGTACTAGATTATTTATTATGGCAATAAATATATAATAACTTACTAACATATATTCTTAATTTATGAATGTGTATATCTAGCTTCGCTTAGTGTACCTTGTCGGCAACATGCTTGCAAACGGGTGTGTAAAGTCAACAAAAGAACTCGAGGGTGAAGGGTTAAAATTGCAACTTCGCCAACGTAACTCTAGTACAAATAGAACTACTAGGCTCGGGTGTCAAAGACAAAATTATAAATATAATATTTTTATTTTAAAAACTATAACCTATAACTGTCCACTGAAAAGAATAGGCCCCCTCCGTACATTACCTCAATGGGGTAATATTTACCATACTTGCCAAGGGGGGGGTGGTGTTAATTGCAGTTTTTTTTTAATTGGTAGGAAGACGCTGTTGCCCATCTCCCTCCGTTTCTTTCACTTCGTCACGTCCACGGGACACTACACGGTTAACTCTTTGCATTTGACAATAATATTTTTTACCGCTGTATATAAATTTGACCCAAACGTCGTGTAGTGGCTGGATTCCCACCACCACATATTGCCCCGTATGTCGTGGGATGCGACAGAGGGAAATTGTAACAGTTGATGAGTAGCAGCATCTTTCTGTTAATGAAGTTACATCGCGAGATCGCGTTTTATGTTGTTAATTGTAAACATGATTGTAAGCTATTATTTGAAAAAAAAAAATGTCCCGCTGGGTTTCTTGCTGGTTCTTCCCAGGACTTTTTTGCGAACCAGTGGTAAATGAAAAAATTGACTTTCAATAAGTATTGTTTATAATCTACATTGAATAAAAAAGTTTCTGTTTCTGTTTCTGTTACAGCCTATATACGTCCCACTGATGGGCACAGGCCTCCCCTCATTTCTGAGAGGGTTTTAGGGCAAGGAAGTGTCCGCCGCGCTGCCCCAATGCGTGTTAGCGAACTTCACATGTCTTCGAAATATTTTTTTGTTTTAATTCTCAGACATGATTTCCTCGCGATGTTTTCCTTCACCGCCGAGCACGTCGTAAATCGGCACTTAAAATTGCAATTAACAATTTCATTGGTACCGGCGGGGATCGAACCCAGTTTGCGCGCGAACTGTGAAATTTACATCGAGAGCTAACCATCTGAGCTACCACGGCTTCCTGATAATAACTCAAAATAATAAAACCACTGCGGCTTGCAATCCGCTCGCCAGGCGTGCCAACTATGGCGAAATCCCTCCCATGAGGCATTCTATGGGCGAGGCCTGTGTTCAGCAATGAACTTCAATAGGCTTTAATGGATGGATGGGTTGATATGTATCCATGTATACATGAATGTAATGGAATTTCGTTACTTAGTTTTCATCCACTTCCAGACGTCTGTAAAATCTGAAATTTTGCTGACAAACTTACGATAATACAATCATTTCATGACTATTGCCTAGCGTTCTGTAGATCTAGCTTTACATTATATTTCATTATGCAAGCGTGTTATTTTAATTTTCTGAAATCATAATATTATTTATCTCCAAATTGCTTGCTCACCACAGGAAACACTGAAGCTTTACTTTATGCTGCTATTACCTATACTTTAAGTTTAGTCATCCGTGCGCAAGTGGTCATTCCCCGGTCGAGCCGACTAACTCAAGCTGCAGCCATAATACGTAATAAAGCTACCCGACGAGGTCAAAATAACCAATTTTCCTCGATACAAAGAAACATTAGCCGCAAACGTAAATTTTTTTTACATCGGTTAACATGCTTAAATCCCTTTTCCTTTTTGTGGCTTTATTCTATTCTTTTTATTTATATCGTACAACATATATTATTACGTTATTTTCTATTAAGTTCCCGTAACAAATAATTGAAAATTTTTTAAGTATCTTAGTAAATCGTAATTTAAGTGTAATTATACATTTGGTTGAGGCGCCTAATGTATTGCCACTGTAATTGCATCACACACTGTTACGAACACGAAGTATTTTATAGTAGAGACTGGCTGTTTGTTTTTACATACATATGTAATTTATGTATGTAAAATACTTCCACAATATATATATATATATATATATATAAAATATATATATATATATATATATAACAGATATTCATATTGCTTTAATTTTTTACCGAAAAAACAATGTTTCATAGATTATTGTCATAGAACTTTTGTCATTTTAATAGAATTCCATTGATACCTCTGCTATAGAAATCCTGAGGACGGGTATCGATGAGTCTTTAACGAAAAATTTTAATTGATTTGAGGGTATTTTTTCAAAGTAACAAGTTTTTAAAGAATTGGCAAGAGTTTCCAATCGAAGCTCCTGTCGTTTTGAATTAACCCGTACTGAACTATATGGAACACAACTCTCGGTTGTCAATTATTGACAGTTTATTCTGCAATTATAGTTGATCCAAATCTCAAGAAGCTATTATCAATATTCTAACAAGTGAATTAATGCTCTATTTAAATTATTTTTACAAAATTAATATACAAAATAATTATGTCCTCCAGATCGAATTTCAGGCGGTCAGTCTCAACGTGTACACTAGTGTCCAAGTGTACGCACACAGGTGTACTCTCTATTCCCTCACTCTCATAGTCCGATGGGATGGTGAACCGACACGACCGGAGAGAGATCAGGCGCAGGAACAACGGCTTTACGTGCTTTCCGAGGTACGGGGGTGAGACACCGCCAACTACCTGACTCCGGGCAGATTCTGAATAAACATAGAAACTTAGAAATAGCTGATATTTTTTCACCCGACCTCGGATTCGAACCCGGGACCCCACGATCTGCAGCCACACTACTGCAACCGCTAGACCAACCAGGCAGTCTACCAATATGTCTTCATTGGTAGACTGCCTGGTTGGTCTATATACAAAATATTACAAAATATATATACAAAATATTGAGTTCATATATACAAAATATTGAGTGTACGAAATGATATACATGATAACTTTAACAAATATCTTAGCATTTTATAAAATGTTTGAGGACAACTTACTAAGAAGCAATATCGCTAATCGAAAAGCTTTAGAGGTATATTTTAAAAGAATTTTTTTTAGAAAAAGATTGAGAGCTATATTTTTTAAGATAATACTCCAAGAATAAACTTCCCACTTCACAACTTTACAGACGTCTACCTCCTGTTGAAATACTAACTGAAAACTAGCAAGTCTAGTCCCTGAGCCCCATGTGAGGATAGACGATGGACAATGAATACTAATCAAAGTAGGATACGTACATTCGTTCAACATCGCTTAAAAAGAATGTTCACGAAGTGACCATACAGATAGGGGTCTTTTAATTGAACTTTTTCTCTTTGTACGGTTCTGAGATTGGAATAGAATTCTGCTTCCGATATTTCGTGAGCAATCAGAAAAGGGAGTCAGAAAAAGGATCTTCTATATTGTAGTTGTCGTATTTTAGTTATCTTGGATCAAATCATGTTTATGTGTTTTATCTTACTTACATATTTAAACCTAAAATAATACCATAATATATCGACATAAGAAACATAATGTCTTATTTTAAGAATTCTTTCCTGAGTATAATTTTAACTTATTTTTTTATTTCCAGACATTTTGGTGCTTTACAGTATCAATAGTAACAGGGAAAGGGAATTGATATCGTGTTAACTTTTGCTTTTAAATATAAAATACCTTTATTATAATATTGATTAGTGCCTATCAATAGTGCCTCCCAACGGATAGGTCTTAAGATGAACATGGACAAAACAAAGATCATGTTTAATGTCCATGTCACACCTATGCCGGTAGTTGTTGGGAGCACTATGCTCGAAGTTGTTGACGAGTATGTTTACCTGGGACAAATAGTCCGACTAGGTAAGTCCAACTTCGACCGAGAGGTCAATCGACGGATTCAACTCGGCTGGGCAGCGTTCGGGAAATTACGACAGATCTGCTCGTCAGGTATACCTCAATCTCTGAAAACTAAAGTGTACAACCAGTGCGTGTTGCCAGTGATGACTTACGGATCTGCGACGTGGTCCTTCACTGCTGGCCGTATGAGGACGCTCAAGGTCAGCTCAGCGAGCTATGGAGAGTGCTATGCTCGGAGTTTCCCTGCGTGATAGACTCAGAAATGAGGATATTCGCAGTAAAACCAGAGTGACCGACATAGCCCAACGGATTAGTAAGCTGAAGTGGCAATGGGCCGGCCATATAGCTCGAAGAACCGATAACCGATTGGGAAGAAAGATTCTCGAGTGGCAGCCTAGTACCGGTAGGCGTAGTGTAGGGCGACCCCACACTAGATGGAGTGACGACCTGGTAAGACATGCAGGAAGTCGATGGATGCATGTGGCTCAGGACCGTGCTTTGTGGCATTACTTGGGGGAGGCCTATGTTCAGCAGTGGACTTGTGAAGGGCTGTAATGATGATGATGATGATGATAATATTGATTAAAATATTAAAAGCAATCAAAAATTAATATTTCATAATTATGAATAATGAATGTGAACCGCTGAAAAGGAACCCATCCAAATTGGCTCTCACTATTCATAAGGTATCCTCGAATCTACCGACCGCATTTACGGAAACCGTATAGGCGGTCACTGATCAGGTGGTGATCCTCAAGTTACCTCATGAGCTGGCAGTTTACAATAAACTCCATTATTTTGGAAAACAAGGAGGTGATGGCAATAGGCCTGTAGTTGAACGGGTTTGAGTGGTCACCTTTTTTAGGGATTGGGTGGACCAAAGCTGTCTTCCAGTAATATGGGACTACGCCTTGGGAGTAGGAGTACCGGAAAGGACGAGTTAAAACCGGTGCCAACTCTGGAGCACACATCTTCAGCACAATGGGAGGGATCCCATCAGGCCCACTCAACTTACTGACATCCAGGGATTAGAGTGCTTAGGGAACCGAGCGCTGTGTAAACCGCACATCCGGCATGGAGCACTCACACCGCGGCATGGTCTGCGGTGTATTTCCCCCGTCGTTCCATTTTTACTGGACACGAGGCATTCCATCTCAAGTCCTCAGGGGTGACAACGCATCTGCGTGTTTGATTCTTAATCAAGGACAAATGTAGATGTCTATGTGACAAGACAGTCCAATGACAAGTTTAACAAGTGGACTGTGTGCTCGTTTGTCACCCTTATTCTATAAAAAAAAGGTTCTACTACTTTATTTGTTGATCTGAGAAAAATATTAACGTACATCCGTCCATAACATCCATATTAGTATATAAAAGTACACTGCTAAACACGCCTAGAGTGCCTCATCTGTTACAGATTTCCTCCGTCGCCTCTTACGACACCTACGGAACGCTATGGGGAAGTAGATATTCTTACACTGCCACCGCACTGTTAATAATAACACATTTGTTTATAACAGAAAACATGAAATTATTTGTTACTCGTTATATAAAAGCGTGTCCAGTGGCAAGAAAATTTCAGACATAAAAAAAACATTTATTGTAATCAATAACTTCTGGTCCAGTACTTAACAAAGTAATGTTATAATTGTTTTATATTTTCCACAAAGAGCCTTAGGTAACGACGGTTTCCATCATTTTCATTGATTCGTAGCTAGCGTCTAGACATTTTAATCGTTACTTTTCATATTTTAATACACTTTGAGTTTATTACTTGGCACTCTTGCCTGTAAAACTTGATCACGTAATCCTTCTACAGACAATGGATATTATAAATTGTCATTTATTGACGTATTTAAATATTCAAGTTATTTTTTTACTTATAATTAAAGATAAAAGAATAAGAATAGAAGGGGAGTTCATTGAGCAAGTGAATGAGGTCGCGTATTTGGGTGTGTATTAAGCAGTGACGGAAGATATGATAAGAATATAGAATGACGAGTGAATGCAGGAAATAGAGTGAATGGGACCCTACACTCTATAATGAAGAACCAGAGTGTGTCAAAAAAGGCACGTATGGTAATTCATAATGCTTGTTAATCCTTACTTTAATCTATGGTAGTGAAAGTTGGTGTGAAAGGTATGGCAGAAAAAGCACGAAAGTAGAATAAATGCATATGCTGGGGTAAAAAATTGCTTGATAAGAGAAAAATTTGGTGTCCAAGATGATCTCGTGATAAGGATTAAGAAAGGAATCCTTCGGTGGTTTGGTCATGTAGAAAGAATGAACGAGGGAAGAGTGACAAAGCAAATTTATATTGCAGATGTGAACGGCAGAGTCGGGAAAAGACGCCCTCGAAGAAGGTTTATCGACCAAATTGGTGATATTTTGAAAATGGGCCACATTAGGAGTACCCTTAAACGACGAGCAATTTACATGTAGATATATGGATGTAAAGGAGGCGAGATGGATGTAAGAGGTATGCCAGGATCGTGCCAAATGGAAGTTTGTAGTCTCTGTATACCCCACTGGGTGACAGGCGTGAGTGTTTATAATAATTATAATTAAAACTTTAAATTTTTATAGAATAAATGGCGACAAATGAGCACACGGGCCACCTGATGAGTGTATGTACCCATAGACATCTACATCTATTCTCAATTAGAAATAAAAAGCAGATGCGTTGTTCCCGGTTGAGCTGACTTATTTGGCACAGTCTGAGTCCTTTCTCCTCGCCTCTGCTTCACAACACTCTTACAGCTTTACTGATCGCTATATCATTTAATCGCACTTGGAATAGAGATTGAAAGAATAGAATGAATATAAAAATAATTTCTCTCCAATATGGGACGGACACATGACCAACGCTTTCTGTAACATGCATATATAAAGAAAAATAAGACTTATGGATAAGTGTCACATTTCTCTTTATGGCAACTCATCATAATCAATAAGCAACGAAATTTTACACCAAGAGGCAAAAACCAAAACTAAGAAACTTAGCTTATTTTATTATGATTTTTTATTAGTTAAAAGTTACCCGTCATAAAAACTATAACCTGGCTAAATATAAAAGTGAAGTAATTAAACTAACTACTCTGTTCGTACCATTGTACTTTTTAATTACTTAATGTTTTATTTCATCTTATAAAAAGTCCTTATTCTGGTAACTAAAATTAATATTCTAATGAACACAAATATAAACACCAACGGATTATAGCCGAGGGCCAGACATTTAAAGAAATAGCAACATAAATTTTAAGTAATTAGTTTATTTAACAAAAGGGATTCTATTTGTACTTTGTTAAGTTGACAATTGCTACCAGGTAAATATTTATTTCGTTGTTAAGAGTTCTTCGCATGTCACCTCCGTTCGACACAATATACATCATTGGTTCGACACTAGTATTCTTCTCGCAGACGAAATGCTGGTCTGTGCAAAATGGTGTGGAATGGGAAATGGTGTATTTAAAAAAAAGGTAACTGCCACACTAGTGTGGAGGTAACGTTTTTTAAAGAAAAAAAAGAACAAGACATGGGACAGAGAATAACATGGGTTTCTCCTTATTTTAGGAGTATTTGGCGTAATCGTAATGCTTGGCGGATGAATTTATTGATCGCAATACTAGACGTCTCACACTTTTGACGTTACCACCCGTTGCTAGTCTAGATGTTTTATGACTGGAGTTAACGAGATAGTACCACCCATCGTCTATCTGGAGCCATAAGATCTCAATAGAATATCGCACAGAGTCGCCTGTAATAACACCCATGGTATATCAAATGGGTTGATAGGTTAGTAACACTGCCACTGTTATTTATTTATTTTATTTTTATAGAATAAGGATGAAGAACGAGCACACAGTCCACCTGATGGTAAGTGGTTGCTGCGGCCCATAGACATCTAAATCTATCCTCGATTACAAATCAAAATGCAGATGCGTTGCCACCCCTTAGGACTATGATGGAATGTATCGTTTCTAGTGAAAAGGATCTCCGGTTCTCTACTCTTACCATACGAAACACAGCAGCAATAAGCTGCTATTTTACGCTGGTATTATGTAAGAGCGTGATCTTTCCCCGGTCGACTTTATTTACAAATCTTTGTTCAAAATTAAATTAAAAATAAACTTACTTTAGGAACCAGTTGAATTGAATCACCGCGTCAACTAACCTAATTACGAAGTGTACCTCTGTAGCGACCCAGCCATTAATGTTCTAAGCTTAGTAGATGAAGTGGAAAGAAACATTTACACTAATGTTTTCAACTGTTGATGTTTTTGTTTTTAAGTAATGTAGAAAGTCTTTCTGGAATTATTTTTACAAAGTGACAAGGGAATTAACAGTCGACCCCCAACAGCGATGGTAAGTAGTTACTGACCGTGAACACTTGCACTTGCAACCGACTTTAAATAAAGAAGGTTACATATACGTTGTCTGTTGTCACTTCAGATTAGAACACAGCAGTGCACCAATTGCTGTGTGTTCGCAGGAATAGATAAGCATAAGGGATTTGTACAGGAATGGAGTCTTGTAACCTATAGGAATATTAAAGTTGGTAAGAATTACTTCACCCATATCCACTCAATGAAATAAAATGTCTCTTACCTTTTTCGATCGCATCCAGCGCAAAGCAGTTCGAATCGTCGGCGACTGAGCTCTTTCTAGCATAAGAGCCAGTGGGCGGCAAACTTATAGTATTTCAATAAGCTTCACATTTTTTTCAGAGAATCCCCTATACCTGAGGTACATGAAATGGGGACTCTTAAGTTTAACCAGCGGTCGATATAGTTCAAGTGTTAAAGCTGTAAAAAATTGACCAAAAGAAACGTGATAGCAATAAGTCTGCCGCTTTGACATCTTGAAATATTCAATAAAAGTTACCGAAAAATAACATTGGCAGACATCTATGATAGTCTCAAGGTCATGGCAGATAGCTTTAAAAGTACAAATTTTTATTAATAATTTACGTTATTTCAATAAAGCTGCAATTTATATATATTGTTGATAATATTATTTGACATGTATAATTTTAATGGCAGACATATACATATTGTGGTCCTATTATCCGGGCAGACAACAAACTTTTGGGTCGTCCATAAGCGCGTAGGTACCATTTGTAATTTGAATGTACAATTTGTAATTTGCGTTCTCCAAGGAACTGTTTAAAGAAATTAATATTCTTACTTTTAATAACAAGTACTCTATTAAAAATATTATGCATTAAATATTTGGCATACGACATTCATGTTTACGTACACATGAATGTCGTATGCCAAAAAAATGACTCCTATAAAACATAAATCCTATAAAACAGCTCTGTTGTCTGAAATAAAGGAAATCATTGTAAGGGTTGTATTTTATATGGAAAATAAATATGTAATAAATTCAATAACGGATACAAAATCCCTAGGTCGCTATGCGTTAGAATTCTGGTCGTGATTTTATATTCGATATACCGATAATCTAGTTATGGCATGCGAACTGGACTGCATCCCTGGAGACAATTTCGTCTACGCGGTCCGCTGTTGGGAGAATTTCAAAGAACCATTCAATAATATTACGTTCAAGTAAAGGTTTGCGTTCGTAGAAATTTATGATTTATTACGTGTTGCTGATATTTTTGTGGTACAATACCTGAAAAAGTTTGATAAATTAAAGTTCCTATTTTAAAACTAGGTAGGTATCTAATTCAAGTCAATGATATATTTCAGATTACGAACATATCTAAACTGCCACCATAATATTCATCACAGAATTTAAAACATCATTTACGAATTAAATCGATAGCATTATCATCATCATCATTGTCATTCATATTCTAAAGGTACTGTATCCGCACAGTATCTCTTTTTACCATAACACTTCTGACTAGATGCTAGTTCTTTTCTATCCCAAAGGATAAGTTAGACACAGGAAACGTAGTTGACGTTCTTGGCACTACACTTTGCGAATCATAACACAATAATTTAAGTTTTTAATGTGATTTTAAGTAATATATAGTGATAAAAAGTCTTATGATTTTTTATACTTCCGCAAATACTAAACTCATTGTTTAAGGATATATTTCAATTTATTTTTCAATTTCACCGTTTTGAGTACTTCCCAGCACCATGGTCACGGGACCAAGGCTAGTCGCCTGTGACAAAAATATGTAACTGCAAATCACTCCAAACGTTGCAAATCAACATTAAGTTAATTACAGGCAATAAAGTCGATAATTTATTCACGTTCACAATAATGTTAGCAGTTTTCTAGATTCTTTATGCAAGAAGCTTTGTTCTCAATTCCTTTGAAAGAAAAAAGTTGAAAGTAACAATTTCAAAAACAGCTCATTTTGACAAACGAGCGGCACGACGTAACGACGTAACAATCTTTTTACCGAGATATTCCCCTTTAACATTGAATCTCTTACTTCGCAACTACACGTAACCATTGCGTTGTTTCCACAGTCACGTACTACGCCCTCCGCTTCCTTGTAATCAAACTAAACCCGTTTTACTTTTTCCCTCAAAGATCGATAACAAAGTTTGCATTCGCAATAATGCTGTGATGCAGCGAGGAAGTCCACGATTGTTTCTCGCCGCTTTAAAGAACTTCGTTTCCGTTAAGCTAGATGTTCTTTTGTGTTATTCATAACTTAATAAGAACTTGGAATATTGGTTTTTATACAACGCTGTTCTTTCACATACAGTACATTAATATGCAAAACCCATACAGTAATCTTTTTGGCTTGTCAGTAGTTAACATTTATTCTTTATGTTTAAGGTGTTTACAGAGTTATGAACAAACGTTCTATAAGCTAAAGTATATTGCTACTTACAAAAAGGTGTTCCAATAACTTAATTGTGAATCATCCAATTTCTTTTTTATAGGACAGGGTGACAAACGAGCACACAGTCCACCTGATGGTAAGTGGTTGCTGCGGCCCATACACATCTACATCTATCCTCGATTACAAATCAAAATGCAGATGCGTTGTCACCCGTGAGGACTAAGATGGAATGCCTCGTTTCCAGTAAAAATGGTATCCGGTTCTCTACACAAACAATACGAAACACAGCAGCATTAAGCTACTATTTGACGCTGGTATTCTGTGAGATCGTAGTCCTTCCCCGGTCGAGCCAACCCATTAGTGTTATAACTATACTACTAATATAACTGCAGAATGTATGTAAAGTGTAAAACATATAAAAATAAATAAAAATAAAATTGAATAAGATATTACTGTTAAGTTTTAATTACGCATATATAATGGTTTTGGCCTTTTGTTCTTTATTAATTATTATACACGAATGTAATTTTTATAAACATTAGGGTACAGCAGATAAAAAATGAGTTCCAATAATTTAAATTCAAAACCTTTAAATTGAATGAGATATATATGAATGAGATATATAGATATATAATATGTTGCAATAGTGGTGGTGGTGTTGTAAGAATATTCACTACCCCATATCGTCCCGTGGGTGACTTAAAAGGTGACGGAGATTTTATGGTCTCTGATAGATTATCTAACGTACGATCCTTTGCCGGTTTGGATATCGTCGTCGTAAAAATCCTGAATCTCCTAAAATATTACAACTTGTGAAAACTACTAATATGATATAGGGCAGGGCGGCACTTTTTTCTACTTTTAAACACTAATGCGATTTATTGAGGTAGTTTCTTTTATGTATTAATAATTAAAAAACTCACAAATATTCTAGATGGAGCGACGTCCTGGAAAGATATGCAGGAAGTCAATGGACGCAGATGGCTCAGGACCGTGCTTTGGCATTTCTTGGGGGAGACTTATGTTCAGCAGTGAACTTTCGAAGGGCTGTAATGATGATGATGAAATATTTATTTTCATTAATATTTATTTGAAACTAATTTCTATGATCCCATATCACAGGTTCTTCTTGTATAAAGTTCTATAAAAATAGTAGATTACTCCAATCCATCACGGTAAGTACAATAGGTATTTTATTATTATTTTTATTTTGTAAGAAAAATAAAGTTAAGATTTCAGAAAAATAAAGTTCAAAACCTAACTCACCTAGTACGATCCCATAAATTCTATAGCTGTATCTAGTGGAGATCATACGGAAAATTTTACATCATTCCGTTGTTTCTATAACGTTTGTCTCTCTATCTATCTATAGAGATATATAATCTACATTTAATTTACCATAAAAATGTATGCTGTGCAATTCATAAAAAACTTACAATCATTATTAATTAAGGATAATCACCAAAAGTACCGCTATCGAGTAATAAAGAAAACTTCCAGACATTCGTTGTCTACTTATTCATATACTATCGTCGGTTAAATGCGAAACTCGAAAGGCGTTAGGCACTCGGAAGGCTATCCCCACGGGGCCCATACCTCGATATTATCCGTCGAAACTCGCAACAGCACGCCAGCGCCCTCTGTCACACTCACATTGTCCCTAAAGCTCGGTACGGGACATGTTATCAAATTAGAGACGGCGTGTTTCTTCGCTCTTCAATTTATTGAATGCTATATGATTAAATTTATTTAAGGGGTTTACACTTGTTAGACTATCATCGGTTTTAGATATACAACTGGCTGAAACAATTGTGTTACTCGATGTTTTTTCTTAAATTTAAAAACAAAACGACATCATATAAAACATCCGGCTTCTTTTTGCCTGGGTGTTCGTCTAAGGTACCAACTTCTTTTCTCTTTCTGGTAACCAAGCTGCACATACCGTTGCTGTGTTCAGGTTTATAATTAGAAATCAAATATAATTACCTATGCGACTCTATCTCAGTTTTCTACAAAGCATCTGTGCTCTTTTTGTTTAAAATTATGTAGTCTATGGGCCATATCTGCCTACCATCGAGTGGACTGTCAGCACACTTGCTTTTCTAATATTAAAGTATATTTTTCTGAATACCTATTTATGACATAATAAAATATAATGATGATAAAAATGATTTCTTATATTTACGCAAACACTGCATTGTATAAAACTACTTTTACGGTTTTTATCGCGTTTTATTGTACTCATACTTAATTCAAAACTTTTCGGGTGCTTTCCAGCACCCATGGTCACGGGAGACTTAGGTGATTGACGTCCCGATGTCAAAGTTAACCCGGAGTGCCTCCAGCTTTTGAACTATTACTTTTGGTCCGATCTACGCAGAATGAAATCACTGTGTCTTGAAGTATTGCAGCAGTATGCTTAGGTTTAGTTTTAATTTTATCAATTTATTTTGGATTCATTTATTAGTTTGGATTTCAAGCAGGCAGTAGTTAACCAACCCAGCCTCCTTCTGCGTTGAAATTAGGATGTTTTTAATATCAATAGCCTCACGTGTAATCCTTGGCAGGAATCAATGTTCTTTCGCTAGGAGTCTATCAAATCTGATATAATGGAGGAGGCCGTCTAGGATATGATCACAAAGTGCAGATTTGCCGGAGCATTGGCGTTTCACGTCAGCTATATGTTTCACGCTGGTTTTTATAGATTTTTTGTAAAAGTGAGATTACGTACCGCTTACAGAGAGAAACTAAAATAGATGATGGACAGCATCATCTTCCTGATAACAACTACAAAAACACTATGGTATGGTAAAAACACCCGCCGAGCGTGGCAACTGTGGCAAAATATATGAGGCGTATTAAGCGAGATTCCCTTGTTCAATTGTGAACCTTTATGGTCTGTCACTGAACTGATTATAATGGTAGAGTCACGCTGCAGCTATATTACGGTTGTATTACGAATGGGTAGGCTCGACCGGGGAAGGACCACGCTTTCACAGATTACCAGCATAAAACAGCAGTTTTAATACTGCTATGTATCGTATGGTGAGTGTAAAGATCCAGAGTGTAGATATCCCTTGTTAGTGGAAACTTGGCATTCTATCTTAGTCCTCAGGGGTGACAACGCATCTGCGTTTTGATTCTTAATCAAAGATCAATATATATGTCTATGGGCTACAGCATCCACTTACCATCAGGTGGACTGTTTGCTCGTTTGTCACCTTATTCTATAAAAAAAAACTTATTGGACCCCGCCTGCAATACCTCATAACGTTTCTTAATTTTTTAGTAAAAATCTATTTAATGTTTTAACAATGAAATCGCTCCAAAATACAAAACCGTTAATGTCTCTAAAATTATATTGAGATGGTGGAATAGGAATAGATATTAGTTACATCCCTACACAGATAAACAGTCACAAGTAAGCACCATTAACGTCCCCCCGAAAACTTCGGCCCCACAAAAACCAAGTTGCACCTGACAACGGTAATTGATAAACAGCGTCATTAATCACAGCGTAGCGCCCTATAAATTGACTCGCTTTACTTTGGCTAGTCTACGCTCTGTACGCGATTATATTTGCTTAGAATGCTCGTAAATATACCTATAATATTGAGCTTTGGTGGCTCAGGAGCTAACCGTTCGCTGTACATTTTACAGTACGTGAGCAACCCGGGTTCCACACCCGCCGACACCAATAAAATTTGTAATTGTTTATCACATTGCAGACATTAGTGTGGAAGAAAAAATTTTTGAAAAAGCTTGCTTGCTCTTAAAAATTAAAAAAAAACAGTAAGAAAAAAAACAGTGCCTCTTTCTGTATTCTTTTAACAGTAGGAGACTTTTTTTAATGAATTATTTTATGCAGTAGCGCAGTAAGAGAAAGAACATCCGATATAAGACAATACTACAGCTATGTATATTAATGATACAGTTGTAGCACGAATTGGTCGGCTCGACCGGGGAAGGACTACGCTCTCACAGAATTCAAGCGTAAAATAGCAACTTAACCACAGAATAAATAATAGTACTACGTAGCTTAACGCTGATGTGTTTCGTATGGTGGGTGTAGAGAACCGGAGACCCTTTTTACCGGAAAGGAGGCATTCCATTTTATTCCTCACGGATGACAACGCATCCACATTTTGATTCGTAATCGAGGATAGATGCAGATGTCTATGGACCGCAGTAAGCACTTACCATTAGGTGGACTGTGTGCTCGTTTGTCACCCTTATCCTATAAAAAGATCAAAAAAGCCTTCAATATAATAATATATACATATAACTCGAAGGCGAATAAAATGATAGTACATAGCGCCGACTAAAATAAGGTTTTGTATACACCATCAAAGACAACTTCTATAGACTCTATCTTTTGTTAATTCAGTTTGAATTTTATGGTACAATCTTCAATTAATCATTCCCTTAGGAAAGGCTTTGTGGAAGTAAATAAATATTGTTTATTGACGTTTGGCTAATGAACTAATGATATTCGAATTGAAGACGGGGATGTACATTTTAGGTCCCTATGACCTTTTCAGCACCATTAAATAAAAAAATACGTGTGGCACTCGGTGACTGCCGCGGTAAAGCGATTACATAGCATTTTTTTATCAACTTATGCAATTATAATTATTTATTTATTTTATTTATGCAGTTAAGTCTTTGATATTAAATCAAGTTACACTTTTTAAGCGTGGTGACCGATAAGAAAACAATTTTTTTTCTCTTATTGAATAAATGAGAAGTTAATATTGTTTAAAATATTTTTAATATCTTACAATACATGTAGGTTATTCAGGAATTTTTATCATTGAGTTAGCAGCTAGTGTACACGCATACGTCTAGTCGCACGCACACAAACACCGTGCCGAAGTCTGCCGAGTGCCGAAGTCTGCCGAACTGAAACGACGTTAGACGATGCACGGCTTTCAACGCCACACCTCCGTGCCCGTCGGAGTGGGGAGCGTGAGGTTTTTTTCGTTACGGAATTCCTGGATTGGGTCCCCGCGCTCAAGGCCCGCGATAGAAGCTATGCAATAGCTTAATAATAATATTGAAAATAGAACAATATATTTCTACACTGGATAATACTAAATGACTGTGTAATAAAAGAGTTAAGTAGCATCATAGTTACTTAACTATTTTGTTATAGAATAGGGACCAACGATTGACTATCGCTGACGAGTGACTATAGCCGCCCATGAACAACTGCAACATCAGGAGAATTGCAGATGCACGCGTACCTTACAAAGCTTAAGGAAAACGCTAATTTTTAATAAATCTAATCTGAGCTGTGAAGGCTCTGCTGAGAAATAACGCGTGCCATCTAAGAATAAAATATCAAAAGACTGAAAGTGTTTAAATATGGACAACTCATTTATATTCGGCTCCGTGGCGCAGTGGCTTAGCAACGAGTTACAGCGCTAAGGGCCGCGGGTTTGAATCCCGCACGGAAGAAGTATTTGTATGGCCTACAAGTAATTGTTCCGGGTCTGGATGTTTGTCCTTGTGAAAATTATGTTTGTAAACTGCCCTCATGATACAGGAGAAAATCCTAGTGTGGAGGTAACGTTAAAAAAAAGAATAAAAATAAAAAGAATATTCTACCTTTTAGATACAAGTGGTACAGTTAAAAATTTTGTACTACCGACTTTTAAAAGGAGGGCCGGCAAGGGGAAAAAATGGCTTCTGGCGCGACGACAGCGCCGCCACATATAAATAAAATGCGAACATCTTCAATGTATTCCAAAGTCTATTAAATACGCATTATTAAGGATACCTCAAAAATACTGATGAGATTTTTATTAAATTTATATGGACCACATGAGAAGCATCAGCTTTCAAACAAGAAAAGTAACACACATAATATAAAACATACAATCGAATTGAGTACTTCCTCTTTTTTTTTTGAAGTCGGCGAAAAAATTAAATGTAATCTATAATAGATTGCCTCATAGAGAAGATATTTGCCATCGTTGCTAATATTGGCAAACGACTTGAATTTTTTTTAAATTCATTATTAGGAAGACGGTGCTGCCCATCTCCCGATTTGTTTCCCTCTGTCGCGTCTTACTACACCCACGGGATGATATGGGGAAGCGGATATTCTTACACCGCCACTCCACGGTAAATGTGATCTATTTTTCGAGTTTTGGGACATTCTGTATACTATATAAAATTCATTGCTGTACGTGGCCTACGTTTAATGAATTTAGGCATAAAAGCCTTATATTGCATTTGCTACAGTTTTCACGCGTGGCAGGCATATTGGGAACTACATTTTTTTTATTTTGCGTTGTTATCAAATATATGTTGCAACCCGTGTCCGTTTTTATTTCTTTCTGTCACTCGTTATAACATCAACAGTATAATATGGGGCAACGAACTTCTCTCACCACCACTATAGGGCGGGGGAATTAAATCTTAATATATGTGCTTTAGTTTTAATAAAATTGAAATAAAATATTAGGTTACAAAATAATCAATTACTTTTAAATAAAGCTAGTTTTTTCGGATTTTATTGCGTATATTAACTTTTTTATATACCCGTCGTTTGGAACACTACAGCACCCATGGTCACGGGCCACTGGACGTTGAACATCTCAGTCCCCCGTGACCGTTGGTGCTGTAAAGTGCTCGAAACGTCGGGTATTTAAAAAAGTTTATATACGCAATAGAATCGGTAAAAATTAGTATTATTTAAGTGTAGTGTTCGCGTAAATATAAGAAATCATAATCAATTGGTGTCGGTAGGCCTCGCAAAAAATCGAAACTAGCTAAACTGATGTTGATTAAATTTTTGTGATTGAGTGGGTGGTTGAAATTTACCAATGGACCCTTTAGGTATCGCTGTTGTCGAGATACAGAAATCACCCGTGTGAAGCCGGAGCTGATCGCTAGTTAATGTAATAATTTACGAATAGACTATTTACAATTACATAGCAAAACACGTTTGTTGTTAGAAAGGAACATCCTTATTTATCCACGATTTATGCAAATAATCAATTAAGTAAGTAATTACAATAATTAATTTGTATTATGAAAATATTCTATACCCTATATGCGTCACGTAACCACATCATACGGATCGTTTCGTCAGTAGCACACGGCGCCCTATATTACAATCCTACGTTTGCAAAGTAAATTACTTAATTATTGAAATAATTTGATGTGTTATGCGAAACACGTATATTTTGTATGATATTCACTCACGTCGTATCACTTTGTTGTGTTGTTCATGTGTTCGAAACCCGGTTTTATTTTTTTATTATAAATTATTGCTGGTCTAGATGCATTTACCCAGTAGTAGAGGTGTGTGGTATCCACTCCTCCATATCGTCCCGTGGGTGTCGTAAGAGGTGATAGAAGGTTGATAAAAGAGATATGCAGCAGCGGTTTCCTATTCATCATCATCATCATCATCATTAGAGCCCTTCACAAGTACACTGCTGAACATAGACCTCCCCTAAAGAATGCCACAAACCACGGTCCTAAGCCACCTGCATCCATCGACTTCCTATATATCTTACCAGGTCGTCACTCCATCTAGTGGGGGGTCACTGTACACTTCGCCTACCGGTACGAGGCTGCCACTCGAGAACTTTTTCCCCATCGGTTGTCTCTATTAACAACTCAAAATAATAAAAAACTGCGATTGCCAATCCCCCTACTAAGCGTGGCAATTATGGCAAACAGGGTATGTTTATGTGGCACTCAATGGGGAAGGCCTTTGTTCCACTCTGGGCTTTTAAAGGCTGTAATAGAAGAATGCATGAATTATGTTATGCATGTCTACTACGTTTTAACTGTGTGTCGGAATAATACTGGACTGGTATCGGCTTGAGATGTAGTTACCTAATTACCTACACCTGTATAAGCACGTCTAGCGTAGACGAAAACTGCTTAGTACTCAGACATGTTTAGTGTGGTGAAATTGGATTGCAGTGTTATAATTATTTATATATTGTATTTAAAATATCCTCAATCCACACTACCGATTTCAACAATTACAAAGCTTACTTTGAAGGCCAAAGTAAACACATTCAAGCGTGTATAAAACCGCTTAAAGCGCTTAAACGCTTAACTTATAGCGCTGCAAAGTTCGATAAATTAAGTTAACACGCTCACGCTCCAGCGTTCGACTGACTGCCTTCGGAACCAAGTGCGGTTGGCTAGACACAATTTTTCAAAAGGCCAATTTTCGAATACTTGAAATGCACTTGAAAAACACACACATTAACATTAGCATTTGTACCAGCCATCACGCTGTAATTTTATAATTTTTGTTGTAAAAATCAAATATGTTTAGTGTTTTTTTTTTAAATAAAATGAATTTATTATGTGTCTTGGTGCTAATAACTGGATTATATACTTGCAAAAGGCAGATATTCATTATATATCAAGGAAGAAATGGAGCAAACCGATCAAAGATAACAAGAAACAAGAATCCTCTTGTTTCGGATCTACATACGTGTACGCTGTATGTGTGTAAAAACTTATTAATTAATAAAATCAGACTCACTGTTTACCCAAAGTTTTAATAACAAGTATGATTAAATATCGAACAAATTCATACATACATAAACACTCACGCCTGTCACCCAGAGGGGCAGGCAGAGACTACAGACTACCATTTAGCACGATCCTGACATACCTCTCTCGCCTCTTCCACATCCATATACCTACCTACTGCTCGTCAGTTAAGGGTACTCTTAATTTGGCCAATTTTTACTATATTGCCAATTTGGTCGACAAACTTCCGCCTAGGACGTCTCTTTCCGACTCTTCCATTCACTTCTGCAACATATATTTGCTTTGTCAGTCTTTCCTCATTCATTCTTTCTACATGACCAAACCACCGAAGCATTCCTTTCTTAATCCTGGTCACCGCATCATCTTGCAAACCGCACTCTACTTTTATCACACAGTTTTTCACCCTATCACTCAGATTCAGCCCTAACATACTCCTTAGCGACCGCATTTCTACTGCATTTATTCTACTCTCGTGCTTCTTCTGCCACACCCAACTTTCACTACCATACGTTAAAGTAGGGACTAATACAGCATTGTGAATTGCCATACGTGCCTGTTTTGACACATTCTGACTTTTCACAATAGAGTGTAGAGTCCCATTTACTTTATTTCACTCGTCGTTCAATATCCTTGTCATATCTCCATTAATTCACTATTAAGGTTTAATAATAAATAGGTACTTCTAACCAATAAATGTTGGTTGAGATATACTTATGTATAGAGATATTGAGAAATTTCAAGTGATATATTTAATGTTTATCTTACTGTCGTGTTCAATTCGTCTTTTGCGCATTTAGTTAGGCAATCGACATTTTATCATATTTGTTGGGCAAAATTATTCCCGCTTTTGACATGCAGGTAATTTTGAGTAGTATTGCAGAAATAGGAAAAGAAAAATACTCAGGCTGATGCACTATCACCATCTTGTTGGACAGGATATTATGCTGTAAAAGCAATCACTAATAGCTCAAAACTGTAAACGCATAATGGAGTTATGCTGACAGATGCATACAACAGATTACCAAAGGATGAACAAAAATAAAATTCCTGTAGTAAAAGGAAATTAAAAACACTTAGGAGCTTTATAAAAAAAATTATGATATGAATAGCGACTCTATATTTATGCAGAACCTATTTAGGTTTCTATTAGTAAATTAAGGTTAATAATGTTGTATTTTAAAACTTATTGTTTATAATAATGTTTAGTCGATGTTAAAATACCTATATGTAATGTAATGTAATATATATTCAGTTGCAAATTTCTGATCTTAGATGGGAGTCAATATTGCAAATAATAAAATTGTTTGAAATAAAAACTGGCACTCCTCAACTAGATGGAGAGAAGCTAATGAAACTGAGATAATTTTTTGGTCTTAGTCTTAGTTATTAGTATTACTTATACTTATGGTGTACAATTTTACTCAGAGCTTATAAAACCACTTCTTCATACAGTAACAAGATAGAGAGGGTTCTATTCATTAATTATTGAGGATTTTATTACTAGAATAAATGAATTTTATAGAACCACATGTTTTTATTGTTTTGTCCATAGGGGCGGTAAATGTGAATCAAAATACAATGGCATGTTTAATTAAAGATTTGAATTATTCATTTTGGATCATTGAAGTAATATGTACTTACGTACTAGAACAGTTATCTCAAACAAAAAAACGTGCGCTACTCTGTGTTTGCGCGGTTGTTTTATTATCATAGAATAAACGTAGGTAGAATGACCCGTAGGTAATAGTAGATTGTATTGTTAAATAGTTAAATTATATCGAGAACAATATTTAAATTTTGTCATTTATTTTGTATATTATATTTGCTTATTTAATATAATATTACATAATATTATATCACAATTACATTTTAATGATATTTTTATATGAATATTTTAAAAGGTATCTAAGTCAAATATAAAAAACATACTAAATGTATGTTTAACAAAACTTATTAACATAACATTTAAATTACAAATATATTTATTTAAATTAGTATAAAAGTCGTTCATAAATTCTGGGCACGCGAGAGTTAAAAATGGACGAATTTATATCAGTTTGACTTTGAAGTGGAAACCTAAAAATAAAATAAAAGAATAATAAGCAGATTTAAACATGAAAAATTTTGCCAAATCATAATAACTTATATAAAAAATGTGTATAATAATATATTCGTCCTATACTTAAGTACCAACAAAAATGTCGCATCTCAACTTATTAATTTAATAATCTATATTCCGTAACACGAGATGGCGTCTTAGGAATAATTTGTTTTATTATTAATACATAATAGGTTTTTATTGATTAAGTACGAGTATCTCATTAACCGATGAAAAGTAATTCCTTGGTTTTTACTGACATTTCTTGAATTATTTGTGCAATGTCTAAGTACACACGACGGCATATTTTTATCAAGAGATTTTTTTTAAATCAACACAACACGTGGCAACTCTACAAGCGCCTAGCGAGTGACTGATTAAAGTGCGGTGTATGCACCGCAGTTGAGTGGAACAGAGTAGCTGAATGCAGTGTCGCCTCTAGTACGTATAGTGCATAATAGCTCAATGTTTTGGATAAAATAACAAATTATTAACATCACTATCATCTCGTAGGCATCTCATACAAATCATAGGTTAATATTAGTAAAGCATTTTGTAATAAGTATGGCACTCCAAAATTCATACTTAAAAATTATCTTCTTTATCACTTTAACACTATAAATCATAAGATAATAAAATTATTATTTCTCAATAGTACCAAATTTGTAGTGGAATGTAATTCCTTACTGGGCTTTTGTGCTTTTTAATTAGGATAGAGCTATAAAAATAGACTTAATAATAAGTTAGTTTTAGATCAGATTTAACATCAAAATATTGCAATAAAGATATAAAATTACAGAAATTTACAAAAACTAGTAACAAGCTTAACTGTGATGAGACACAGGTTGGCATTTTTGTGGCAGCCGTCATGGTGTGTTTTTATAATTTTTGTTGTAATGACATTGTATTTCACGGACGGGTTCATATAGTGTTGCCACATGTTTTTGCTCCTTAAAATTTGTTTTTAGGGAGCTTGGATAAGTCTAGTATCTAGACGTGAGTACTGTTAGTCTATCGACTCTTACAGCTTCATCTGACTCAGGGCTCGCGGCCTGCAATTGGATAAGTTGTGATGCTGGCATGAAATACGGCGTACTAAAAAATGTAAAGAACGTCTCGGACAATGAGAGAGTATAATTATAGGCTGTGGGTCATTCTATCTTGGCCCTCGGAGACGACAATGCTTCTATAGCCTTGCAATAGCCATTTACCGTCAGGATGAATGTTGAGTTCGTTTGTCACATTGTTTTTATAAATAAAATAAACTGCTGCGCGGTGTAAAACCACTGCCTTTTCAAGCATCGTCGCGTCGTCGCGTCGCGTCTGTGAACTGACCCTAAAGAAGCTTGTTTTAATAACTTATACTGGATATTAGTTAACACAATACTTACTGTGTACCTTTCTTTAGAGATATTATAATATTGAAGAATAATTAGTATCGTAGTCTGTAATATTAAAATTACTGTCTCTATTAAGCTCAGGGTTTTATTTAAATGCTACTAAAACATGAATAACCATTAGCAACATTTTGGTCTATCCGGGTTAATCTTCGAGAGTTGTAATGAAACCTAACTAACTCACAGAGAGCAATGCCAAGAATAATATAGGTAATTATTTTTTCAGAAAAACTTGAAGGTATATTTTTTTGAAAGGATGAAAACATCTTAGATCTCAATAACGCCACATTGATAGATCGTATTCTGGCGAAGCCGAGAAAAGTCGCTAGGCTAGGGCAAACAAATGAAAAGAACAGAAATGAAAGTTTTTAACTTTTCAATAAAAGTACTCTATTCTCCCTGAATCTGCAGTGACATTTTGGCAAACTTCGTTGCTTTTGACAGACCACGGAAATAGCACTGTACTATGCGTTGTCGAAGGAACACACAATGGACAATATGATGCTCGAAGTCAACCCATTTTCATCCTACAATATATGATGTTAGATGCAAGTAACGTTAGATTTAAGTTATGTTAGCTATAGCAGTGAATTTTTTAATATTTTATTTACTACCTAGCTGTGCTTATTAATTTAATACGATTGGATTGAGTTTTAATTATTTTTTGCGTGAAATCCTAATTCTTTTTTTTTTAAAACAAAGTTACTCCTTATAACATTAGCTATCTGCCAGTGGAAGTCCCATCAAAATTCACAATACGTAATTGAACATTTTTCACTATTAAATTGAGGCTATGAAGTTACTGAGTGTTCGGTGATCATTCGAATAAGTATACTAAATGTAATAATTATTTTGATGTAAGTGGCATTGTCTTTTTTGAAAATAAAATTTCTTTAAACTCACAAATTGGTCCAGCCGTTTCGGAGATTAACCGAAGCAAACAGACATCAATTTTTAAAATTTGTTTTCTTATTATAATCATATTTTGTGTATTTTGTGACTGCCTCGTTGGTCTAGTGGTTGTAGTACGGCTGCTGATCACGAGGTCCTGGGTTCGATTCCCGGGTCGGGACAAAAAACTAATTATTGAGTTTCTCCGTCAAGAAATTCCTAATAGTTGCCCGGAGTCAGGAAGTTGGCGGTGTCTCACTCTCGTGCCTCAAAAAGCACGTATAGCTGTTGGTCCTGCGCCTGATCTCTTTCCGGGCGTGTCGGCTTACCGTCCCATCGGATTATGAGAGTGAGGGAATAGAGAGTGCACCTGTGCTTGAGCATACACTTGGGCACTATAATCCTGTCCTGCGGCGATGGCTAGCCTCCGCTGAGGCAGGCCGCCGTGGCCGAATTTCGGTATGGAGGACATTATTATTATAATATTTTGATTATATTATACTTTTATATGCATTTTGTAAAAAGCTGTTATTTTGACATTTCAAACATACATCAATTTTATTTATTCGTATAGAAGAATCTGTAGGATGATTCATTAATAGTAGAAAAAACGACCACAAAATGGAAGGTATATATTCTTAATCATACGAAATTTTATAGCTTAACTTAAGTATTTATTTTTTTAATTTATTTATTCATCGAAAGATAGGTACATTATTATTACAATTCTCTCGCCAAACTGCAATTAGCTTATCGTCGAGTACACACGCTCTAAAATTATATATTAATATGCACCAACACCTACAGAAATAGGCAATTAATTACAACAACAAAAAGAAAATAAAAGATAATAATAATCAAAGTTACCTACTTCAATTACAAATACGGTTTAGGTTTAAAGACATTTATTCTCATAAAGACATTATATATGCCACTTACATGAGAACATAAATAAAAGTAAATCTAAATGGCAAAATTCGTTGTACCTATGTTGTTGAAAAATAAACAACATCAAAAACAGCTATCGACGGGAAAATCTATACAAATAAAAGAAAAGTTAAATTCTGGTATTCACTATCACCTTAACACCACAATACTAAGACCAGGAACAAACCTTTGTGATTATATGATTTGCTAGTCGCTTTTTGAATACATTGAACGAGTCTACATTTTTTTATTCCCGAGGGTATCTTATTAAAAAGGCGCGCACCTTCGCATGTAATTGTGGTCTGGCCGTACTTTGTTCGAGTCTTAGGCAAAACGATGAAGCTAAGCTAATTACAAATAATTTAAAAATTAATAAAAAAAGAAAATAATAATAACAACAAAACTAATCAAGAAATCAAACGAATAAAATAAAAGTAATCGATAAATCCTCCCCTGCTTTCTGGCCACGCTCTCACAGAATACCAGCGTAAAATAGTAGCTTAATGCTGTTGTGTTTTGTTTGGTGAGTGTAGAGAACCGGAGACCAAAGGATTTTTTCGTGGAAAAAAGATTTTCTACGTTATTGTAATGATCTTAGAATTGATATTCCTTTATTTCAACACGACTGGACAGAAACGTATCGCGCGACACCGCGGCATGCTGCGGTACGTCACGGTATTCCACGGTATATTAGTAAACGCATAGCTTACTTTATGTTGTAGGAACGTAAGTGTTAAGTAATTGAACAAGGTTAAATCTAGCCCGTTGCGGCGGTTATCTCAGCGACTTGCAAGAGCGCCCGATACACGAGCGCGTCTTGATTTGTTTGACATAACGCGGGATGCTACAGTATCCTTCCGAAGTATGCCTTGCCACGCCGTGCGATGCCGTACCGTCTGTGAGCGCAGGCCCTTAACCGCTGAGCCATATAGCTGTCAATAAATCAAAACGATACGCAGACTAACATTAGTGTCAAGTCAAGCAAGTGTTATTTATTACTTTAGTTCTGAATTTTTTTCATTAGAACTTCCATCGGTAATTTCGTCGATACTAAAATTAATTTTCATCAATATTGGACCCAACTAAAGTAAACTTAAATTAAATCAAAACTAATTATTATTTTAATAAAGCAATTCACTTTAATTGATTCAAATTGCTCAAATTAATACTCGCAGTAATTTAGTTCAGGGATAGAGATAGGCTTATGTAAACACGTCTAAATCGAACTGAGACAACTAACTAAACGCCCCTAAGAATAATAACAGACCTGTTTACCACAAAGTGCTTTGCTATGTCACAATTCATCATACTCCAAACAAGGATCGCCATTTTTTCGGGGAAGGGAGGAAAATCGCAAAAAATTCGATTTAGGATTTTCAAATGATTGATTGGTTTTGTTCTAACACTTGGAAATATGTAAGGTAGCATGAGGCAGAGAAGTGGGGTATAAATGCCACCCGTAGTGGTGCTCCCTTAAAAAAAATTAATATTCTTTAGGGTATCGGTTCATTTATTTTAATTAAAATCCTTCTAGATGTAGTGACAACCTGATATGAGGATGCAAGAAGTTAGTGAAAGTGGCTCAAGACAGAGATTTGGTAAGAATAATATGTGCAACATTTGACGTGGCTGTAATGAGGATGATGATTATTATAAAATAGAACTACTCCGAAAACATTTAGGCATAAAAGTTGAACCCTGGGCGGAGGCTTGACCTTAAGGAAGAGGAAGGAAGTCACATATCCTGAAAACAATTTCAATTTAATTTCTCAGACATTTAGGTACTCCCCACGATGTTAACATTCATCGCTAGGTACGTGGTAAATCAGCACTTAAAACTGTAATTAAAAATTTCATTGGTGCTGGCGGGGATCGAACCCGGGTTGTTCTCGTGCTGTAAAATTTGCAGCAATCGCTCAGCTCCAGTGCTACCAAGGTTTTTAGGCATAACTCTTACTAATTTAATAGAAATGTCATGTTTTGTAGTAATTAGATACATACTGCAGTTATTATGGCAGCAGCACAAATTCTTCGGCTTGGCAGGAAGGCGACTACGCTCTAAGGGAATACCAGCGTAATATTGCTGTGTTTCGTATTACATGATGAGAACTGCAGAATAATTTGACTGAAAGGACTTTCCGAATTCGTCCGCAACAATGATCATATTTTGATTCTAAATCGATAAAAAGTAGATGCCTATGGCCCACAGCATCCACTAACTATGAGATGAACTGTGTGCTCCCTATAACACTTACAATTACACCTTGTATTGAAATACAAGGTGTAATTGGTGGTAGAGTGGTAGAGCCATTCTGCAGTTATATTAGTAGTATAGTTGTAGCACGAATGGGTCGGCTCGAGCGGGGAGGGACCACGCTCTCACAGCGAAAATAGCAGCTTAATACTGCTGTGTTTCGTATGGTGAGTGTAGAAAACCGGAGACCCTTTTTACTGGAAATGGGGCATTCCATCTTAGTCCTCACGGGTGACAACGCATTTGCATTTTGATTCGTAATCGAGGATAGATGTAGATGTCTATGGGTCACAGCAACAATTTACCATCAGGTGGACTGTGTGATCATTTGTCGCCCTATCCTATAAAAAATACTTTAAATAACAATATTAATAAAATTTAAAAAGTGATTCAGGCACAAGAAGACTTAAATGCGTATATGTTGATGTGTTCCAATGTGGTTAACTACAGTCTGTGAAGCATCTTAGTCTTCACAAGCAACAACACATCTGGAGTCTTCTTCCTTTGATGTTGTCTGCAGTGGCCACTTACCATCGGGTGGACTGTCAGTTTGTTTGTCGCTTTTATTTAATACAAAAATCACCTGGTACAGATCCCACTCCTATATACATTCAGTATATTTTAGAATTGCGTATTATGCTGGCGATGTAAGGGTGTCATCTCATTTCGTCCCAAGAGTGTAACAGTTATACTATAGTAAAATAAGGTTTGAATGACTGATTGATGATAAAAAATAAAAAGAAGACCTTGTTGCCAGTAGCAGAAGAACCATCTCGCATATACCGAACAAACTACCTAGATGTCTGATTAGCAAAACTATTTCCGCAATACATCATCAATAGTGAAGAATAATGGGCAATGACCGCGCAATGTTGATGACGATTGATTATTTTTAGCAATATGTCATATTCGTTACAAACAAATGAACATTAAAATAAATAGAATAATAATTACAAAGCTTTTCATTATTCAGTGCCTTTTGTTCATCCTACGCACAATTCGTTTCAATGATTAATGTTCTTAAAGTGTAAACCTTAATTCACAAAGCCTTAAAATATGGTCTCCCTACAGTAACTACTTCATTAATATTAAGACGCGCGCGGATTCGTCGCTTTGCTCACTCGTATCTCCGTCCTGCTCTTGCGTTATCAGTTTGACAGTTCTCGGGAGGGTGGGTGGTGAGATATCGCTCGTTTTTTATCGCCGGGGCCATTGTTTTGACGCGAAAAACATCGTCCCCGATAGACGCCCTTGTCGCGCTACGCGATAACACCCAACTTGACTTTGCTTCTGATGTGAGTGTGTGTGTGTGTGTCTTTTATTAGCGTGTCGATTTACATTAAGGCGATTCATTTTTAATAGCATTTAAATCTACGAAAAAACTTTAACGCGTTGATGTTTAAGTTGTATACCAGTGTATATATCGCAGTAAGATGGTTACAGCCGTGATATAGTTATATCCCTATAGTTATCTATCGGAATGTAACTATGATACGACAATGGAATGAATGGACAGCTGCTAGAGTACCCTAAACCCGCGTAAATTATTATGATATAAAATATAATATTGTAAGAATAGAATTATTTATAATATTTAAATACAGGGAAATAATCATAAGTATATGTTGACCAAGAATGGTAGTCAAAACTAATTTAGCCCTTTACTTTTTGATTTTTTTTAAAATTAATAAGTTCAATTCTTTCAATATTATATATTTCCACCATTATAATGTACGCGGCTTTAGAGTGGCCCAAGAGCCACCCAAGCCGCACCTTGAACCTACTGTCAAAAATTAACATGAACAACAATACAACAGGAATTGAAGATCCAATGTCAAAGTCGCGAAATTAGTTGGAGAATTTTTTTTTCTTTTTTCAGCAGCTCTTTTTAAGTTGCCCACAGATAGACTTTGGTCCTGAATATCTTTTTCGTTGTTATGTTAATGCAACTATAACTATTTCACTCGATTAGTCTACTAAGATAGTTAGGTTCCGCTGTCATATAACTATATTACGGTATATAGCTAATAGCTATATCCATAAGGATATAACTATATCATGGCTTCAACCATTTCACTGCGACATATACATAATAAGTCTTACTCATAATATATTGATATGGACAAATATTCTTTGCCCTCTCTATCTCTCTTTTCATTAAATGGCAAAAGAAAGAGTCAGTGATAAAGATAATTTTAATTTATACTTAAGTAACAAATATATAATGATTTTATGTAAAGCAGCACATATATCAGTACTTTTTTCATATGCTAAACATTTTTAAAAACTGCCAGTCTGTCAGATACAAATACAGGCTAAGGATATACCTACTTAAATGCAATATTGTTTAAGTATGTACGTCCCTATTTCTCTACCTTGTAGTGGCTGTGTAAGAATATCCACTATCCCATACCATCCCGTAGGTGCAATAAGACGCGACAGAGGGGAACAAATCAGGGATGGGTAACAGCGTCTTCCTAATAACGATAAAAAAAACTGCAGTTTTTTATAGAATATGGATGACAAACGAAATCACAGTCCACCTGACGGTAAGTGGATGTTGTGGCCCATAGACATCTACATTTATCCTTGATTAAGAATCAAGGTGCAGAATCGTTGTCACACCTGAGGACTAAGATGGTATGCCTCGTTACCAGTAAAAAAAGGATCTCCGGATCTCTACACTCACCATACAAAACACAGCAGTATAAAGCTGCTATTTTATGCTGGTATTCGGTATTCTGTGACAGCGTGGTTTTACCCAGGTCGAGCCTACCCATTCGTGTTACAATCATAATGTAGCTGTAGCGTGGCTCTACCACGCATGAAAGTACCAAGCGAGTGAACCTATGAGGCAGTCTATGGGGGAGGCCTGAGTTCAACAATGAACTTTAATAGGTTGTATTTATATAAAGACTTTACATATACTTGAAATATATTTTCATTTCTCATACATGCAAGTTTCTTCACGATGTTTTCTTTTACCGAAAGTTGTTGCCGGCGGGAATCGAACTCGGTTTACTCGCGTGCTGCGAAATTTACATCGACTCTACTTAGATGGCTGAGATCAGGGAAATTATTTTATAATAAAACTTTTTTTATAACGTGGTAAAGTTGAGATCAGGTTATGTTAACCTGGAGACGGGCGTCATTTTGAATAACTATGACTATGGTTGTGTAAATTTTTTCTAAACCTAATAGAACTACGGTTTCGCTATTTGAGAATATATGGCGTTTATCGAATAAGTACCTACCGCCCCCCTAGATCGCCTCATAGGGGGGTATTTGCCATAGTTGCCACGCTTAGCAAGCAGATTAGCAAATGAGTACAGCAAAGGAGTGAAATTATCTGCCAACTGTCTTTCCATCCAACCACTGGTCTTCTCCCTACAATAATAATTAGACAATTAATAGAGTCAGTCATTACTTTGCGGAAATCCATTATATTAGAGTTGTTAAGAATTAATTCGCACACATCCGCTCAATACAATAAAATAATATGTCTTACCTAGTTTAACGAGCACCTCCCGCCCTTCATTTTAATTTATTGAGCGGATGTGGGCGAAGTGATTCTTACTAACTTTAATTTAATTTAGTATTTTGTGATTCAATACCTTCATAAATAACCTATAGTTAAATATCTTACATATCTTAAATAACTTTTGCCAAATCAGCCATAATATGAAAAATTCCCAAAGGCCCAATCTGCATAAAGTCGAATAACAAGTTGCTTCGTCGTGACTGTTCTCTGAATTAGTATTCGTGTCCCGGGGTCGCATGTAGCCTCTGATTGTAGTCACCGCCTGTCTTCCACATGAGGCCTTTGTATTCGTACCCTATTCTTGTTGTTCCGCTGTCGAGGCTAAAAGGAAATAGTATTAAATTTAATTAATAGTATTTGCAACCAAGCTACTTTTACCCGTCCGGTGACAAATACTGCCATATTTTAGAACTCCTTTATTGAAGTGGAGTAATTGATATATGATATTCATAACATACATTTTTTTTAAGTATTGCTATAAGGATATCAGTTGAATCTATACGAATAAACCTTTACCGTTAGAATTAAATTATTAATAAAGTCCACTGCTAAGCGTAGGCCTCCCAAATAGATTGCCTCATAGGAGAGATATTTGCCATAGTTGCCACGCTTGCCAAGTGGATCGGCAACCGCAGTTTCTTGTTTTTAGTCGTAATTAGAAAGACCTCTTATGACACCTACGGGATGATATGGGGTAGAAGATATTCTTGTAATACCTATAAAAGCTACCCGTGGAATATCTGGTATTCCACGTTTACAATCATGTGCTACTATTTACTAAATCTCCTTTACTGCCTAAGTGTCCGTCTGGGTAGTTTAATATTTGTGATTGTAATACAAGCAATAGTGGCTGTACTGCTGGGTTTCCGTCTGAAAGGTATGGGGAGCCAGTGTAATACAGGCTGTGTGGCATTCCATTTTAGTCCTTAGGTTATATAAATATAAAACTCATTTGTAGCTCTCCTTGTTAAAACTGTCTGCAGGTGTACGTGGAGTAAAGCCACTTACCATCATGTGGACAGTACTCGTGAGTTCGTTTGTCACTTGTTTTAAAAACAGAAATAGTATGTGATTTACAAACTTACAAGTGGTAGAGCCAGGCAGGGTTATAGAACGAATGTGTCGGCTCGACCGGGGAAGGACCACGCTCTATCAGAATACCTGCTTAAAATAGTAGCTTAAGGCGACACCGCGAAAAATGCACCTTCTTTCATCGAATAGTATGTCTTTATCTTGAATTTGCTTGTTCAAAAACACGATTGTATAATTTTGACTAGATCATAATTATTTGCGAAAACACCTCTAAAAATCACTATGGTTGAAATTATAACGAAATTACTTAATCTAAGGGCCGTGTGGTAGCTCAGATGGTTAACACTCGCTGCAAATATAACAGAACGCGAGTAACCCGGGTTCGATGCCCGCCAGCACCAATGAAATTGTTAATTGCAATTTTAAGTGCTGATTTACCACGTGCTCGACGGTGAAGGAAAACGTCGCGAGGAAACCTGCATGTCCGAGGAATAAGAAAAAAAATATTTCGAAGACATGTGAAGTTCGCCAACACGCTTTTTACTTTTTACTTAATCTATATGCTTAGGAATCAATCAAATAAATTCATAACATCAATATTCGTTACTTACTTGCTCATTATTTTGATAACTTAATTTAATAATTTTTAAATATATTTTGAGATTCTGACAAATTCTAAGCTGTCTTAATTGTCGTGGGCGCAAACAATTTTAGACCTTATTCCGACGTTTTTTAAGTTTTATGGAAATTATGTATTCACTCGGATCAGTCCAGCGATAGCCCGGGGCCATTCAAAACGTTCATTTTCGATGTGTCGTTTTAACGCTGCTGTGTTTCGCATGGTGAGTGTAGAGAACCGGAAAACCTTTTGACTGAAAACGAAGCATTCCATTAAACGCATCTGCATTTTGATTCTTATGGGCCACAATATCCACTTACCATGAGATGGACTAAATGCTCGTTTCTCAGCCACATTCTTTAAAAAAATAGAGAGTCAGTATAGTTACAAACTGTGAGGCGTTCCATCTAGTCCTCAGGGTAATAACTCATCTGTAGCCTTCCTTGTTTAAAGTCCTCTGCAGGTGTCCATGGAGTATAGCCACTTACCATCATGTCGACTGCACTCGTGAGTTTGTTCGTCACTCCAGGTTTGTAAAATTAAAAAAAAAAATTAAAAAGTTATTGTGTGATTAGATTAAAATTGGCAATAATAAACGAGTGGTAATTATAATTATCTTGCTCCTGTTTCCCAATCTTTAACAAAAAGAAACGTCTGTGGCGCGTTACGACAAAAATTAATTCCCTTTCAACTCAAATAACTCGAGGTCAGAATTAAAAATGTTTTAATGAAAGTCAAATTCTACCAACGCTTCTAAAATTAAGACCTTTCGAGGAATCAAAATGTAATTCCGGGGTCGTGATTTTTTCATTTATTTTAACTACAATTATTCAATGTTCTAGAAAATCCACTACAAGCAGCATCTTTATGATTCCGACATTATTAAAATGGGCAATAGTATCTTCCCGGTCATGACAATTCGAAGTAATAAGAATATGCGGCTGCCATCCCATCTGCCAAACGATACAACTTCAGCAAATATTTCCTCTATGAGGATGATGAAGGAGGTTTATGTTCGGCAGTGACCTTTTGATAGGTTGTGATGACGATGAGGATGATGTTATTAGACGTTACAATAACATTTAACCAAAATAGGAAAGGCTTAAATTTTTTTTTGTGTGGTATCTTTTAAGCGCAAGGAATAATAATAATATATTTTGATTGATATTTTTTGAATTATATCATTGTAACGCATTAGCTTGCATTCCACCTACTAAGTCCATCTGATGGTAAGTTACTGCTTTAGGCCGTGGACCCAAATGATGGAAGCGAAATGCCGCACAGCTAGTAATTTTACCAGGCCTCTAACCTTAAACAGGAACCCAGCAAGTGGTGCGCTGCTGAGAGTAGAAATAGTAAAGATCCCTTTTACGAAAAACGTAGTTTTTTTTAAATATGAAATAAGGTTGACAAATGAGCTCACAGGCCACCTGATGGTTACTAGATGCTTAGGCCGATAGTCATCTACATTTATCCTCGATTACGAATTAAAATGCAGCTACGTTGTCTCCGCTTAGGACTAAGATGGATTGTCTCGTTTCTAGTAAAAAAGGGTCTCCGGATCTCTACACTCATCATACGAAACACAGCAGCATTATGCTGCTATTTTACGCTGGTATTCTGTGAGAGCGTGGAGCGCACCCATCCGTGCTAGAACAATAATATAGCTGCAGCGTGGCTCAACCATATATAGTGTATAATGTGTTATTCTTACGCATTGTATGACTTATTACCGTACTTCTATCAAACTTGCCGTTGTTATACTGTTAATGTGCGAACAGGCTAGTATGCAATATCATTAGCAACAGATATTTCTCATGAGAGAGAAAGTGCGATATTTAGATAATGGGTGCGTTTGGCAGAAAAAAGCGCTAGCAAGCGCTTGTAAGCAAAATGGCGATCGTAAGCGGTAAGCGCTGTCAAATCGTAAGTAGCTATTTTCCTCCAGGACACGATGTTAGTTTTAAGCGGGGAATCTAACCTAATTTAAATATATGTTTGTAAAGTATTCATATTAAAAACTTACCAATCATGAGTTTTTAATAGCATGTATATATTTATTCATGTCATTATATTACTTAAAACTAATATTGCACAAAACAAATTATAAACTCTACATCAAAACAAACAAATTAAATAAGCAAAATGGCGGATTGTGTCAGCGCTACTGAAGTAGCAATCGTGTCCTGGCCGGAAACTATTTTAGCGCTTATAAGCGCTTGCTAGCGCTTTTTTCTGCCAAACGCACCCAATAACTTCGTAATACTTATGATTTGCCAACCATACGATTATAAAACTTCAGTACACAACATAAATTCACTTTTATTTTTTTATTTCAATACTGCTATCTTTAGAAGGTGTCGATTTGACACAGTATCTATCCACTTACCGTGAGATGGACTGTATGCTATTAGGTCACTCCTAGAGTGTATACTAGCATACAGTCAGTCCAGTCAAATCCAGTCCCTTTTTAGGAGGAGGAGATCTTACCACCTTCTCCCAAAAAGGGATTGGATCAATGGGATCCAAACCAAAAAAGTAGCTCTTGAGTTGCTTTTCCGGTTTGAATCCTTAGAACACTACATCCAAAACTGTATATAGAGATGATTATGGGTTATACAAGAACGATACATCGAAAGATATTATTACAGTACTATTTCTAGGGTTAAATGCCCAGGCTGGTGACGAGGAGCTGCAGAGTAATGAGACATCTGGTACGGTACTACGATCACGTCCGTAAACCTAACAGATACGTAATATAATAAGTAACAAAAGTTGTAAGTACTCGTACAGTGCATCTACTTTGCGCCCCCTCTCGTTAGCAATCTGTACGATATTTTTGACGTCTACTATAGGGATCTCTAGCGATTCGAGTATTCACACAACAAGTTCTCACGTACGCCAGAAATACGCACTTGAAACATTTTAACACCTAAGCAATAAGAACTACACTCCGAGAAAATACGCTTCTAAAATTGCAAATTTTATTTTCATAATGTCCCCATGTTTGTTACGATTTCATCGATGAAAATTGATGTTTAATGCTCTATAAATAAAGTTTAAAATTGGCAGCATAACAGTTTCAGTTACGGTCTTTCGCTTGTCGCCTAAAGATCTGTGTCTGAGATTTTGAAGGAAGTTTTTTTCCTGTCGAATGAAATGTATTTTTTTTATCGTCTCGAAACAAAACTTCTCGGACACTTCTTAAAAATGTGAACCTAAATATAAGAAGGATCATCTACCGAATAATGTATATTTCGCACTTAGCAACGTCTGTGGACTCGAACATTCTTTTGCTTAACTTCCGAGCAACTGTCATTGTTTCTGTAGTTTTATCTCAAAATGATATTTTTGGTCGCTACAAAAGTTATCTTTATTCCTCTACTGCTTACTTGGGAAAGCTGTTTTATTACAAAATTCACAAAGGATTTGAGGAAGTATGCTATAGTTAGATTATATTAAGAGTAATCAAACGTTTGATAGAAACTCGTCTAGGAAAGAATCGAAATTATTATTATTAATTCATTAACACACTAGCAGCTAAAAGCTGATGGATGTGCATCTTGATTACATACGATTAAAATGAAATGAAATGGATGATTTTTATTCAATGTAGATTAATGTATAAATAATACTTATTGAAAGTCAGTTTTTTTATTTACCACTTTGATTATTGACACAATAAGACTATTGCGATACCGACACGAGTGACGAATATATCGTAATGTGAATTACGATTACCACTAACAATACGAATGCCTTACGATTTTTCATTTTAATCAAACTTTAATTTAAGTTAAAATAGAAATAAAAGTAATTTCTCTGCGTGTTCCGTGAAAAAAATAAGCTGTGAACGAATTTTTAATAAAAAATTATATATTGTAATGAATCTTAATAAATTACAGTGACGAATATCGTAATGTATTATGACATTCGCACATACAAGCTTATCGAATTCGTATTCATTGCATCAATAATCTTAATGTTTAGAGATTTTATCCAATCTATTCTTGAAGGCGTTCACTGTAAGAGCTAACATATTTTGTGGTACTTTGTTCCAATTGGTGACAGCACGAATTCAATCAAAATTCTTCATTGGGTTCAGATTTGCAGTCCTGTAGCAGAGTTTAAATCAATGTTCTCTCAGACATTTGTTGCCTATTCAGTAAGTATAAATATTTCGGATTAGATTCATTCGTTTTTCATAAATCAGAATTTCGAGTTTTAATCAGACTTCTGCGGCACTATAGTGTTGTTAGATTAAGCCTTTTCGGTTACTGTTCATATGTTATGATTCGCAGTAGTCTTACCATTCCTTCCTTTGAACATTTTGTAACAGTGTTATATCTTTATGGAAATACGGGTATTTTATACATCATTATTGTTGCATACCACCGCACCGGGAGAACGTTTATCAAAGACAATAAGATAATTACAACTCGACTAGATCCAATAGTTGATGTCATAGGACAAATATTGGCTGTCAATGGAATTAAAATCTAGTTTATAACGTTTTCACCTATTTCTGCAGTGCATTTATTGCTGCGTCCCGTCTGCAGGATATTGTGAGCAAATATTTTTTTTAAAAAATAAGGATGATAAACGTGCAAACAATCCACATTATGGTAAGTGGATGCTGCGGCCCATTGACATTTACATCCATCCTCAATAAATAATAAAATTGTAGACACGTTGCCCCTTCTGAGGATTAAAATGAAATTCCTACATTCACCATACGAAATACAGCAGCATTGAGCTACTATTTAATACTGATATTCTCTGAGTGTATGGTCCCGCAGCAGGCTCTGCCACGTACAGAACTAATATATTATAATATAGTTTGCCGTGTGGTGGCAGAGTAAGAAAACCCCTAACCTCATTTAGTCGCATGGTGTCGTAAGAGGCCACTATAAGAGATAGTAAAAAGTTCTAATGGCTTCCGATAGATGGCGGTAAAGCATAACACATACGCTAAGCTTAAAACACTGCTGTCGAGGCGCAGCGTCAAAGCGATATGTCTGATACCGAGATCGTCAATTCACCTGCCAAATGTGATGATCAAGACAATCCTATCTGCAAAGAGTCTATGTCCAAGAATAAACTTTCACGGGCTGACAAAGAAGAAGAGGCACTCCATGTTAGTCTTCTTAGTTTTTTTTTAATTGTTTCATTTCTAAGATGTCAATAGACCGCAAAAGCCACTTACCATCGAGACATTAGCATATTGTTACGATCTTGAAGTTCGTGACAATAAAAATTGCCGATAGAATTACCTAAATTAACACTTTAATTTTCTTTACACAAATTAAAACTTAAAACACCAATAATTAAGCACACTAATTCACTTTATTCCGCTCCGAAGCTTCGCTTGTCTCGCCGAATTCAATACTTCCCCGATCGCGTATTGCAGCGCCTTTATATAGGGCTCTTCCACGAAATCAGACATCCAGAATATTCCAGAATATTCGAGTAATTACGCGCGCCAACCGACCAAGAACAGAAAGTTCGAGTGTGGGGCTTCCAGAAAGCTTTATTTCTACAATTCGATACTAGATGGCGCTGTCGGTTGGAAGATTAGTGATGTCATTTTCTGGAAAGCTCTCTCTTCGCTCTGTTACCCGACACTAGATGGCGTTAGTGCCAGATGTCAACTTAGCCGCGCAACACTGCCCCCTCCTAAGACATGCTCGTCCCGAGCATTATCGGCCCCGTAATAACGCGCCAGGCAATCCACATGGGCGATCTTAGGAGTCTCTCTTGCGCCTTTCTGTAACGGCTCCGCAATGTCAAGGGCTGTCCTATCCCATGGTGCACCAACATTGTACAATTTCGATGCTCCTCTACTACGTGTCTGAGGTCCCTTCACGGCCGCACAACTTGTACATGTACGACACCAATCCTCGACATTGTCACGATAATGGACCCAGTAAAACTGTACTCGGATCTTCAGTAGAGTTCGTTTAACTCCCAGATGGAATCTTGAACGACCATTATGGCACAGCTGTACAACATTCGGCACTTTAGCTTTAGGAACAACCATTTGCAAACGACAGCTATCTCCTCGACCATTGTCCCATTTACGGCACAGGAGTAGAGTTCGTTTAACTCCCAGATGGACTCTTGAACGACCATTATGGCACAGCTGTAGAACATTCGGCACTTTAGCTTTAGGGACAACCATTTGCAAACGACAGCTATCTCCTCGACCATTGTCCCATTTACGGCACAGGACTCCATCCTGAATCAGCAAGCTGTCCCATTGGGCCCAATAGCTTTTCGTGGTTGAACTCATCGCTGAGACGTCGCTCCACTTAGGCTTGGTAGCACGGGCCTTCATCCATTCCAGAATCGGCTTGATGTCCGGATCTTCCTGCTGTGCATGACGTAGGCTATCCTTCCACTCGTTGCTGAGGTGGTCTGTCCACTGGTGGATGACCACTTCCTTACTCTCTTGCCTAGTACATTGTTTCCAATCTTCAGGACAAGGTCTTCTTGACAATGCATATGCGTTGCCATGAGATTTCCCGCTGCAATGTCTGATAGTAAAGTCGTATCCCGGCTGCTGCTGGGCGGTGATGTTAGCCGCACTTCCCTTCTGAGATCGTTCACCTTCCCTTTCTAGGGTTCGCTTAGGGCAGCTGGATCGAAGATGGCCCCTTTCCCCACAGCCATAGCACCTAGGGCTGTATCCTTTATTGTGGTTGCGAACCGTAACTGCTGCAACCTCCCTAGCGTGAGGGGAACGACGATCCTGCCACCGCCAGGCAGTGCCGTTAGCTGCACTACCCTCTCAAGATTGATCAGCTTCCTTTTCTACAGTTCGCTTAGGGCAGCTGGATCGAATATGGCCCCTTTCCCCACAGCCATAGCACCTAGGGCTGCCTTTGTTGCAGTCGCGAACTGTAGCTGCTGCAACCTCCTTGACGTGATGGGAGCGAAGGTCCTGCCGCACGGCTTCCACCTCCAGTGACACTGACTTCAAGGTCGCGGATGCCGTCGATGAATTTCTGCACCAGGTTCCCTTCAATGAGCGCAGGTACAGACTGGTATGCTTTTCGAATCATCTTCTCCACTTCAAGGGCCCACTGCTGCAGGTTTTCGTTGCTGCGTTGCACGCGATCTTTAAGCTGCGCGCGAAAGACGTGTTCCAGGTGAGCGTCACCATATCTCGCTTCCAATGCCTCAAGGAGCTGCTCGTAGGTTGTTTTCTTACCGAGAGCTTCCAACACGGTTAAGGCTTGGTCGCGCAGGCCTAAGGTGAGTGCAGTCATGGCCTGGCTTTTATTCCAGCCGTTTGCCTCCATGACGGCCTCGAACTGGATTTTGTAGGCCGACCAGGAAGAAGTCCCGTCGAACGGCGGCACTTTGAATCCACGTAGCGAAGGTGCTGTAGCTACTATGGGAGCTGTAGTTCCATCCCCAAGTTTGAGGTCGTTCAGCGTTTTCTTCACGTCAGCCATCACGTTGTCAACCCGATTGTTCACATGGTTGATTCGGGTTTCATGTTCTTCGATTCGGGTTTCAGCTTCCGACAGGCGGTTGTCATGTTGAGCAACCCTATCCTTCACCTCCCTTATCTCTTTCCCAAAGGTAGCGTGAAGGTCCTTCATGAGGAGCATCTATTCCTCCTGTCGGCGGGCCTGTTCCTCTTGTCCGCTCTGCAGCTGCTCTTTCAACTGACGGACCTGTTCCTCCTGTCGGCAAGCCTGTTCCTGCAGCATCACCATCAGAGCACCTAAGTCAGGTGCTGCAGATGTAGGAGCTACTGACGGGCCTGCAGCCGGCGGCTGGCCCTCCGACGTTTGCGGCGTTGCACCACCAAATCTTCTTTGGTCCGTCTCCTGCTGGCGTTGATTTCGGGTACGGACACCCTCCGTTTCTTCCTTAGGTAAAATCGGCATGATTTTATCCCACTTCTGACTCCAATTGTTACGAGCTTAAGGTTCGTGACAATAAAAATTGCCGATAGAATTACCTAAATTAACACTTTAATTTTCTTTACACAAATTAAAACTTAAAACACCAATAATTAAGCACACTAATTCACTTAATTCCGCTCCGAAGCTTCGCTTGTCTCGACGAATTCAATACTTCCGCGATCGCGTATTGCAGCGCCTTTATATAGGGCTCTTGCACGAAAACATCCAGAATATTCCAGAATATTCAAGTAATTACGCGCGCCAACCGACCAAGAACAGAAAGTTCGAGCGTGGGGCTTCCAGAAAGCTTTAGTTCTTCAATTCGATACTAGATGGCTCTGTCGGTTGGAAGATTAGTGATGTCATTTTCTGGAAAGCTCGCTCTTCGCTCTGTTACCCGACACTAGGTCGCGCTAGTGCCAGATGTCAACTTAGCCGCGCAACAATATCGTATGCATTTTAATTTCAAAGAAAATAAACAAGTGGTAAAATTAAAAATGTTGTACAACCGACTTCGATACGATCGAATCAGTCTATTCGAAGTCAATTAAATACGCATTATTAAAAATAACTCAAAAACTACTGGTCAAATCTTAATTAATTTATAAGGGACTACAAGAGAATCACCAGCTTTTAGATATTAAAAGACTCATCATATGAGGAAAGGCACATTTAAAAAAGTCACGTTTCCCCTTATACCAATAAATACTACTTATAAAACCTGTAGTAATGATAATAAGAAAATTCAGTATCTATTTTTGTTATGTGGCAAGAAATTCAAACTCTTTTGAAGTGAATTTACTTATCACTTAATACAAACTTAAGCTTCAAGAAATAATTGAAAGAAAGAACTAGCTAATCAAACAATATCGTAATAAACTGTTGGAAATTAATCTGATTCAGGGTTTGGGGGACATGGTGTAAATAGTGTAAGAATTATGTTATAAGATATAATTAAGATTGCTATTATTGGAACAGTAAAATTTAAACGATGTAATCTAATGCTAAGTTTCTAAGTAAATGCAAATGATAGTATAGTCAGTAGCCATCTTTGGAACGCTTTTATTCGAAGTTAGGATTTCCGAATACCAATTTTCGTTCAAACCCAAAGTGGTACGTCGTAGAGCCACGCTCTGTTACGTGGCTGAGCCACGCTGCATTATGTGTTAGAGCCACGCTGCAGCCATATTATAGTTGTAGTACGAATGGGTTGGCTCACCCGGGGCAGTACCACGCTCTCACAGAATACCAGCATAAAATAGCAGCTTAATGCTGCTGTGTTTCGTATGGTAAGTGTAGAGAACCGGAGACCCTTTTTACTGGAATCGAGACATCTTAGTCCTCAAGTGTGACAACGCATTTGCATTTTGATCCTTAGTTGAGGATAAATGTGAATGCCTTAGGACGACAGCATCTACTTAGCATCAGGTGGACTGTGTGCTCGTTTGTCCCCCAATGCTGTAAAGAAATAGTTCGAAGTCTACTTGTGGATGAAAGCGGTGAATAATTTTACTCTTTTATTCATCATTATGGGTTTTACATATTTTACCTACATATTGTATGTGCATTATGTGTTAATTATAAAGTTTATATATATATATATATATATGTATATATAATATATGCATACCCTATTTATTTTCATTTTGGTACTACTTTTTATCTCTGCTGTACTCTAAGGTTGAGTGGTAGCGTGGGTCCGCCTGTAGGTATACATTAATTTTACTAATTAAAAATTGTACCTATAATACACTCTACTCACTCTACTACTGTATTTATAAACAATAAAAAGTAATCAATCGCCATAAATGAAAATGTTACAATTTACCCACAAGCAAAAGGCAGGGGCGCTATTAAATAATTTTGTTATCACTAAAACTGGGCGAAATAAGGCACTTTAAAGTATAGCACGTGATTTGATTTCATTATAAAATTCTTACAGTGAGCTGTAAAAATTGACGCAGTCTTTATGAGTGGAACATGTGCATTCCGCTGTAGCACAGAGGAGCATTGTTCTTATTTCGCGCAGTTTTTTTTATTGACAGTGAAGTCTTGCGTATGCGCACTGTCTTGTATAAACACATTGTTGTAGATCAAATGTTTCTCCGCTTTAATATTTCTAGGTTTCCGCAGTTTCCTTGTAGCCAAATTGTTTTGTTAATTTTTAACCGACATCAAGAAAAAATAAATAAATATATACGTACATCTTTTCCTCTTTGGGATCAGCACTTATTTATAACGATTCTAGATTTATCGTTACGGCTATCGACACTAAAAGTCTGTGCTGAACATAGGTCTTCCTCCATAGATGGCTCATATAGGAATATCTGCAACAGCGCTCTTGCCAACGGGTAGGGTAGTTTAAAAAAAATGTTATTATTAGAAAGAAGCTGCCGCTCAACTCCAGTATTGTTTCCTTCCGTCGCCTCGACACCCACGCGACTATGTGGGATATTGAATGATTTTGCACCGGCACTGGTACGTGGTAACTCTAAGTACACGGTGATTAATCCTAGAGTACCTAATAATTTATAATAGTAAGTTTGACCGTCTAATTCAAGTTTAAAAAAGTTATTTGTAAGCGCCGACTTAAAAAATATTTATCAATTGTGAACATTTTTATTATACCGAAATATTTCCTATTTTGTAACAAACAAACATAATGACTTTTTGAATAATGCGTTTCATGAAAAGCTATACTGTTAAATTATTTATATTGTAACTCACTATAATGTCTTTAGTATAAATTTAGATAGTAAAACTTACTATTATGTAAGTATATATAATTATTTTGGTTTCGCACTTAATTATAAAGCGACGTTTTAAAATTTAATAAAGTTTATAGTATTGTCAATGTAAAGAAAATATTATTACGCACTTTTAAGTTTGGTTATTTAAAGTGTTTTTTTTTTCTTTGAAAAAAAAAACATCCACTTTCAAAGCTGTATTTTCTTTTATCTTTTTTTTTTAATTATTGTATTTCTTGTATAATAGCAACAGACATCAAAATGTTTTTATAGGTTACAAACAAATTTTTATAGGTTAATAAGTTTACCTATAGCGTTTAATCCAGATATAGCCTGACTATCTCAAAGCCCTTGAATTATTAAGAGACCCACAATTATCCCTCCATGTATCAATCCAGTGGAGTCCTGAGCCACGTCATGTCACTCAGCTTTAATCACTCGCCTTTATGCCTCAGGCACATTTCGCACGTCCTGTCTTTAAAGGGCGTTGATCTATTACTAAAAACGTATATATGTATATAATATTCACTTTTATACTTACATATCGTTCAATAATGAATTGTAGACGTTGGGTAAAATTCTATTCGAAAATAATTTGTTTATTGATACGATATTTGAAGAAGGAAAGATAGAAACATTTATTCGAGGAACAAATTATTTAATTAAAAATATTACAAATAAAAAAATATATTTGACGGATATAACATATAATCAATTATGTATAGTTATAAATTACAATAAAAAAAAATCGTTTCTAATTTTATGTATTGTTACACGTTAGGCAAACGGACCTCGCTCAGCTTATGTTGTCGCCGAAACAAACAGCGACAGCGCTGGTTTTCAGTGGTCCCGAACGGATAGTAACGTACGAACGTTCGCATGCGATAACAAATAATATTATAATATGTAGAAAAACAAAATATTTTTCGATCATTTCGAGGTCTCTATCGAAAGCTATGGTTTTTAGGATGTATGTGTGCGAATTTATAATGTACTCATCATCCCCATTAGTATTACATTGGCAATATATGAAATCAGAAATATAGCTTAATTTAGACGAAGTTATTAGCTATTGATTTGATTTATTTGAAAAATTCGACTGAACTGGACAAAGTAAACATTTCTTATTATATTTACTGGACTGTCGTTGTGCTAAAGTACTATAGTTGTTCCGTTCTTCATAACCATTCCAGTCGGTGAAATTCACCAGCTTGCACTTAGAATGGATAACAACTGAATTTAAAAATTATGATCTTGAATTTTTTTGTAACATTTTATTATTTGGTATTTATGTGCTACCTATCTGTATCTGTATCTGTAACATCATCACCGTCATCACCATTACACCCCATTACAAGTCCACTATTAAACATAGACCTTTCATTAAAGCACGGTCTCGAACCACATTCATCCATTAACTTCCTGAACTTCTTACCAGGTCGTCTATCTATACATATTAATAAAATTGAACTGTCTGTATATTTAGTTCAGGGGATTACTTGCATGTTATTAAGACATAAACAGCCACTTTCAAAGTCTGTCTATCTGTTTGTCCTGGCGAATACTCGGGATGGCTAAACTGACTGTAATTGAAACTTTACTTAACGAGCAGATGGAAAGAAATATCAGAAATGCTGCCAGTACTAGATTAAACAAACTACAAATCCTACAAAATAAAAAAAACACGTCAACTTTAAAAATTTTCCGAGACGAATCTGATGAATATTAAACAATTGTACAATTATAACACCAGCCTGTATCTTTATTCGCAAATCCATGAACAAGAAGATCATAATATGTATTATCTGTATCTGTATTTATAACTAACTCTGGTAACTCCAACTCTCTCTATGAAATCCATAGTAAATTATTAAAATAAAAATACTGTCGTTATAAAGTTTTAAAACTAAATTATACGGAATAATACATCTGAAAATGAGTTCCAAACATCAAAACGAGTAATTAGCCGTAACGTACCATTAAACGAATCAAAACGACCCTCCGGCCCTTTCCGATCCACAACAAAATGTCGAAACGACGCGTGGAAACAAAGCCGCAAACAAAATACGTTACGCAAACACCACATTCAATACCGCGAAAGTATTTTTGGGTATTACGAGTCCCAATGGGTCCGAAAGGGCCAATGTAGCCGCTTACGCGATCGGATAGCCCCCGGGCGTGGACTTTATTTTCGTAATAAATAACAAACCACACTCGCGCACCTGCCTTGCCCGCGTTTGAAAGGGTTTCGACCGTTCCCAGATTACAGGTGCATGCATTGATTTTATCTCAAGGTTTCCGGATGACGTATATATATAGATTTCATACCTGCTTCTCACATTTTTTACTTTTTTACATATATTATAATGACGGTGTTTCACTACAATTCTACCTGGTAAGATGTGATAAAACTCTACATTAGATTAAAAAATATATAAATAGAAAAATACAATAAATAAAAAGAAAATTT
>CAJQZP010000824.1:1220000-1225000 GCA_907164705.1 Parnassius apollo
ATAATCAAAATGGCGGATTGTGTCAGCGCTACTGAAGTAGCAACCGTGTCCTGGCCGAAAACTATTTTAGCGCTAGTAAGCGCTTGCTAGCGCTTTTTTCTGCCAAACGCACCCATTAGCTCAATACTGTTGTGTTTCCTATGGTGAGGGTAGAGAACAGAAGCCCTTATTACGAGGCATTCTATCTTAGTCCGTTGAAGTAAAAACGCATCTGTGCTTTGATTCGTAATCAGGGATAGATGTAGATTTCTGTGGTCCACGGCATACACTTACCATCAGCTGGGCTGTGTAAAGTTAAAATAATAAGTGCACACAATGACACAAGTAATGAACAATAAAATAATAAGTGCACACAATGACACAAGTAATGAACAATAAAATAATAAGTGCACACAATGACAAGTAGAACAAAAAAGAACGCAAGTAATGAACAATAAAATAATAAGTGCACACAATGACACAAGTAATGAACAATAAAATAATAAGTGCACACAATGACACAAGTAATGAACAATAAAATAATAAGTGCACACAATGACACAAGTAATGAACAATAAAAATATAAATGTCTACTGTGTCCTGTGTTTCTGTGTACTGTGTTCCGTTCGAAGAATTTAAAGAGCACGTGTAATTAAAAGCTGTGAGGTATTCTATCTTAGCACCCAGTGGTGAGAACGCTTCGAAGAATCACTAGCTTTTTTAATTTACTATCAGGTACAGTAGACAGTTACTATCAGGTAAACTGTAAATTCGTTGGTCCCATAAAAAAAAACTAGTACAAAGTACAATGTTGCTATTTTATAGCGTGTGGGTGGTAGGCGGTGGGAGCGGGGGCGTAAGTGATTACCTCCTGAACAAGTGCAACACCAAGGGAGTAATAAATGTATTGCCGTCCTTTTAAAGGAGTATGCTCTTGAAGGTTCCTAAGTGGTATCGGTCCGGAAAATGTAGCTTGTATACTGAGACGGTGACCATTTCGTTGCTGCAACCTAATATTTGTTTTAAGATCTATAATGTCCTTTTTTGTAGCAACAGTAGCAGCCACAGCATTGTGTTGCAGCTGCGAAAAACGAAAAATATTCTTTCTTTCTGATGTATTCTACAAATCCGTCAAAAACACATTAATTGAAAATAACCCTATACTTCTACTCTACAAGTTTTAATTTGTTTTTAGGAACAAAAGTTTCGAAATATGTTTCAAACATCTCAAATAACAAGATGTGGAAGTAGTACAGATAATGGTCGAAAGTTTTCGTATTTTCTCAACAAACAGATGACCTTGCTAAGGATCACAATAATGCTCATGAAGTTCTTATTTAACGAGATAGCAAACCGTTCTCTCGTAACAATGGCTCTCTCTGCCAGAAAAACTTATACAGTAATAAAACACTAAAGAAAGAACTACGCAGTTTCGATAGTTGGGATAGAATTGTAAATTATTGATTTTTATTAACACAGACAAAGAAAAATTATATTTTTAATAATCCAATTCTATACTTAGACTGAGGGAAGATTGGCCTTAATCGCGAATTGGTGATACCAGTTATTTATTTATTTGTTTATTTTGCACGTTCTTTCCCGATATTGGTGTTACCGTTACCGTTAAAGACTATTGAATTCCACTGCTGGACATAGACCTCCCTCACAGTTTGCTTCATGGAGGGGATATTTGCCATAGTTGCCGCGCTTGACAAGAGAGTCGGCAACCGCAGTTTTTGCTGCTGCTCATCTCCTGTTCTGTTTCTCCCTGTCGCCTCTTAGGATACCAACGAAATGATATGGTTTAGTGGATATTCAGCAGTAAAGTCTGGCATACATAAGATAGTAAAATAACCATCTGTCGCAGAACATGAGATCTTTCTATCATTTCCGAAAGTCTCAAAATAAACACACGGTATTTTTTATATATTCACACAATGTTGACTGGTAGAGAATGTCATAGAGCATTAAGTCCTCCTTTTGTAGTATTAAGTCCCCTGATTTTAAATATATATAATATTAAATATTCTATACTTGTTAGAGTCACGCTACAGCTATATTATGGTTCTAGCACGAATGAGTCGCCTCGACCGTGGTAGGACCACGTTCTCACAGAATACCGAATTTAATCAGACGCGAGTGTTTGAAATGAAAATTTTGATGCACTTTATTTTTTTATAGATATATAAAAATGCCGAAGTCGTGGCAGGTGGCAGGTCGATCAGGAGCCGTAGTGGCTCAGGAGGGCCGTGATACCTCAGGAACTAAGTATTCAATTTCACAGTACGCGAGCAACCTGGGTTCGATCCCCGCCTGCACCAATTCATTAATTGCAATATTAAGTACTGATTTACCACATGTTCGGCGGTGAAGGAAAACATCGTGAGAAGTCCTGCAGTCGGAGAAATAAGAGATATGTGGCCGTGGAAGGAAAAGGGGAGATCTCCCGCCGGATATGCATTATATTAATTTGATAATGATTAATGACACAGTAAGAAAAGCACGTGAACAGAAAAGTTTTTTAATATAAGACCTATTGCCTTTCAAAATATAATTTTATTCTTTTGAATAGAAATCAAAAATGGAACCCTTTTTTAACTAATTGCGGCATTGATTTATCTAAAGATAGCTCTTCATTTGCCTCCTCACTCCAATTAGCGTGCTTATTGAGTTACGAATACTCCCAAAAATTCCAAAACTTTATTAATTTGCCATCACCCAAGTAACTAACCGAGTTGGCAATTCACTTCCAAAAGCTCTAAATTAAGCAATGGAATAATTAACTCCGATAAAACATGGCAGTCACATCTATATAGATTTATAAAGGACGAAAAAGTCAATAAAGAACGAAACAAAAGTTTGTTGAAGATAGGTAAACCCAATAACTTTTTAAGTGTTGAAAATCTGAACTTGTTTGTTATAGCAAATTATTAAGTCATTTTGATTTGAAGTCATCAAAATTATGTGAAAAATGGTTTCCAAATAATACCCATATGATAGCAGTCCTAGAAAGTCAATCTACGTGTATGTGTATCGTCACTTGAGCGTTATAAACGTTGTTTAACGGAGACATCAGAAATTTTAAATTAATAGCATACGAGTAAAACATGAAACAAATATCATACTTTTACTTGTTTAACTAATATGCTACTGAGTATTTCCTTTACTAATAGTAAATATTTTCTTTCCTTTACAGGTAAGCATCTCTCTGTAACAGAATAATTGTGTAAGTAATAAATAAAAAGCAAACAGAAGTATAAAGGTAATTATATAATTTTTATTAAGATATTTTTAACTTCCCGCTAAGAAAATTGAAAATTTTCAAAAAGTTATTGTTTTACCCCGTTTTGTCTAAAATTAAGTATTCACCAAATCTTGACGTTTTGAGGTCACAGGAAGCCACCCTGACAATGTTTCGATGTTGTGTGTATGTCTTACTGTATATAAACCTCTCATAACTTTTGAACGACTTGACCGATTGAAATGAACTAAGCGGATTTCCAAAGTGTTCAAACAAACTTAGAATTTATTATCTACTGGTCAAAATTATTAATTTTAACTAATTTTGACTGTTCTTTTAAAAATGACTTTTCAAGGCCTTACCCATCGATTCCAAAAACTTATCACCTTTTAACCTTGAAAAACCGCGTCAATAGCCGCCACTCCTGGCAAAATCAGTTGATTCGTTCGTGAGATATCGTTAGCAAAAAATTTTGACAAAAATTGATTTTTTTAATTACTTCCATATTTCATATTCAACGTCATATACGTCATATAACTGAACATATAGTAAAATAGTTTACTATATGTTCAGTTTTCCGCCTTCGTGTCGACGACGAGACCTTTTATAAATTGCCAGATTTCGAATTCAATTTAAAATCCAAATTCGGATTCCTCGAAAAATATTTTTAAATTTCCCCACTGCTACCTACAAATTACGCAAGCGTAGCGTTCGTGTCTCACATACAATTCAGGACGGATTGTCGACAGAGAGCCATGTGACAAATTGATTGGGTTAATCGCGCTCACGAGTGACTAACGAACAGCCGGAACCGGGATCCGATAATTAAACCAGACCGGCATCGGCCCAACTGCGAACACCTACCGGTACATTCGAGTAAACAAAGGTAATTCGGACCACACCGTGTTGTATCTAGTTTGCATTGTACTCGTAGAAATGTTTAACACAACGAATTTAGCATTACTGATAGTAAAGTTTACTATTTTAAGTATTATCTTCATCACCATCATTATTACAGCCCTTCTCAAGTCCACTGCTGAACATAGGCCTTCCCCAAGGTATGCCACATAGCACGGTCTTGAGCCACCTGAATCCATCGACACCCTGCATGTCTTACCAGGTCGTCATTCCATCTAGTGGGGAGTCGCCTTACACTTCGCTACCGGTACGATGCTGCCACTCGAGAAAATTTTTCTCCATTGGTTGTCGGGTCTTCGAGCTATATGGCAAGCCCATTGCCACTTCAGCTTACTAATCCGTTGGGATATGTCGGTCCTTCTGGTTCTACTGTGGATATCCTCATTTCTAAGTTCATTACGCAGAGAAATTCCGAGCATAGCCCTCTCCATAGTTTGCTAAGCGACCTTGAGCTTCTTCAAACGTCCAGCAGTAAAGGACCACATCTCAGATCCATATACAATCTCGTTTTCATGAGTTGAGGTGTATATCTGAGTTTACGAATTTATAGTTTTTCTAAATGTAATACCCCAATTGTCATTATACCTTTGTTAACGTTAACCACAACTTTATAACAACTCTTTCAACACTCTATTTACTGAGTTATGATAAGCTTTTTTTTAATTTCAGAACCAATTTAAATTCAATCTTAATGTGTTCATTGTGCAATAACGTATTGAATATAATAGGTTTAGTATCGATATCACATTTGTTATCGAGATATACGATACGAATATTTCACTAACATACAAACGGACATGCATGCACGCACGCTCGTACGCCCACACTCACACACACACACACACGTAAATATAAAAAAGAG